>JASEVX010000001.1:67281222-67804553 GCA_031761405.1 Serripes groenlandicus
TAACCTTTTTCCACTTACAACAAATCTGCAGCAGACGACTTGAAAACGTACTCAAAATAAATTGGAAACTCCCTTAAAAATCGAAAGTGCAATATTAGAATAGTCAGTTGAAACACATGGTGACAAAAGGAGAAATTGCTTGTTTTGAGAAATTTCTTCTTTTGTCGCCATGTTTTCAAAAACCCGTCGGCTACAGAGGCGTCAGAAAGCCTATATATGTGGGAAAGTGTTAAAATCCATTTTTCCGGATATGTGTCACTGTTTTTGAACTATGAGGTAAGGCTGAAGTCTTGTGACAACAACAAACCTGACGCCAAGGATATCACAATAGCCGACTTTTTTTAAAAAACAGACAAGCTAAAAAGAAGAAATTGCTCAAAACGTGAATTTGCTCATGATGTTTCCCACTTATGTTTCGAAATAACTATTCCAATTTTCTAGATTTTGCACCTCTTGAATCTTCAGTCTTGACTCATATCATGTTAAAAAGACGTGTCTAGAAATATATCTAAACCTTTCCCACATACAGACGCATTTAATTGCATCAGCATCAGACAAAGTGAGCAATTTCTTCTTTTGCCAGAACGTTTTAAATTTAAATCTATTCAATTATACTTTTATTTACAGATTTGTGTAAATTAGGTTCAGATATGTTGTTACGTAAATGGAAAGGGTTAAAGCATGACCAAAGAACCCAGATTCTTTATTACAAGCCCATTTATTTAGAAAGTAATTTTATACAATTATGGCAAAACCATCCTGAACAATTAGAGAAATTATACAGATTTTTTTTGCAATTTTTAGAATTAACCTTTTCCTTCATACAATAAATCTTCAGCAGTCAACTGAAAACATTTAGTAAAATAAAATGGAAACTTTATTGGATAAAGTTGAAAAACAGTGGGTTTAAATAATCAATGAAGAACTCTAGTTATAGATTGAAGACATCATTCGATAAAGATTGAGAACTTTTTGGAAGATCGTTTTAACACCTGTTTTTATCTCTTATTCTGTTATTGGTTATTTCGTTGCCTCACTTTAACTTAAATTTATATTGACATCCGCAAATTGTTATGCTATCAATCTGGATCAGCCTTTTAAAATTCGAATATTTCTGAAAAAAGGAATGGCAAATCATATTACTGTTTGAGACAGATATTTAGACAAGTATTGTGTGAAAAGGAGGAATTTCTCTTCATGAGCCATTTCTTATATGAAGCTATTTCATGTTCTCTAATTACTCTTATATAAGTTAAATGTCCCTAAAAGAAGCATGAAATGTTCTTCAACCCTTTCCCTCATATAGACGCTTTTTGACGCCTCTGCAGCAGACGGCTTTTTGAAAACATAGTGACAAAAGAAGAAATTGCTTAAAACGAGCAATTTCTCCTTTTGCCACAATGTTTTCCACTTTGAATCATAGGTCATTCAATTATAGAGACTTTCTATTTTTGACAAAATATGTTCAAAGACGTCTGCTGCAGAATTGTCGTATGAGGGAAAGGGTTAACTAGAGGAATACTTAATTAGTCGCCGGGCAGAAGCCCGCGACTTCTATTTTTAATAGCTTTTCGGAAATCACATGGGAGGGCGGCTTATTATTAGAAAGAAACAAATCTAGATGATTTGAACATATTACAATTGTGGTTGTTTACGAACACTAATAAATGACACATCTAAAATGAAATAAATATTCCGATTTTTTAATGTTTGCAGTTTTTTTTATTTCACTCGCATTTAAGTTTTTTGTCTTATTTACGAAGACAAAAGTGGTCCCTTCAAGACGTGAACCAACACCCCCTAATGCAGACTCTTATGTGTCATCATTGAGGTCAATTTCGGATTCTCCTTTTAATAGCAATTTTAACTTACTAAATGTTGTTTTCATGTTCAAAGAGATGTCTTGATTTGTGTAGAATTCATTTAATAATGTTAATCCATGAATATCTAAAGTAGGAACTGTTTCTAAGCTAAATATAGACCCTATTCTGTTGTGTAGTTTCGTGACCTTTAACATCGATTTTCGCGCATGCGCATTTCGATATGAAAAAGCGAGTGATATTATTTTATTTTAGACAAGTACAAGACGAATGTTTGACGCAAAGCGTCAAAGAGAAGCCGCAATATTTCGTTGTACATGTAGAAATAAGAAAAAAAGAACATTTTTAAATCCACAAACAATAGAACAATTTAAACTGTAGACGGTAATGCTGATATATTTCTCCTTTTGAAGACTTTTGTTTTCTTCAAATTACCTCCCTTTAAAGCAATACCAGGATATTTACCTTGTGATTCGAATAAGATTGACAAACATTGAAATTATATGAATGAATACTATTATTTAAATAAGTAACAACAGCAAAATTAAATTTAAGCCAGATAAATGTGTACACATTTCGTTATTTTTTTATAGATACCCTAATGTATAGGTATGTATATAAAATTTATAAGCAAATGTTTTCATTCCTAATGATTGAATAGACTAAGGAAAGTCAAGAATACATAAATAAATCAATGCAGTCTTTTCCGGCGACACTGATGCCTTGCATCAACTTTCTCTTGTTCTTTCCTGTATACATCAAATCTGCAGCACTGACTACGTTGAAAACAAGTGTCAATACATGAAAGTATAATTATTGAATCAAGTTGAAAACATTTTGGCCAAATGAGAAAAAATTTATTGTTTTTAAAATTGGCCTGCTGCATCATAAAGGCGTCAGAAAGCGTCAGTATGTAACAAGGAATCGGTGGAACCGAATGATGCTCCCCATGAGGGCTTTGTCAAGTGATAATAGGCATTGTCTGATAGAACTACCTTTAACTAGTGATCATACCTATTTACATAATACAGACTTCATTAAAAGAAAATAATAAAAACAAGGGAGTTAATTTTTATTATTTATTATAGAGTTATAGTTCTTGTGTAATGCATTTCCTCTCTTTAATATCTATCTACATTTAAAGTTTCATCGAAATATCTTTCGTACTTTTGGAGTTATGGTCCTGAAATTGAAATATAAAGTCTAACAAGGGAGATAACTTGAAAATTATTCACTATGAAGTTATTGTTCTTGTATTATGCACTATCTCTTATTGATATGTATGTATATTTCAAGTTTTATTGAAATATATTCAGTACTTTTAGATTTATGCCCAATGCAAATAAAGTGTGACGGACAAAGTGTGATGGACGGACAGACGGACAGACAAAGTGACAACTATATGCTCTCCCTCTGGGGAGCATAATAATCATTCCTACTTGCAGACTAAATTTGAAAACATTTGCAGCATACATCATTTGAACAAGAGGAGATAATGCTCATAACTCAACTCAATTCCATATTAATACTTCTAATTGAAGGTATGGTTTCCATATTTGTGTCAAGATGTTTTCGAAGTCATCTGCTGCAGATAAGTCGTATGTGGAAATCATTTAGAATCATTAAAAACTACTTCACCTTTATCATCTATAATAATTTGCTGTTTTTTCCCATCTTCTGTTTCCAGATCCAATCGAATTCTCCCATCCATGTTGCTATTGTTACCCTGAGAAGTGGCCTGTTTGTTTTGTTTGTTTACTGATTGAACAGTGCTCTCTCCAGATCGAATTGTACTTGTTTCTGTCCTATCAGTGTCGGGCAGTTCTACGTTCCTGTCGGAGGGTGAAGACTTGCCGTCGGTTGAGTTATTAATTGGGTAGCCCTCCGCGCGAATCTCTAGAGGTTGAGTGCTGAGTGAGCTGTCATGGTGTGCAGGCGTGTTCTGAGTAAGACGAACTGAAAAACACAAATTTATTAATTAAGTTTATAATATTGAAAACTTCTGACAAAATAAATACATGTATGTGACATATGATTCTAAATACATATTACAACATTTCTTCTACTGGCAAATGTTTTCATCTCTATATAAAAACTGTCTTTTAACTTTCCAAGACATAACATTTCTTTCATCGACAACTGTTTTTAAAGAGATCATCTTAGATTCATAATGAGCAATTTCTCCTTTTGCCACAATGATTTGTACCCTTTCCAACATGCATGAACTCTGCAGAAGACGACCCCCGAAACATTTATCTATAAACATATGGAGGCTGACAGACTCTATAAATTAAAGTACAATTATTGAATTCAGTTTAAAACATTTTAGTAAAAGGAGAAATTGCTCATCATGAGCACTTTATACAATTTTGCCACATTGTTTTCAAAAGGCGACTTCCATAAATGAATCAGAGAGCGTCTACATGTGGGAATGGGTTAAATGACATAACTCACTTTAAAAATTAAACTATTGTTTACAGAGATTTTATCCATTAATTTGCTACAATGTTTTCCAGGTCGGCTGCCACAGATTTGGGAAAGCACTAACCCAGTTATACATCCTTATTGTTTTACATTTTAAGCTCTATAATTAACTTGAACCCTCCTCCGTTCAAATACTATTTTAGAAGAAGATAATAAGTATTGTTTGATTATGTTCTGATCTGAACAAATAATTTGCAGCGGACAACTTTGTCAACAACAGGGCAAATATAGACAGATTAAGGATCAAATAGTGTTGAAGATATTATCATCCGGTTATTGTTGATTATTACCTATTTCTAGTTTTGCGACAATATTTCTAAAGTTGTCTGCAGTAGATGCTTCAAATTGTGTCTGCATGAGGGAAATGGTTAAATCCTAAGTATAATAATTGCAATAGTTTTTTATTTTTGTTTGAAATTTGTCACCTCAAATTGTAATACAGTACGTCACTTAATAATAACCCCTCCCTTCATACAACAAACTTGCAGGAGACTACATTGAAAACTAATCGACAAACATATGAAAAATCTTTATAACAGAAAATTTCATAATAAAATAGAGTCGAAAATATTATGGCAAAGAGAGCATTCACATATTATGAGCAATTTCTTCTTTTGGCACAATGTTTTTCAAAAGTTGTGAACAGCAGAATGCCTTCAAATGTATCGCAAAGGATTCAAATATCTCATCCTACCCAGTAAATATATAAATGGAAGTTTCTAGATCTATTTGCCTGACAGTCTTTGACATGAATGTGTCCTCAGGTTACAGGTCTTGGGAGGTATTTCCATACACTTTGAAGTTTCCTAGGATTCAGGAGATTGTCTTAACGGAATAACCCATTCCCCGCATACACCAATCCTGCAGCAAATGACTTTCATAACATAATGCTATTAGGACAAAGTTTGAAGGAGGTTTTTTTTTTATGAAAGTATAATTATTGCACAGAGTTAATTGAAAAGATTGAAGCAAAAGGAGAAATTGCTCATATTGAGCAATTTCCCCTTTTGCCACAATGTTTTCAAAAGTCGTCTGTTACAGAATGAGATGCTTTAAAATGTGGCTGTAGGTGGGAATTAAGGGGTTAAACTGGTAGCTTTCAATTACAACACAAAAATCAATAAGCAATTTTCTTACTTACTCATTGTAAGTTCTAAGCTTAATCAATCTTCAAAACCTGTAAAGCCGACTCTTGTTTTCCCAACTTTAACCCTTTCCCACATACAACAGATCTGCAACAGACGATCTTCAGTATTTAAATCAAATCCGGCCAATAATATGGAAAGTTTCTTTAAATAAAACTATAAATTAATGGTTATCATAAATTGAAAACATTGTGACAAAAGGAGAAATTGCTCATTATGGATAGCTTAAACCCTTTCCCTCATACTAAAATAAGTGCAGCAGACGACTTTGAACATATTTTGTCAAAAAATAGAAATGGATAACCTATGACTAAAAGTGGAAAACATTGTGGCAATATGAGAAAGGGTCTATATGGGGGAAAGGGTTAAAAAACATTATTGCCAAAGTTAATTGTCTGCTGCAAGGACGTAAATGGTCAGCATGAGGGAAACTGAATACTGAGAACTAATTTGTTAAAATAATGTGTTAATTAATTTACCTTAATTACTTTTACAAAGCAAATAAGTAAGTAAATGTAGATCGAGTGCCAATTAACCCATTCGAACTTGCAGATACAATTTGATGCATCTGAAGCAGACCACTTTTGAAAACTGTGTCGTAAATTTCCAGGAGAAATATGTATAAATTAGAGATTATTATTAGACTAATAATAACTTTCAACAAATCATACTTCCATTTATAGAGATTAAATTCATAGTTTTACCTAAAAGTTTTCAAATTTGTCTACAGCAGATTTATTGGATGTGGGAAAGGGTTAAATAAATGCTTCAGGCAGTTTTCTCTTTTGTTTCTACTTTAACCCTTTCCCTCATACGCCAATTCTGCAGCAGACGACTTTAAAAATATTTTATCAAAAAATAGAAAATCTCTGTAATTGAATTGATAACCTATGACTAAAAGTGAAAAACATCGTGGCAAATGGAGAAATTGCTTGTTTTGTCAAAAATACATCTGCTGCAAAGGCGTCAGAAAGCGTCTATATGAGGGAAAGGGTTAAAGTTCTCTGGTATTGATTGATTGATTGGGGCAACGCCGTTTTCAACCATTTTTCAGTCAAATCAGTTCACCTACAGTACTCCACACATCATACTAAAATTCCAAGTAACTGGCTGCTTTTATACATAGACTGTTAGCCAATGGGTGAAAGACAAATGAATTAGCATTGTCACAGTGACTTTGGTCAATCGTCGGAAAGAAAGTTCTCTTGGTAAAGACAACTTGAAATATGGACAACATCTTTTTTAAAACATGATAAAAAGAGAAAAACTATTAACCCTTACCTACATACAACAAATCTGCAGCAGACGACTTTGAAAACTCCCTTTAAATGAAGGTACAATAATTGCACAGAGTTGAAAACATGGGGACGCTTTCTGACGCCTCTGCAGCAGACGGCTTTTTGAAAACATAGTGACAATTAAAAGAAGAAATTGCACAAAACGTGCAATTTCTCCTTTTGCCACAATGTTTTCCACTTTTTGTCATAGGTTATCCATTCAATTATAGAGATCTTCTATGTTTTGACAAAATACGTTCAAAGTCGTCTGCTCCAGAATTGTTGTATGAGGGAAAGGGTTAAGTAAAATAAGTTGGGAGAATCCTGCCTCAATATTTCATAATCTAGCTGTCTAGAAATTTTACAATCTTTCAATATTTTTTCCAAAATGTTCAGCTAAATTTTCTATTTTCTGAAAAGTACTAACTGACAGATCATTTTACTAACCCTTTCCGTCATACGACAATTCTGCAGCAGACGACTTTGAACATATTTTGTCAAAAAATAGAAAATATCTATAATTGAATGGATATATATAACCTATGTCTAAAAGTGGAAACTATTGTGACAAATTAAGGACAAATTCGTCTGCTGCAGAGGCGTCAGAAAGCGTCTATATGAGGTAAAGGGTTAATGACATAAATTGAGATTCAGGTTTATTTTATAGCCGGACACATCCGTCATGTTCCCAATGGCAAAAAGTATGGGTTTTTTCCCAATTTCTCAATAAAAATTCCCAATCAAACTTTCGAGAGAAAAAAAGTAAACAAAGCAGAATATATAAACAAAACTGTTATTTCCCTTACATGTGAGCATCTATTCACAGAGACATACAATCCAGACCATAGAAGCACTTTATTTATGAAAAGTTTCCAATTTTGTCAAAAAAAGACGAAAAATTCTCAATTTCATGGGGATATAATTAGCTCAAATTCCCAAAATTTCCAAAATTAACCCCGAGATTGTTTTCTTTTTCCACTTATCCCTCTCACACATGCAACAACTTTACAGCAGACGACTTTGAAAACATACCTGATAACATTTGGGAACTCCCTTTAAATGAAAGTGCAATAATTGATTAGAGTTGAAAACGTGGTGAAAAAAAGGAGAAACGAAGTGCTTGTTTAGAGCAAATTCTTCTTTTGTCACCATGTTTTCAAAAAGCTCTCTGCTGCAGAATCGTCAAAAAGCATCTTTATGAGGTATAGGGTTAAATGTTATCATGCAATTAATACTATCAAAATAACATTTTAGGTATATTTTTCTTTCTTCTTCCAATTAAGTGCTTAATTCTGTTTTGGATGAGTAAAATAAAAGGAAATAAAGGTAATTGGCTTTTAACCCTTTCCCTGATATAGATGCTTTCTGACGCCTCTGCAGCAGACGGCTTTTTGAAAACATAGTGACAAAAGAAGAAATTGCACAAAACGTGCAATTTCCCCTTTTGCCACAATGTTTTCCACTTTTCGTCATAGGTTATCCATTCAATTATAGAGATTTTCTATTTTTTGACAAAATACGTTCAAAGTCGTCTGCTGCAGAATTATCGTATGAGAGAAAGGGTTAAATTTACTCGGATTTCCCAGTTTCAACAAACCTGCTGCGAATGACATTCAAAACATTTATGCAAACACATGGTGAACCTCTTTAACCCTTTCCCTCATACGACAATTCTGCAGCAGACGACTTTCAACATATTTTGTTAATACATAGATAATCTCCATAATTGAATGGATAACGTATGACAAAAAGTGGAAAACATTGTGAAAAAAGGAGAAATTGCACGTTTTGTGCATTTTCTTCTTTTGTCACCATGTTTTCAAAAAGCTGTCTGCTGCAGAGGCGTCAGAGAGCGTCTATATGAGGGAAAGGGTTCAATTATAGTACACTTTTAGAATAAAATATAAATCATTCATTGTTGGAAAAGGAAAAATTGCTCATTGTGAAAATATCTCCTTTATCTGCTAAGTGGTAAGTGCATCAAAATGTGTCTGTATGTTGGAAAAGTGTAAGTCATTCAGTATTATACCGCATTAACATGTACGGTGGATCATGTTTCTCTCTAGCCAGGGTGACTATATTTCATTATAGTCACCCTGCTCTAGCTAACTTACGAAAACATTGTTGGAAAAGTGTAACTTATCATTCAGTATTATAGTTTATACCGCATAACATGTACGGTGGATCATGTTTCTCTCTAGCTAACTTACGAAAACATTGTTGAAAAAGTGTAACTCATTCAGTATTATACCGCATAACATGTACGGTGGATCATGTTTCTCTCTAGCTAACTTACGAAAACATTGTTGAAAAAGTGTAACTCATTCAGTATTATACCGCATAACATGTACGGTGGATCATGTTTCTCTCTAGCTAACTTACGAAAACATTGTTGGAAAAAAGAAATTGAAAAAACCCTGGTAATTTCTGTTTTCACACTATGTTTTACAACCCTTTTGTCTTACATCCAATTCACAAGTCGATACATTTTTTAATCATTTCATATCACATTACAACACAAAATATTTTTGAAAATGTCATATAAAGACATTTAACCCTTCAAAGCAGACGACTGCATTATAGCATAGTAGCAATTTTTCCTTTTGCCACAATTTTTCAAGAGTCGTCAAGAATTAAATCAGTTCCTTGACAAGCGGACACATTTGTCACAGTAAACTTTGGAAAAAATTATGGGAAAAGGAGATATTGCTCATTCATTTACTATCTTTGTTTCTAGATGTTTTCAAAGTTGTCTGAAGAAAAAAATTGTATATTCAGAATTGTCAAAAGAAATAAAGTATTAGAAGATTACCTGTAAATATATTAGACATTAAGATTCAAAATCTCCTTTTTATTATATTTTAACTGAATCACCAATAAAACAAATCAGAAATGAAAAAAAAAATCCAAGACACATCCAGACGGAAAACAATATAAACAGATTTTATTTTGAACCTAACACAATCCACATTATTGGAAAGAGAAATCAAAACACCTCTGGTACTTCACAGTAGATCACAACTGTCTGGATTCCCATTCACAAATGATACAGACAGAACAAAGTACTACAAGTATTACTGACATTTTTAATCCTTTCCCCTAAACAGGCATATGCTTTCCAAAGTATCTGCAGGCCAGCAGATGACTGCATGTTGAAAACATTTTGGCAAAGGAAAACATTTATCATATAAAGCAATACCTCCTTTTGCCACAATGTTTTCAACACTATCCAATAAATAAACTTTCAATTATTCAATATTTTTTCAGAGAGATACTTCCAAAGTTGTCTGCTAAAGATGTGTTGTAGGCATGTGGTAAAGGGTTAACACTTCATGCAGCTTTAAACAGATATTCTGTCATTGAAGTAAAATCATTTAAGATCATCATTCAATCCAAATTGAATTTAAATAGTGTGAATTATTATCCAATGTAAGGACATGTGTATAGCAGGAATAGATGGCATATCAATGCAGTCTGATCTGGATCTACACAGGTCATAACTGGTAACAAAACATTTGTCCAACTATGTTAAGGGTAAACACCTGTTTGTAGTGGCTGATGTGAAATCCCCTTAGCTTGCTTGTCTAAGGTTTTTGCTTTTCCAACTATTTAGGTTTTGAAGGGTGTTTTACAATTTTTTCCACTGTTTAGGTTGGAATGGTGTTTTACAGAATTATCAACTATTTATGATACATAATTACACAGTATTTTCTTGGTATTCATGATTGAATGTTTGATTGGTGTTGTACAGTATATTCAGCTATTTGTATTTAAATGGTGTTTTACTGACTAATTTCAAAGATTTATGTTTGAATGGTGTTTTGTAGAATTATCAACTATTTATGATACATAATGGTATTTTACAGTAATTTCTTGGTATTCATGATTGAATGTTTGAATGGTGTTTTACAGTAATTTCCACTATTTATGTTTGAATGGAGTTTTACAGTATTTTCCCACTATTTATGTTTGAATGGTGTTTTACAGTATTTCCCACTATTTATGTTTGAATGGGGTTTTACAGTATTTTCAACTATTCATATCTGAATTGTGTTTAACTGTATATTTAGCTATTCGTATCTGGATTGTGTTTTAAAGTTTTTTCCCACTATTTATGTTTAACTGGTTTCTTCTATTTGTATTTAAATGGTGTTTTACAGTATTTTCAGCTATTTGTATTTAAATGGTGTTTTACAGTATTTTCAGCTATTTGTATTTAAATGGTGTTTTACAGTATTTTCCACTATTTATGTTTGAATGGTGTTTTACAGTACTTGCATCTATTCATATCTGAATTGTGTTTAACTGTATATATTCAGCTATTCATATCTGAATTGTGTTTTACGGTATTTTCAGCTATTTATGTTTGAATGGTGTTTTACAGACTAATTTCAATTATTTATGTTTGAATGGTGTTTAACAGTACTTTCAACTATTCATATCTGAATTGTGTCTAACTGTATATTCAGCTACCATATCTGAATTGTGTTTTAAGGTATTTTCAGCTATTTATGTTTGAATGGTGTTTTACAGTATTTTCCACTATTTATGTTTGAATGGGGTTTTACAGTAGTTTCAACTATTCATATCTGAATTGTGTTTAACTGTATATTCAGCTATTCGTATCTGGATTGTGTTTTAAAGTTTTTTCCACTATTTATGTTTAAATGGTTTCTTCTATTTGTATTTAAATGGTGTTTTACAGTATTTTCAGCTATTTGTATGAAAATGTTGTTTTACAGTATTTTCAACTTTTTGTATTTAAATGGTGTTTTACAGTATTTTCAGCTTTTTGTATTTAAATGGCGTTTTACAGTATTTTCAGCTATTTGTATTTAAATGGTGTTTTACAGTATTTTCAGCTATTTATGTTTAAATGGTGTTTAACAGTATTTTCAGCTATTTATATTTAAATGGTGTTTTAAAGACTAATTTCAACTATTTATGATTGAATGGTGTTTTACAGTACTTTCAACTATTCATATCTGAATTGTGTTTAACTGTATATTCAGCTATTCATATCTGAATTGTATTTTACTGTATTTTCAGCTATTTATGTTTGAATGGTGTTTTACAGACTAATTTCAATTATTTGTTTGAATGGTGTTTTACAGTACTTTCAACTATTCATATCTGAATTGTGTTTAACTGTATATTCAGCTATTCATATTTGAATTGTGTTTTGAGGTATTTTCAGCTATTTATGTTTGAATGGTGTTTTACAGTATTTTAAACTATTTATGATTGAATGCTTTTTTTAACAGTTTTTTCAGCTATTTATGTTTGAATGATGTTTTACAGTATTTTCAGCTATTTGTATTTAAATGGTGTTTTACAGACTAATTTCAACTATTTATGATTGAATGGTGTTTTACAGTACTTTCAACTATTCATATCTGAATTGTGTTTAACTGTATATTCAGCTATTCATATCTGAATTGTATTTTACGGTATTTTCAGCTATTTATGTTTGAATGGTGTTTTACAGACTAATTTCAATTATTTATGTTTTAATGGTGTTTTACAGTACTTTCAACTATTCATATCTGAATTGTGTTTAACTGTATATTCAGCTATTCATATTTGAATTGTGTTTTAAGGTATTTTCAGCTATTTATGTTTGAATGGTGTTTTACAGTATTTTTAAACTATTTATGTTTGAATGCTTTTTTTTTAAACAGTTTTTCCAGCTATTTATGTTTGAATGGTGTTTTACAGTATTTTCAGCTATTTGTATTTAAATGGTGTTTTACAGTATTTTCAACTATTTATGTTTGAATATTTTTTTACAGTACTTTCAACTATTCATATCTGAATTGTGTTTAACTGTATATTCAGCTATTCATATTTGAATTGTGTTTTAAGGTATTTTCAGCTATTTATGTTTGAATGGTGTTTTACAGTATTTTTAAACTATTTATGTTTGAATGCTTTTTTTTTAAACAGTTTTTCCAGCTATTTATGTTTGAATGGTGTTTTACAGTACTTTCAACTATTCATATCTGAATTGTGTTTAACTGTATATTCAGCTATTCATATCGTATTTTACGGTATTTTCAGCTATTTATGTTTGAATGGTGTTTTACAGACTAATTTCAATTATTTGTTTGAATGGTGTTTTACAGTACTTTCAACTATTCATATCTGAATTGTGTTTAACTGTATATTCAGCTATTCATATTTGAATTGTGTTTTGAGGTATTTTCAGCTATTTATGTTTGAATGTTGTTTTACAGTATTTTAAACTATTTATGATTGAATGCTTTTTTTAACAGTTTTTTAAGCTATTTATGTTTGAATGATGTTTTACAGTATTTTCAGCTATTAGTATTTAAATGGTGTTTTACAGACTAATTTCAACTATTTATGATTGAATGGTGTTTTACAGTACTTTCAACTATTCATATCTGAATTGTGTTTAACTGTATATTCAGCTATTCATATCTGAATTGTATTTTACGGTATTTTCAGCTATTTATGTTTGAATGGTGTTTTACAGACTAATTTCAATTATTTATGTTTTAATGGTGTTTTACAGTACTTTCAACTATTCATATCTGAATTGTGTTTAACTGTATATTCAGCTATTCATATTTGAATTGTGTTTTAAGGTATTTTCAGCTATTTATGTTTGAATGGTGTTTTACAGTATTTTTAAACTATTTATGTTTGAATGCTTTTTTTTAACAGTTTTTCCAGCTATTTATGTTTGAATGGTGTTTGACAGTATTTTCAGCTATTTGTATTTAAATGGTGTTTTACAGTATTTTCAACTATTTATGTTTGAATATTTTTTTACAGTATTTTCAACTATTGAGGTTTGAATGTTTTTTACAGTATTTTCAACTATTTAGGTATGAATGGTTCTTTACAGTATTTTAACTAATTAGGTTTGAATGGTTTTTTACAGCCCTTTCAACTTTTTAGGTTTTAATGGGTTTTTTACTGTATTTTCAACTATTTAGGTTTGAATGGGTTTTTTATAGTATTTTCAACTATTTAGGTTTGAATGGTTTTTTTTACAGTATTTAGATCTATTAAGGTTTTAATGTTGTTTTTTTACAGTATTTTTCAACTATTTAGGTTTTAATGTTTTTTACAGTATTTTCAACTATTTAGGTTTGAATGTTTTTTACAGTATTTTCAACTATTTAGGTATGAATGGTTCTTTACAGTATTTTAACTAATTAGGTTTGAATGGGTTTTTTACAGTCCTTTCAACTATTTAGGTTTGAATGTTTTTTTACAGTATTTTCAACTATTACGGTTTTAATGTGGGTTTTTTTACAGTATTTTCAATTATTTAGGTTTAAATGTTTTTTACAATATTTTCAACTATTTAGGTTTGAATGTTTTTTACAGTATTTTCAACTATTTAGGTATGAATGGTTCTTTACAGTATTTTAACTAATTAGGTTTGAATGGGTTTTTTTACAGTCCTTTCAACTATTTTAAGGTTTGAATGTTTTTTTACAGTATTTTCAACTATTTAGGTTTGAATGGTCTTTTACAGTATTTACATCTATTAAGGTTTTAATGGGTTTTTTTACAGTATTTTCAACTATTTAGGTTTTTATGTTTTTTACAGTATTTTCAACTATTTAGGTTTGAATGTTTTTTACAGTATTTTCAACTATTTTAAGCTTTGAATGGTGTTTTACAGTATTTTCAACTATTAAGGTTTGAATGGTATTTTACACTATTTTTACAACTCTCTTTCAGACGTTTATGATGAAATCTCTATACATTAAAGTAAGATTTGTTAATAAGGTAGAAAACATTGTGGCAAATGGTGAAATTTGCCACGATGTTTTCCAAAGTTGTCTTTAAACAAGTAATTCCAGAAAATAACCTGTGGTAGATGTCATTTCCTAACCCCTGGAATGTCAGAGGTCCGAGTTTTAAAAAACTTGATATAAGATTGACATCTGACAGGCTAGAGGTCAGGGGTTTAATCATTCTCACCTGCAGACACATTTTGACACATCTGCAGCAGACTATTTTTAGAAACATGCAGACGTTACGGTAAAAGGAGAAATGCTCAGAAAGTATTTTAACTTTTCAATAATTACACTTTCGTACAGAGATTTTCCATATTTTCGTTTATTGATGTTTACATTTTCACCAAGTCGTCTGCTCCAAATTTGTTGTATGTGGGAAAGGGTTAACTATAATTGTACATGAACTACTTCCAGGTCACAGACAGAGGGTTGACAATTTGACAATTTTTCCAACACTGATATAGGTATTCAGGATTTGACATGTAAATCTCGTGTAACCCCCATGTCCATCTTACCTGGTCGCTCACCTGCTACAGACAACTTTTCATGACTAATTAACAAAAATGTTTTGAAAACAATGTGGAAAAGGAGAAATGGACAATAACCCGCATTTGTCAATCACATTTACTTTCATTAATGAAGATTTTCCATATATTTTGCCTGGATGTTTTAAAAAGTTGTCTGCTGCAGATTTTGTTAAATATTTGTAGAAATTGTCCATATTTATTTGTGTAGCAGTTTTAAACGTCACCTGCATTGTACATAGGAATGGATTATAAACATATGAGGGAAAAATAATGTCTCAAGGAGAGAAAAAAACATGCAGCCAGCCCGGGGCTTGAACCTGGGCTCTTATGCTTTCAGGGGCATGGTACTCTATCAATTTCAGAGAGCTAACCAGGCCACTTACACGCGCTCTCTCCAATTGTGTTCAAGTTTGCCCCGTGACACGCTGACCCTGCTTAACTGCATTTTCGTCCTTGAATTTAGGAATACCAGTGCCAACGATGATTTAAAAAACACTGCAAGCACCATTAGGCTGACCAAGCAGTCCTGCCATGCTCCCTTATAGGGCACCATTGTCACAAGGAGAGAAGAACATGCAACCAGTCCGGGACTCAAATCTGGGACCTCTCGCTTTCAGGGCGAGTACTCTACCGACTGAGCTAACTGGACCGTTTTCAAACTATTCCTGTATCATGGAAAGGGATCTGTTGCAATCTATTCTGACTTTCAAAGTGGCTGTATTTATTTCAGAGACCTGTGAATGATCCACTATCAGAGTCAATGAGCAAATATCAATGGCCTCTTGAACTGAATTACTTTGCACCATAAAAGAATGGATAGAGATCATAAACATCTAGTTGTTTTTATCTGGGCCATAACACAGGAAAATCTACCATCTTTTACTCCTTCCCACATACAATAAATCTGCAGCAGACAGATTTGAAATCATCGGTAGGCAAAAATAGCGAATATTTCTATATCTGCTATAGTTTATATAATTATTAAATAAAGTTGAAAAGTCGTCTGCTGCACAGGCATCAGAAAGTGTTTGTATGTGTCAAATGGTTAAAAGCCTTAGAAGGGGATGATGATCAGCGGACTGTATACAACCATTGTCAAAAAAGGAGGGAAATCTGTACAAAACAAGAAATCACTCCTTTCCTGGCTATGCTTTTGACTCGATCAATACTGAAATAATGCTTGCACTTTTCTAGGCGTTAAAACTGTTTCCTCACAGTCATGTGTTCAAGGCAGAGGAGTCAATTTATTACACCTGAAAAAGTTATCCCTTTCAATAACTTTTACCTTTATTTATAAAGATTTTCCACAATTTTACGTAGATATATATTTTTTTTTTTCAAGTTGTCTGGTGCACTGGTTTGTTACATGTGGGAAAGGGTTTTAATACATCATAACATGTCATCTGATTGCAATTTTTCTTTTCAAAGGCCTTTTACTGTCATGACCATTCTCAAGACTCTGAAAACTTGATTGACCATGCAGCCACCAGTAGAAAGGCTCTGATCAGATTGCATGTTCATATGGCCTGATCAGTCTCTTCACTGATCTCAAATTCCCTTAACCTTTTCCCTCATACAACAATTCTGCAGCAGACGACTTTGAACGTATTTTGTCAAAAAATAGAAAATCTCCATAATTGAATGGAACCTATGACAAAAAGTAAAAAACATTGTGGCAAAAGGAGAAATTGCACGTTTTTTGGTGCAATTTCTTCTTTAGTCACTATGTTTTCAAAGATCCGTCTGCTGCAGAGGCCTCAGAAAGCATCTATATGAGGGAAAGGGTTAAGGGGAACGATTCCATCTTTCTCGTGGCTCCCTTTGATAATACCTGTTATGACGTACCAACTTCTCTGTGTCTATGGTTATACTCTATTTTATAATAAAAGTCAATGTTTGCACACACAAGTTCATTAAGCTCTAGGATTTCCTTAGTAAACCATTAACCCTTTCCCTCACATAGAAGTTTTCTGAGGCCTCTGCAGCAGACGGCCTTTTGAAATCATAGTGACAAAAGAAGAAATTGCTCAAAACGAGCAATTTCTCCTTTTGGCACAATGTTTTCCACTTTTAGTCATAGGTTATCCATCCATTTATGGAGATTTTCTATTTTTTGACAAAATATGTTCAAAGTCGTCTGCTGCAGGTTTGTTGTATGAGGGAAAGGGTTAAGAGCCGTCTGCTTTTGAAAACATCTTAGGAATATGACAATGTAATTTATATAAAATCAAAATTGTTGTTTACAACCATTTTCCAATATACAGCAACTGTGCAGCCCACAAGTTAGAATTAAAGCATCTACTGGTTACATGTAACAATTGTAGGATTTCTCTATAAATGAGAGCACAAGAGAAAGTTGATGCAAGGCATCAATGTCGCCGGAAAAGACTGCATTGATTTATTTTTTAACACACATGTTATTCTTGACTTTCATTAGTCTAAACATACACATAATGTTTTCATAAGGACTAATTCCAGGATTTTTGAAATTCCACATAGATCTACAAATTTCAGGATTTCTTTTGGTCAGGATTTTGGATGTTTTGTATTTGTCAATAAAACCACAACACATTAATACATTTTGGGATTTAAATCTACATACAACAAGAGAAAGTTGATGCAACGCATCAATGTCGCCGGAAATCCATACTGCAGTTATGCATAACACTAACATTATAGTAGTTGAATAAACAGTTATCAACTGAGGGGCATATTGGAACATCAGGGGTGGGGTCAAGTGAAAATGTATGAAAACTTGCATTGTTTTGTCAACGAAGTGAATGATAATTGAAGCCTTTCATTGTTTATGATCAATCTCCATTCCAAAGTAGGTTGACCATACACACAACCAACTAATTATTGATCATAAACAGTAATGGAAATGAGTAATCTTGCCAATCATTAGTTTTAGTATGTATACAGTGCTTTCATTAAGGAATACTTATAAGATTTGTGAATTCCACATACACTTTTCAAGATGTTTGTCAGAATATTTGAATTTTATTATTTTTCAATAAAACCACAAAACAGACAATTTAGGATTTGCATGCAATAGCACGTCATTTTACCTTTCCCCTATTAAAGTCAACAGTGGACACCTTTGCAGGAATCTACTTTTAAAACAATGAGATAAGGGTTAAATCGCTGAAGACATGAGTTTTATCTTTTTCTCAAAATGATATTAGCTTGGCATCCTAATTATATCATACTTTAACAAATGTTGAAATGTAGTCCAATATTTATAAATTAGACCACCTTCGAAATATAATATCAACTAAACAGTTAAATCTCATTGAAATTGTTGTATAATTTAAACTTAATTTCGAACATAAACTGAGCCATACATGTTAATTTATTGTAATATTCTTTCCTTCCTTTTTTATAATGAAAATAACAAACTACTCATGTTTTAAAATTATATTATGATGAGCGCCCTTGTGTCAATGATGCATAACAATATGCAGATCGGAAGCAATATGCCTATAGGGAATTTAATGACACATTTAAAATTATCAAGGACGAAATAATTTTGTACGAAAGACCCGATTCGTGACCTACATTCTTCTTCGCAGAGGTGTCGTTCTTGAAACTCTCTTTATAGGCAGAGAGTGTTCGTTCAAAGTAATTTTTCTATTAAAACCAGTTTTATCTCGGTTTGTTCTTTTCTTCATTTGTTTCGAACCAAATAAACATTTTAAATCACCTATAATTTACTATTTGTAAGTGAGTGTAAAGAGCGGCTCTCTGCAAAGGAGATTGATCTACGCAGTTGGTATTCGCGAGTCACGCGATCAACAGTTTTAGCTTAGAAACAGTTCATATTTTAGATATACATGTATAAACATTATAAAATTAATTCCTCACAAATAAAGACATCTCTTTGAACATGAAAATAACATTCAGTAAGTTAAGATTGCTATTTTAAAGGAGAATTCGACGTGATTTTTACTTGATATTGACACTTAACAGTCTGCTTGCTGCAAGTCTCACGGGGACGGTTTTGTCTTCGTTAATAAAACCCAAAACAAGAGGGCCATGATGGCCCTGGAATCGCTCACCTGATTTTTTTTTTCACTTTAGCTATATAAGCCCCGCCATCTGGCGGGCATAGTTTCCAACCAATCAACTTGGCTTTAAGGAATCTGATAGAGGGTCACCCTAGGAACATTTCTACAAAATTATTTGAAAATCGGCCTGACACTTTTGAAGGAGAAGATTTTTTAAGTTTTCACTATAGCAATAAAAGGCAAAATAGCCCCGCCCCCTGTCGGCCATGTTTTTTGACCAATCAACATGGCTTGAAGGAATCTGATAGAGGGTCATCCAAGGAACATTTCTACAAAATTATTTGAAAATCGGCCCGACACTTTTGGAGGAGAAGATTTTTTAAGTTTGCACTATAGCTATATAAGGCAAAAAAGCCCCGCCCCCCCCCTGGCACCATGATTTTTGACCAATCAACATGGCTTGAAGGAATCTGATAGAGGGTCACCCAAGGAACATTTCTACAAATTTATTTGAAAATCGGCCTGACACTTTTGGAGAAGAAGATTTTTTAAGTTTGCACTATAGCCATATAAGGAAAAATAGCTCCGCCCCCCCCTGGCGGCCATGTTTTTCGACCAATCAACATGGCTTGAAGGAATCTGATAGAGGGTCACCCGAGGAACATTTCTACAAAATTATTTGAAAATCGGCCTGACACTTTCGGAGGAGAAGATTTTTTAAGTTTGCACTATAGCCATATAAGGAAAAATAGCCCCGCCCCCCCTGGCGGCCATGTTTTTCGACCAATCAACATGGCTTGAAGGAATCTGATAGAGGGTCACCCGAGGAACATTTCTACAAAATTATTTGAAAATCGGCCTGACACTTTCGGAGGAGAAGATTTTTTAAGAATTTTGAAGTTTTTTCATTTCGTTGCCATGGAAACCAGAATTATGCATGGATCCCGAAAATTTTAAGGAATTCTGGTGAGGACATTGAGAGGATGCTTTCTGTGAAGTTTCATCCCAGTTGACCCACCGGTTACAGAGGAGAAAATGTTGACGGACGACGGACGACGGACGACGGACGACGGACGACGGACAACGGACGCCGGACATAGGGCGATCACAATAACTCACCCTGAGCACTTCGTGCACAGGTGAGCTAAAAAGAGATGCGAGTCAAAATAAAGAAACTACTAATACTTAAAACATCGGAATATTTATTTCATTTTAGATTTGTCATAACTTAGGGTTTTTAAACAAACGCAATTGTAATATGTTCAAGACATTTAAATTTGGTTTTGTCTAATAATAACTCCTCCTTCCATGTGATTTCCGAAAACCTATTAAAAATAGAAGTCGCGGGCTTCTGCCCGGCGACTAATAAAAAGCTATTAAATATTTCCATGTCTGAAGCAACAATGAAAACCTTTAAACGCTTAAAACATTTAGAAAACGATTAAATTGCTGAAGACATGAACTTCCTCCTTTTTAATAATAATTATAATAAATATTTCAGTTAAAATTTATCCTCTTATGTTTAAAAAGTAGACCACACTTGAAACAACATATCAGCTAAATTGTTTATCTAAATCGTTGATGCATACAATATATGTTTGGCGCAAGAGAAATGCCAGTTGTGAGTCCCATTACTATTTAATAGGTGGCAAGTATGAAATTAATTGGGTGCGAAAGAGCAGATTTTCTTTATTTCTAAATCTATTGTTTATCAGAGTTTGTTCTTCTCTTAATTTGTTTCAAGCCAAATAATCATTTAATATCACATATATTTAAACATTTAAGTGTGTAATATTAGCTATCTATCTGAACAAATAAATAAGGTGTTTGAGCATTCTTTCGAAATGTTGACCCTCGATCGTTTCAAAATCGAGTCGTAGTGTCAAACATCGAAGAAAGTGAATAAAAAATCAGGCAAAGCGTTAGTGCATTCGAGAGAAAAAAGCATTTCTATAGTATCTGTCTTTCTCCTATATTCGACCCATGCACTCGTTTCGTGACGTTTAAGAAATCAATTTGTCGTGCGACATTTTTTGTATGCATAAAAAAGTCACTTTTCTAAGTTTACATTTTACTTCCGGTTACTTCGCTTTGTTTACATTTTGGCAATATGAAACTAGGTCACAAACTGAGGAAAAGGCGTTTCGACGTTCACGACCGATAAACAGGCTTATATTTGAGACATATTTTCACCAATTATTCTTATTTTTGTTTATGTTGATACTTATCTATTAAAAGGAGAATTCGACGTGATTTTAATATCGATAATCGGCTGCAAGCAGGTGCGTGTATGTAATCAAATTAGACTGTGCGACGTAAAGGTTTGTAGTTATCGCCTTTTGATTACATAGTTTATGAAAATAAAGTATCCCAGTCTAGCTAATAGGGACTATTTGTCTTCGTAAATAAAACACAAAAACGTAAATGCCAGTCAAAATAAAGAAACTGCACATACTTAAAACATCGGAATATTTATTTCATTTTAGATGTGTCATAACTTAGTGTTTTTAAACAAACGCAATTGTAATATGTTCAAGACATTTAAAAAATAAAAAAATCTAATAATAACCCCCCCTCCCATGTCATTTCCGAAAACCTATTAAAAATAGAAGTCGCGGGCTTCTGCCCGGCGACTAATTATCGTTGAATAGAGTCCTCTTTTGTCACGCTGTTTTCAAATGTTGTCCACATGTTGTAGATTGTTCTTTATATGGGAAAGGGTTAAAAACTTTGTTGGAAATTGAGTTATTGCTTATTGTGAGCAGTTTCTCCTAATGTTTTCAAAAGAGTCATCTCCTGCAAAGGCATCTTGGGTTCAACAGTGTAAATTTTAATCAGGTCAGGAATTAAAACATTTCTGATTTACAAAGTCATCTGCTACAAATGTGTTGTATGTAGTAAAGGGTTAAGATTAATAAATAGGAGGCTAATCTTTTATCTCTCACTTTATCTCGCCTTCTGAGAAATTCTTAAGTACCTACAACATAGGTTTAAGGGTCGAATAAGGATTTTAGATAATGAAATATACACCTTTATCTTAGTAGAGAGCCCACAGTGCAGCCATAGTTGCCCGTAGGCACTCCCAAATGATTACCACGTAATTTAGGTCTGTGCACATAATGATTATTCAAGTTGATGCAATACAAACCATTGAAATTATAATACCCTGTACTTATTTGCAATTAAAGAGATATAGCAAACATTCTTGTATTCCTTTCCCTTATACAGACACATTTTTAGCAGATACATCAGATAAATTATAGTCATTTTTTAGAGATTTTCACCTCTGCTGCAAACTCATTGTAAGTGGGAAAGGGAGGGTTAACACTAAAATAGAATGGAGTGCTCCGCGAAGCATGGTGTGTCACCTGCACCTGCTCATTGAAAGTGTCACGAAAAAGTGTGACCGATAGACAGACAGACAGACAAGACGCCGGACCAAAAAAAAAAAATCACTAAGTGCCTACCATGCTACGCAGGGTGACACAAAAACATGGGGTATCTACTTATACAGTTCATCTTCAGTTTTAACCCCTTCTCACATACAGATGCTTTCCAGGCGCCTCTGCATCAGATGACTTTTCAGAATATTATGGCAAAAGGAAGAAATGCGCATTACGTCGCACAAAAATTCCGACCAAATTCATGTTCGGGAATTAGCAAAAAAGAAAGACCTTGCATATTCAGAATAATAACAAGATGAACTACTGGCATGGTTCTTTGGTCATTTTCAAAAGGAACCAAGCTCTCATAACTACTATCTAAGTTTGGTGAAGGTCAGATAAGAAATGGAAGGTCTATTGTGTTCACAAGATGTATTATAGCAATTTTGAAAATTTCAAGGGCTATAATCTAATCATGCATGGGTTGATCTGGCTTATTTTCGAAAGGAACCTAGCTCTCATCAACATTTAACTAATATCTAAGTTTGGTGAAGTTCAGATAAGAAATTGAAGGTCTATTTTGTTCACAAGCTGTATTATATCATTTTTGACAATTTCAAGGGCCATAATCCAGTCATGGGAGGATCTGGCTGGTTTTCAAGAGAAACCAAGCTCTCATCAATATTGAACTACTATCTAAGTTTTGTGAAAATCAAATAGTAAAAGGAGCCTCTGTTGTGTTCACAAGCTCTATTATAGCAATTTTGACAATTTTAAGGGCCATGGTTTGCGAAAGGAACCGAGCTCTCATGGATATTAAATAACTACTGTATAAGTTTGATTAAGATACAATCAAAACTGAAGACTTTATCTTGTTCACAATCAATGTTTACGGACGCACGGACACACAGACGACGGACACTGTAACGCCATGGCATAAGATCTTCTGGCCTTTAGCATGTTGTGGGCTTCATGCAAAACGGTTGTAACTACATCTTGTTGCATGAATTGATTCATCGATTGTGGTTTAACCCCGTTTTTAACAATTTCTCAGTCATATCACGGTGGCCAGTGGAAGACGAATGACGCATGTCGCATTGACTTTTGTCAAACGTCGGGAAGAAAGTGCCGAGCCGGTATTCGAACTCACAACCACTGGATTGACAGCCTGCGTCTTTACTGACTGAGCTACCGGGACTCTGCTTGTTGCATGAAGCCATCGAATTATGTGATGTCTTTCCATGAAGATCTAGCTTGTGTCAGGATCGTTGAACCAGTAGTACTGGCAACTTACAAACGAAGGCTGTGATATAACCGAAAAATTGTCGAAAGTTGCGTAAAACATCATTCAGATAAAGCAAACGCATCAAAATATGTGTGCATGTGGGAAAGGGTTAATGAAGCAATGTGGAGAATGTGCACCAGAGTGACTTAATGGAACCCTCTAATAAACGAAGATAAATAAATTACATAAACAACATTTGGCAACTGTTTCTGTGAGGAATTTTAACTCTATTTATATTCTCCATTGACAAATTGAACCCTTTCTTTCCCGGAAATATCTTTTCATTTGATTTAAGCCAACCTATTCCCACATACATATCAATGAATCTGCATCCGACAAGGTTTGAGTCGTCTGCTGCAGATGCATCTAAAAGTGTCTTCAAGTGGAAATTGTTTCCCATATGTAGACACATTTTGACACATCTGCATTTTATGACTTTTGATAACATTGAGACAAAATGTGAAATTGCTTTTTGGATGCCAGTAAAAATGATCCACAATGCTGAACATTTTGAATGCAAAGGGTTTTCATGAAATTGGCTAATTTAGAGACATAAAGGATTTATTTCTGTTTTAATTGCATTGTTTAAATTAATTGTACCTAAAATAACACAATCCTTGAATGTCTTAAATTCTTCTCCTGGACGGCCTTCAACTAAGCCCTTTCCACTAACAACAAATTTGCTGCAGCCGACTTCGGAAACATCAAACCTAAAATTAACTTGTTTATGGGAAAAGGTATGAGGCTTGGGTGAACATTGTAGATCCAGATCAGCATGTGCAACTTGCAGTCTGATCAAGATCTACACTTTTCAAGTTTTCATATATTACTTTTACAAACTTGTTTAGGTTCTGATAAGACAGAGCAGATGGATTGGCTGCTCTGAAACTAACACTGTTCAGAAATGACAAATTGTACTTTTTGTTCATGCACTCTGAGGCTCCAAAATAGAAAAGCTCTCTATTAAAGTAAAATAAATTGTTGAATATAGCTGTAACCGATGAGGCAAAAGGCGAAATTGTTCACTATGATTGTGTACTTTTGTCGCAATGTTTTAAGAAGTCTTGAAGTCTGCTCCACAAGCATCAAAATGTATCTGTATGTGGGAAATGGTTATTACAAAATAGTCTACAGCAGCTTAAGTCACAAGGGTAAGAGTTTATCATAAAGATAATAAACTGTCATTTTATCTTCATTTCATGTCTTCTGTACATATTGACATGTTTCAATAACAACAAGACAACAAATTAATTTCTGACTCGCATTTCAAAAAATACAAATGCAATACTAAGTCTCATGTGCAACACACATTTTGAAAACATTTTGGCTACACATGTAAACAAGCAGTAAACTTCTTGGCTATACATGTAAACAAGCAGTAAACATTTTGGCTATACATGTAAACAAGCAGTAAATTTCTTGGCTATACATGTAAACAAGCAGTAAACATTTTGGCTATACATGTAAACAAGCAGTAAACTTTTTGGCTATACATGTAAACAAGCAGTAAACATTTTGGCTATACATGTAAACAAGCAGTAAACTGTTTGGCTATACATGTAAACAAGCAGTAAACATTTTGGCTATACATGTAAACAATCAGTAAACATTTTGGCTATACATGTAAACAAGCAGTAAACTTTTTGGCTATACATGTAAACAACTAGCAGTAAACTTTTGCCACAATTCTAATTAGACTTTTATTATGAGCCATTTCTTAACCCTTTCCCTCATACGGCAATTCTGCAGCAGACGACTTTGAACTGATTTTGTCAAAACATAGAAAATCTCCATAGTTGAATGGATAACCTATGACAAAAAGTGGAAAACATTGTGGCAAAAGGTGAAATTGCACATTTTGTGCAATTTCTTCTTTTGTCACTATGTTTTTCAAAAAGCTGTCTGCTGCAGAGGCGTCAGAAAGCGTCTATATGAGGGAAAGGGTTAACTCTTGTCACAAATACGTCTCCTGCATAATGCATCAAAATGCATCAGCAGTCAGCAGAGTAAATAGATAAACAAGAGGGCCATGATGGCCCTACTTCGCTCACCTTAATTATACAATGTACTGCAATGCAAAACACATCAAGACAATTATTCTGAATGCAACCTTCTGTATTAACAAGATTTTCCTTCATTTGGCGTAGTGATTTATATTTTTTACCTGATATGACCTATATTCCAACATGGACTAGATATGCGGCCTCCGGAGTTTGAACAATATTTTCCATTATTGACCTTGTTTCTGACCCAATATAACCCATATTTGTACTTAACATAGATATAATTCAGACAAACATTCTGACAGAATTTCAAGCTGCTGAAGCAAAAAATGCGGCATCCAAAGTGTTAACAAGAGTTTCCTTCAATTCGGTCTAGTTTTTGACCCTAAATGACCCAAATTCGAACTTGGCTTTAGATATCATTTAGATAAACATTCTCATCAAAATTTAATGTCAAGCTGCAGTTGCAAAAAAATGCGTCTTCTACAGAGTTAACAAGATTTTCCTTCAATTTGAAATAGTGACCTAGTTTCTGATCCAATATGACCAATATTCGAACTTGACCTAGATATCTTAAAGACAAACTTTCTGAAGCAAAAGATGCGGCCTCTATTGACTTACATATCACCAAGACAAACATTCTGATAAAGTTTCATCATTCTCAAGTTAAAAATGCAGTATCCAGAGTGTTAACATGATTTTCCTTCAATTAAGCCTAGTGACCTAGTTTTTAACCGGAATGACCCATATTCAAACTTGGCCTAGATATCATTTAGATAAACATTCTGACCAAATTTCAAGCTGCTGTAGCCAAAGAAGCGGCTTCTACAGATCTAAGATTTTCCTTCAATTTAACCTAGTGTCCTAGATTCTGACCCAATATGACCAATATTCGAACTTGACCTAGAACATTCTGACAAAATTTCAAAGTCCTGAAAATTGCGGCCTCTAGGGTGTTTACAAGATTTTCAATCAATTTGACCTCTTGACCTAGTTTTTAAGCCAACATGACTCATGTTCAAACTTGATCTACATATCATCAAAACAAACATTCTGATTAAGTTTCAACATGCTCAAGTTGAAAATGTGGCCTCTAGAGTGTTATACAAGATTACCCTTTAATTTGGCCTAGTTATCTAGTTTTTGACCCGGCATGACCCATATTCGAACTTGCATGGTCTAGATATCATTCTGTTCAACATTCTGACCAAATTTCAAGCTGCTGAAGCAATCAATGTGGCTTCTACGCAGTGTTAACAAGATTTCCCTTTAATTTGGCCTAGTGACCTAATTTTAATCCGGCATGACATTCTGACAAAATTTCAAACTGCTGAAGCAAAATTTGCGGCCTCTGGTGTGTTAACAAGATTTTCCTTCAATTTGACCTAGTGACCTACATTTTGACTCGACATGACCCATGTACGAACTTGACTTACATATCATCAAAACAAACATTCTGATATAGTTTCAACATGCTCAAGTTGAAAATGTGGCCTCCAGAGTGTTAACAATATTTCCCTTCAATTTGACCTAGTGACCTAGTTTTTGACCTCATATGGCCAAGTTTCAAACTTGTCCAAGATTTGATGGAGATTAATGTTCTGATAAACTTTCATGCAAATTGTAGCCTGTCGAGTGTTAACAAGCCCAAATGTTGACGATGCACGACGGCCGAACGCCGGACAAAATGTGATCACAATAGTTCACCTTGCACTTCGTGCATAGGTGAGCTAAAAATTAATATGAAAATCCTAAAAAAAGTTATATTTAACAAATACAGACGACTTTTGTCCATCTTTTGCAGATGGAAATTTAAGAAAAACAATATTAGGGGAATTGATTGATTGATTGCTTGGTGTTTTACACCAATTTCAACACAGTATTTCAGTTATATCATGGCGTTTTCCTGGTAAAATACAAGTACTGCTGGTCCATTAATCCTGACACCAGCCAGTCAGTTGTAATGCTAACCCTGCAACCCTGAGCGTTGTCTTTGGTATGACCTGACCTGGGATTGATCCCACAACTTCCCGCATCCGACGTTTTACCTACACACCAACTGCAAGCCCATCATTTTAGGGGGAAAATGAGAGTAAAAATAACTATGACTTTGATATTGATCATGATCAGCAAAATTGCTGTTTCCAATAATGCTAAATTACAAATGACTTCTGCTGAAGATGCCAAAAATGTGATCTAAATCAGGGAAAATGCTAAACCTTTTCCCACATGCAACAAATCCGCAGCACTTTAAAAACATTTAGCAAAAAATATGGAAACTCTCTAAAAATGAAATAAGAATTTTTTGAATAAAGGTGAAAACATTGTGGTAAATAAAGAAGAATTAACCCTTTCCCTCATATATACGCTTTCGGACGCCTCTGCAGCAGACGGCTTTTTGAAAACATAGTGACAAAAGAAGAAATTGCACAAAACGTGCAATTTCTCCTCTTGCCACAATGTTTTCCACTTTTAGTCATAGGTTATCCATTCAATTATGCAGATTTTCTATGTTTTGACAAAATACATTCAAAGTCGGCTGCTGCAGAATTGTCGTATGAGGGAAAGGGTTAAGCAATTTTCCTTCTGCCACAACGCTTTCAAGAGTAGCCTACAGCAGAGGCATCAGAAAGCGTCTGTATGTGTGGAAGGGTTTATTAACCCTTTCCCTCATACGACAATACTGCTGCAGACGTCTTTGAACGTATTTTGTCAAAAACTAGAAAATCTCCATAATTAACTGGATAACCTATGACAAAAAGTGGAAAACATTGTGGCAAAAGGAGAAATTGCACGTTTTGTGCAATTTCTTCTTTTATCACTATGTTTTCTAAAAGCCATCTGCTGCAGATGCGTCAGAAAGCGTCTATATGAGGGAAAGGGTTAAACTTAGAGAATCAAGGATGAGCAGGTGGCAAAGTTAATTTCAGCTTTCACTGAAGTATGTAATTCACCCTTTCCCTCACGAAGACGCATAATTATGAAATATCAGTAGCACACAGCTTTTGAAAACAATTGGCAGGGGAGAAATTGTTTATAATGAGCAATTTCTCCTTTTGCCACCAAAATTGAGTTCAACTCTACTTATTAGGGTAGATGTAATCATAATATTAAAAGAGATTTTCTATATTTTAGCCTTAATGACATAGGTAAGCTGCTGCGTATTTGTTGAAGGTGGGGAAGAATTAACCCTTTCCCTCATACGACAATTCTGCAACAGACGACTTTGAACATATTTTGTCAAAAAAATAGAAAATCTCTATAATTGAATTGATAACATTATGACTAAAAATGGAAAACATTGTTGCAAAAGAAGAAATTACTCGTTTTGAGTAATTTCTTCTTTTGTAACTATGTTTTCAAAAAGCCGTCTGCTGCAGAGGCGTCAGAAAGCGTCTATATGAGGGAAAGGGTTAAAACACATTTTGTGGGACTAATGTGTCAATTATTATTAAGTATAATTTGATAAATTCTTAATCTGATGAAAATTCAGTAACCGTTGACCCCTTTTGCACACAGTACGTAATTCACCTTTGAAAACATTCAGGAGAAGTTTCTCTTTCTTACACAATGTATTCCGCTGTTATCCAAGGATATATTTTATTCCCAGATGTTGAACAAAGTAATAAAGAAGTTTTCAATGCAGATGGCGTTTAAACAATTCACCTTTATATATAATTACAATTGAAATTATTTAGCCACAATATTCTTTAAAATAATTCAATATTTTTGCCTAGATATCCTTATAGTTCAATTTGATGGTATATTCCTATCATAATTGCAGTCTTTTCTATTGATACACTCATAGTTTAACCCTTTCCCACATAACTTTTATTTGCAGCAGGCGACATTGAAATCTTCTTGGGGAAACTATGGAGTTTCTATAATATTCTATAAATATGCAATTATTGTATGTACTAAGAAAGATGATGTGGCAAAATGGAGAAATTTCTTACTATTAGAGCAAATTTTACTTTTGACACAATGTTTTCAATTAGTCATCTGCTGCAGATGCATCAAAATCTGTCTTCAAGTGGGTAAGGGTTAATTACAGTCAAACCTGTTCTTAACCCTTTCCCTCATACGGCAATTCTGCAGCAGACGACTTTTAACGTATTTTGTCAAAACATAGAAAATCCCCATAATTGAATGGATAACCTATGACAAAAAGTGGAAACGTTTTGTGCAATTTCTTCTTTTGTCACTATGTTTTCAAAAAAGCCGTCTGATGCAGAGGCGTCAGAAAGCGTCTATATGAGGGAAAGGGTTAAGACCACCTTTGTTTTGCAATTCTCTGTCTTATACTAGCAACCACACTTTTAATTTCCCAATTACTCATGTTCTGCATATAAATGACCCTGTAATTAAAGACCACCTGTGAACAAAGACCATTTTGTTCTCTAATCCCATGGGTGGACTTTGAACACAGGTTGGACTGCAGCAGACGGCTTTTTGAAACGAACAATTTCACTTTTTGCCACAACATTTTTTTTTTTTTTTTTAGTAATAATACCTAAGTTAATTAAAGTTTTAGAGATTTTCCATAATTTTGAGTACCGGTAGACATTTTCAAAGTCGTCTGCTGCAGATTTGTCACATGTGGGAAAGGGTTAACCCTTTCCCTCATAAAGACGCTTTCTGATGCCTCTGCAGCAGACAGATTTTTGAAAACATAGTGACAAAAGAAGAAACTGCTCAAAACAAGCAATTTCTCCTTTTGCCACAATGTTTTCCACTTTTAGTCATAGGTTATCCATTCAATTATAGAGATTTTCTTTGACAATTTCAGTATGCTCAGTCGTCTGCTGCAGAATTGTCTTTGAGGGAAAGAGTTAACCACAGGTTGGACTTAACTTATTTCAGCCATGTCACACCAAATGAGACCTTCTGTTATCTGTGAGTACAGATCCAGATCAATCCATATCCAGACTGCACAGTCCAGTCCGATCAGTTTCTTCCCTCATTCGTTATCTAGTCATACAATTGCATCCTTGAACCTCTTGAGAAAGGTTAAACCCTTTCCCACATGTAGACGCTTTCTGTCGACTCTGCAGCAAATAACTTTTGAAAACATTCACAGTGTCAAAAGGAGGAAATGATGGCTCCTTTCATATGGAGAGAGAGTTTATCCTTTCCCACATACAGAAAATCTGCAGCAGATAACTTTTAAAATCACTGAAAATCTCCTAAAATGAAGGTAAAATTAATAATTGAAAAAAGTTGAAAACGTTGTATCAAAAGGGGTAATTGCTCATTTTGAGCAATTTCTTCTTTTGTCACAATGTTTTAAACAAAATGTCTGCTACAGAGACGTCAGAAAATGTCTGTATGTGGAAAAGGGAATCAATTCTAACCTCAACCCTTCCAACATGCAACATTGTTAACTCTACAGCAATCAAGTTTGAAAATATCCACGTAAAACTATAATGGAAAATCTAAATGAGTGAAAGTATAATTATATATTACACAGTTGAAAACATTGTGGCAAAATGAGAAATTGCTCATTTTGGGAATTTTGTCCTACTTTCGTAACATTATTTTAAAAATGTCTACTGCAGCTTTTTTAAAAAGGCCATTGCAAGTAGTTATATATATAAGGCTTATATACAAGTATACAATATTTAAATGTGATTACTATAGTCATTTCAAAAACTCCAATTGGCGGTTTCCGTTCTTGTGACGAGGCTCGTTTCTAAACAGGAAACCATAATTCCCATCTCAAACATTCCAACCACTTCCATGATAAATATCATATTGTAAAGTCATCAGCTTAGAAAACATCTGGCCAAGATTCTGAAGGGATTTTAATCCTTTCCCACATACAGCAAATCTGTAATAGACAATTTTGAAAAATATCTAGGCAAAAATATGAAAAATCTCTATAAATAAATGGATATTTTATTAATTAACCCTTTCCCTCATACAGCAAATCTGCAGCAGATGACTTTGAAAACATGGTTACAAAAATATGAAAAATCTCCATAAAAGATAGCTTAATTGTTAAATAAAGTTGAAAACATTGTGGCCAAACACTCATCATGAGCAATTTCACCTTTGGCCACAATGTTTTCAAAAGTCGTCTGCTGCTATTGCATCAAGACTGTGGGAAAGTGTTTAAAGTTTTAACATTGTAAGAAAATGACAATCAATCATCGGAAAGAATACATGGCTGAGCCAGGGTTTGAACTCGCCACCCCTCAGGATTTATAGCCCTTGTAACATTACTGACTGAGTTATCTTGGATCTGCTCGATGAAAAAAATGTTGTCTGCATGCTCTTCAATTGTATCTGCAGATTGATTGAATGAGTTTACACACAGTTTCAACAGATTTTCAGTTATACAAACAGTTCCAACAGATTTTCAGTTATCACATAGTTTCAACAGATTTTAAGGTACATGTATTACACAATTTCAACAGATTTTCAGGGAGGGGGGGTTACCAGGTACCGGATGACCACCCTTACGAAAAGCAGTTTCTGACAACACACTTCCGATGAACTGGTATTTAGCTAACACTACACTGACATCTAACTGTCTTCAAAAAATACACTCTGACAACACACTGAGATCTATTGTGTTTCACACTGGTATGATTTATTTTTTTCTGGAAATACACTGACAGAAACTTTCAGTCTATTGCCAGTTTCTGACATCAGACTGTTTGTACAACTGGTTATAGACTGATAAGAATATGTTGCAAAAGGTGGTATGACTACACACTGACAATAACCTGCCACTAGCATGTGAAGAAAAACAGACTTGACATTAGACTGACAATAAAAAACTTTAAATCTATTGTGACTGTTAGTATCTGAATATTAACTGACAAAAGAAGGACATTAAGCTCAGGTAATAAATAACATGTTTTACATTTTTGCTTGAGGTCTGACAATAGACCGACGATAATTCTCAGTCATTTCTTCAACAAACTTGTACACTGACAATGCACTGGCAAGAAAAAACAATAACAACAACACTAACAACAACAACAACAACATTTTTCAAAATGGAGGATTTTAATGACATTTGATGGTTAGATTTCGGCAGTGTTTTCCCAAAACACCTGGCTCTCATGGATTGTAATCAAATATTTTGTGAATAGTAACTTGTAAATAACTTTTCTACACATCTAAGTGATAAATTCAGACAAAATAAACATTAAATGGAGCATGCAGGCACCGAAATTAGTTGCAAAAGCTTTGAGTTACATCTTTGTGTTTTGATTTTTCTTTCTGCCAGAGCCATAAAAAAAATTGAGGAATTTTTAAAGAATTTATTAACACCTGCTTATTGGAGGAAGCCAAAGAAGACGTCAACAAATGTATTGTGGAATAAAAGTCATGAACGACAAGTGTTAAGTCACCAAAGGAGAGCAAAAAGAACAGGACTATAATTATGATAGGAAAAGAAATCTACTCTCCAAACAACTTCACACTTCTCTTTGAAATTTATACAAGGACTAACAATCTGTGTAGAACTTTGGTTCTTCACTTGCTACTATACTATCAATCAGGTTATTGATTTAGGGCCATCTGGGCCCTGTTGTTGATGTGATGTCAGTGTGTTGTCAACTACTGATTATTTTTTTTTAATTCCAAGCTATTGTTAGTGTCATGTCAATGTGTTTCCAGTGATATTGTTACAGCAAGGATGCTGTCAGTGCGAAACCAGTGTAAATGTAATGTCAGTGCATTGTCAGCTGGTTTAAAATTTAATGTCATGTAAAATCTGATGATAGACTGGTTATACCCTAGCAATAGACTAAAAAGGCCAAAATCTAGGCTGATGTTAGTGTGATGCCATTGTGTTGCCAGACAATATGTTAATGTCAGTTTGTTGTTTGTGTGTTGTCAGTTCATTCTTGTGAGGAACTCTTCAAATTTGAAGGAAATGCAACAATTTAATGTCTCAATTATAACTCTAAAAATAAAAATTTATGCATTATTTGATCTGACAATAAAATGGTTTTTGCTGGTAATACACTAACTGCATGACCTACAATAAACTGGTATTCAACTGACACCAGACTGAATCAGTGTAATGTCAGATCGGGTAATAGACTGATAATTGACTGGAAAGAAGCTGAAGTTTAGCTGGCAAGAACATGGCAATACACTGATAACACACTGACAATGTACCCAATATCCGTATGGCCAAGGTCCAATCCCTCGTCACAGCCATCATGGTCGAGTGTGTTGGCCAAGACACATTTTCTAGCCTAGTACTGGTTATAAATGTTTACCCAGGGATCATGAATAAGTGAACTGTCGCCGTTTTATAACTCATGTAATGTTGAAAATGACATAAAAAAACCAGCAAAACAAATTAACCAAGATTTATTATAAGTCAGCGCTGCTTCAGAGGAGTTAACCCTTTCCCACCTACAGACACATTTGGACACATCTGCAGCAGACAACTGTTGAAAACATTGTGACAAAAGAGGAGATTGCTCAAAACAAGATATTTCTCCTTTTGCAACAATGTTTCTAACTTTTTTTCATTAATTATGCCTTCATTTCTAGAGAGTTTCCATATCTTTAGTAGATGTTTTCAAAATCGTCTGCTGCAGATTTGCTGTTATAATGTGGGAAAGAGTTGAGCTTAAATCATTCTCCAGTATGTAATTGGGTTAGCATTCAAATATATACAACATGATCCATATTGTGTTGAACCCTTTTCAAATAAGAGTTAACCCTTTCCCACATACAACAAAGCTGCAGAAGACGACTTTGAAAACATACCCGAAAGATATTGGAAACTCCCTTTAAATGAAAGTACAATAATTGAATCGAGTTGAAAACATGGTGACAAAAGAAGAATTTGCTCGTTTTGTTTTCAATAAGCCGTCTGCTGCAGAGGCGTCAGAAAGCGTCTATATGAGGGAAAGGGTTAATTGGCAGCTGCCGACTTTGAAAGCATCTAGGCAAAATAAATTTGAAAATGTTTATAAATAATACTACAAGAGAAAGTTGATGCAAGGCATCAATGTCGCCGGAGAACTGCATTGATTTATTTATGTATTCTTGACTTTCCTTAGTCTATTCAAACATTAGGAACGTTGAAATGAAAACATTTGCTTATAAAGTTTATATTCGTATCTATACATTAGGGTATCTATAACAAATTAACGCAATGTGTACACATTTATCTGGCTTTAATTTAATTTTGCTGTTGTTACTTATTTAAATAATAGTATTCATTCATATAATTTCAATGTTTGTCAATCTTATTCGAATCACAAGGTAAATATCCTGGTATTGCTTTAAAGGGAGGTAATTTGAAGAAAACAAAAGTCTTCAAAAGGAGAAATATATCAGCATTACCGTCTACAGTTTAAATTGTTCTATTGTTTGTGGATTTAAAAATGTTCTTTTTTTCTTATTTCTACATGTACAACGAAATATTGCGGCTTCTCTTTGACGCTTTGCGTCAAACATTCGTCTTGTACTTGTCTAAAATAAAATAATATCACTCGCTTTTTCATATCGAAATGCGCATGCGCGAAAATCGATGTTAAAGGTCACGAAACTACACAACAGAATAGGGTCTATATTTAGCTTAGAAACAGTTCCTACTTTAGATATTCATGGATTAACATTATTAAATGAATTCTACACAAATCAAGACATCTCTTTGAACATGAAAACAACATTTAGTAAGTTAAAACTGCTATTAAAAGGAGAATCCGAAATTGACCTCAATGATGACACATAAGAGTCTGCATTAGGGGGTGTTGGTTCACGTCTTGAAGGGACCACTTTTGTCTTCGTAAATAAGACAAAAAACTTAAATGCGAGTGAAATAAAAAAAAATGCAAACATTAAAAAATCGGAATATTTATTTCATTTTAGATGTGTCATTTATTAGTGTTCGTAAACAACCACAATTGTAATATGTTCAAATCATCTAGATTTGTTTCTTTCTAATAATAAGCCGCCCTCCCATGTGATTTCCGAAAAGCTATTAAAAATAGAAGTCGCGGGCTTCTGCCCGGCGACTAATTATTATTGAATATATTATATATTTGAACTAACTGAAGTTGTGACTAAACTATTAAGAAAATTTGCTCATAACGAGCAATTTCTCATTTTGCCTACAATCATTCAACGGTCATCTCATGCAAACCTGTCAAAGTACATCTTATCATTCCTTTCCCACATCTAGACGCCTTCTGACGCCCATGATGCAATCGACTTTTGAAAACATTGTGGCAAAAGGAGAAATTGTTCAAAACGAGCAATTTCTCCTTATTGCCACAATGTTTTCAACTCTATTCAATAGTTATATTATCAATTATATTGAATACCTGTGAGTAAGACAGTTTTCTCCCTTTTCTACATATTTCTCCTTTGCATAATGAGCTGTCACCGTCATATCATGGGTTCAGACAGTGAACAATTCATGTATTTCTCTGTCAACTGACCTTTTAATGTGTCCCATTAGGGACAGTTGAATATGATAGGGTCACAATATAACATAAAAATGTGCACTTCTAAATGCAGCTGACATAGTTTGAAAACATTATGGCTTTCCCTCATACAACAAATTTGCAGCAGATTATAAATATCTAGACATAAATTTGAAAAATCTCTAAAAATGAAAGAATATTTTTTTTAGTAGAATTGGCAATATTTGGTTGGCTGAACGGTTGTGGGTATATGTTGTATACTTGTATTTAAGCCCTTTCCCACATACAACAAATCTTCAGCAGTCAACTTTGAAATCATTTAAGCAACATTATGGAAAAACTCTATAAATGAAAGTATATTTATTGAATAGAATTGAGAACATTATATCAAAAGAAGATATTGCTCATCAGGAGATATTTCTCCTTTATCCCTTTTCCATATAAAGACACGACGTCTTTTGAAATCATTGTGGCAAAAGGTGAAATTGATCATATTGAGCAATTTCTCCTTTTGTCACAATGATTTCAACTCTATTCAATAATCATAATTTCTTTTATAGATATTTTGTATATTTGTGTCTAGAAGTTGTCAAAGTCGTCTGCTGCAGATATGCTGTATGTGGGATTCAGTCAGGTTTAAATGTCAAGTCATCATCTGCTGCTGATGCTTCAAAAGTCATCAGCATTATGAGTAATTCCTCCTTTTGTCATAATGTTTTCAAAAGTGACGTCTGCTACAGATGCGTCTACACAGAACCACATGTTATTGTGTTTTTCATGGTCATCTGTGATTGGCTTAAATGTTGGCTTAATCTTTGGCCATGGTCTACAGTTTTCAGCCATGATGTAACATATTGGCAGACCATGGTCATATTTGTCAGATGTGGCTGGCTTGATAATATGGTGTAACATGACAGACCATCGATGGTTAAAATGGTCAACTGTGGATGGCTTAATATTTGGCCATTGTCAACCATGGTGTAACATGGTTGACCATGGTTGATCGTGCTCCCAGCAATGGTTTTTCCACAGTATATGTACTTGATGGTTGACCATGATGAAATATGGTTGACTGTCAAAAACCATCAAACCCTTGGAGACCATGGTCTACCATGGTTATCATTTCGCAGGGGAGATGCTTCAAAATGTGTCAATAGGTGAGAAAGGAATAGTTGTCTTTTGATCTTCAGTGGTATTCAAGCCTTTCCCACATACAATAAATCTGCAGCAGCTGACTTTGAAATTATCAAATTAGAAAATCACTATAAATCATAGTGATAATTGAATAGACAGATGAAATCATTGTGACCGTATACTCAGCACCCTGCAGTGTATACTGGCTTATCAGTTTTTACTGAACTGTGCGCATAGGGGTGTCCCAGTGTGTAATAAATCCTAAAATATGGTTAATTTCTATGCATCAAAAATGTTGGTACTGACAGAAAGGTCATGTCACAAGGAATACACATGTGAAATATGGTAGCCGTATCTGTTATGGTTCAAAAGTAATGGCCAAGGTTAAAGTTTTTTTCGAGAATGGCAACATCTAGGTCAAAGGTCAAGGTCGCAAGGTCAAAAATGTTGGTACTAACAGAAAGGTCATGTCACAAGGAATACACATGTGAAATATGGTAGCCGTACCTGTTATGGTTCAAAAGTAATGGCCAAGGTTAAAGTTTTTTTCGAGAATGGCAACATCTAGGTCAAAGGTGGTCAAGGTCGCAAGGTCAAAAATGTTGGTACTGACAGAAAGGTCATGTCACAAGGAATACACATGTGAAATATGGTAGCCGTACCTGTTATGGTTCAAAAGTAATGGCCAAGGTTAAAGTTTTTTTCGAGAATGGCAACATCTAGGTCAAAGGTCAAGGTCAAACATTTTGGTACTGACAGAAAGGTAATGTCACAAAGAATACACATGTGAAATATGGTAGCCGTACCTGTTATGGTTCAAAAGTAGTGGTCAAGGTTAAAGTTTTTTTCGTGCAGACAGGCCAAAAACTACATCTAGGTCAAAGGTCAAGGTCGCAAGGTCAAAAATGTTGGTACTGACAGAAAGGTCATGTCACAAGGAATACACATGTGAAATATGGTAGCCGTACCTGTTATGGTTCAAAAGTAATGGCCAAGGTTAAAGTTTTTTTCGAGAATGGCAACATCTAGGTCAAAGGTCAAGGTCGCAAGGTCAAACATTTTGGTACTGACAGAAAGGTAATGTCACAAGGAATACACATGTGAAATATGGTAGCCGTACCTGTTATGGTTCAAAAGTAGTGGTCAAGGTTAAAGTTTTTTTTGTGCAGACAGACAGACAGACAGACAGACCAACCAACGTGCAGACAGACAGACAGGCCAAAAACTATATGCCCCCCCGAATCAGAGATTCCGGGGGGGGGGGGGGGGGGGGGCATAAAAAGGTTACATTAGATACAAAAACATAAACGCTATCAGGTGCCTGCGTGCAGTAATTGATAGCAGGGCTCCCAAGCAGGGCTATTGCGAAGTAATGGATATCAGCGCTCTCAGGCGCTTCTGTGCAGTAATGGGTTATTATGAGCATTTTCTCCATTTGCCACTATGATTTCAAAAGTTATCTTCTTCAGAGGCGTCAGAAAGAGTCTATATTGTTGGAAGGGATTAAAAGGGAAGCTTGTACAACTAAATGAGGAGGGAAGATACTAATCAGCCTCTTCAAAGTACTTATATCAGTTTTTGTGAGGCCAGTCCAATATAAGAAAAGGCTAATTAAATTGATTTTTACCCTCAGATATCATATTTCACTTAAACCTTTCGCACAATAATTCAGCAGCAGACAACATTGAAAACATCTAGACAAAGATATGGATGATCTCCATCAATAAATGTGTAACTTTAGAATAAGTGTCAAGAGGCTTCAGAAAAGGTTTTAAGAGAACTTCTTTTTTACATTAGATACAAAAACATAAACGCTATCAGGTGCCTGCGTGCAGTAATTGATAGCAGGGCTCCCAAGCAGGGCTATTGCGAAGTAATGGATATCAGCGCTCTCAGGCGCTTCTGTGCAGTAATGGGTTATTATGAGCATTTTCTCCATTTGCCACTATGATTTCAAAAGTTATCTTCTTCAGAGGCGTCAGAAAGAGTCTATATTGTTGGAAGGGATTAAAAGGGAAGCTTGTACAACTAAATGAGGAGGGAAGATACTAATCAGCCTCTTCAAAGTACTTATATCAGTTTTTGTGAGGCCAGTCCAATATAAGAAAAGGCTAATTAAATTGATTTTTACCCTCAGATATCATATTTCACTTAAACCTTTCGCACAATAATTCAGCAGCAGACAACATTGAAAACATCTAGACAAAGATATGGATGATCTCCATCAATAAATGTGTAACTTTAGAATAAGTGTCAAGAGGCTTCAGAAAAGGTTTTAAGAGAACTTCTTTTTTAAAACCCCAAATAGCATGCTTAAATCTATCAATGGTTTGTAAAATTGTCTCAAATTCAGGTGTAATGCTTTATTTCCTTACAATGTTTAAATGTCATTTTCATATGGGAACCATGGTTAACCTTTAACAGATGAATGCAGCAGCAAAAAGAGAAATTGCTCAAAAGACAAATAGCTCTTTTTATAGAAATGTATTCAATTCTGTCCTAAAGTAATAACTCTACTTATCAAGATAATTAAAATATTTTCTATCAAATGTTTCTAATATCCTATGGGGTAAACAGTTAACAGTCTTTCCAACATACAGCAAATCCATAGCAGATGACTTTGAAAACATAATGATGAGCTAAAATATGTTTGCACAAATTACAATCTGCTGCATTTGCTTCAAAGGTTAATCCTTTCCCTGGTGACATACAGACGCTCACTGACTCCTCTGCAGCAGACTACTTTTGAGAACATTGTGCCAAAGGGGAAATTGATTATAACCAGTAATTTCTACTTTTTGCGAAAATGTTTTCAATTTTATTCAATAATTGTTTTCCCATTTAGAGATTTTTGCCTAGATGTTTCCAAAGTCTTTTGCTGCACATTTGTTGAGTGTGGGAAAGTGTTAATCCAGAAAGTATTGATGTTGGGAGAAGTCACGATTTCTCTCCCATCTGAGGGTCATGTAGAAGGGCTATTTTCAGAGTTTGATATCAGATGTTATCAGGCAATAAATCATTTTAATGCATGACTGGTTCTTGTTCTATTACAAATACGTATTAACCTCTTAACCCCTCGGTGATACAGACAACTTTTGACACCTTTCTTTGTTCAGTGTAATGGAGTTTTACTACGTTTTAAACGGAATTTAACTCTTTCAGCGCCAAAGGCAATATTCCGTTTTTTGCAAACAATACTGATTCAGGCGAGTCAGCTCGTAACGAGCTGTCTCACCTGAAATCAGCATTGTTTGCCTTTAAGTTATCAAAATAGTCCAAAATTGTATTATATGAGAAATAGAAACGCCCGATTTTGAACATGGAAGAGTCTACTTTAAACAATTTGGCGCTGAAAGAGTTAAGTTATATTATTACTGCAACAGTAACACTTATCCATGATCCCTAGATGACTTAACCTGCAGACTCATAATTTGACTCAACTTTATAGCATCAGACAACTATTGAAAACAGTGTGGCCAAAGGTAAAATTGCTCAGAATGAAACTTAGATATAATGGAACCCTTGTCAGGACCACAGAGTTTAACCCTTTTCAGCATACAACAAATCTGCAGCAGACGACTTTGAAATCAATTGGTGACAAAAACCAGAAAAATCTCCATAAAAGATAGCATAATTGTTAAATAAAGTTGAAAACATTGTCGCCAAAGGTCAGCATGAGCAATTTCACATATGGCCACGATGTTTTCAAAAGTTGTCTGCTGCTGTTGCATAAAAATTGTCTATGCAGGTGGAAAAGGGTTAAAAAGGGTAGTAATGGCTGCTTTCCCTCCTTGGCAGTCAGGGTTTTAGGGTTTATTTAAAAAAGCATTAAAACTGACTTGTTGGTGTTCAGATAAATGGAGCAGAAGTACATTATTACCCAGGAAATGTGGTGATATAACTGAAAAGTTGTTGAAAGCTGCTTAACACGTGCACCATGCAAACAAACAAACAAAAGAACAAGGTCTGCTTTATGTTTAACCCTTTCCCACCTGCAGTAGCATTTTGATGCAATAGCAGCAGACGACTTTTGAAAACATTGTGGCGAAAGGTGGATTTTGCTCATGATGAGCAATTTCTCCTTTGGCCACAATGTTTTCAACTTTATTTAACAATTAAGTTATCTTTTATTGTCATTTTTCAGGCTTTTGTAACAATGTTTTCAAATAATTTAGCCACAATGTTCTTTAACCCTTTCCCTCATATAGACGCTTTCTGACGCCTCTGCAGCAGACGGCTATTTGAAAACATAGTGACAAAAGAAGAAATTGCTCAAAACGAGCAATTTCTCCTTTTGCCACAATGTTTTCCACTTTTAGTCATGTCATAGGTTATCCATTCAATTATAGAGATTTTTCATTTATTGACAAAATATGTTCAAAGTTGTCTGCTGCAGATTTGTTATATGTGGGAAAGGTTTAAAGTAAACTGACATTATTATGTATTCATTAAGCAAGCAGCAGTTCATTTGCACAGACAATTGCTTACTAAATACAATAAATACTTCATGTTTTTCAAGTTGAAATCCGCATTTTCTACACAAAACGAGTAACAAATAATGATGTCTTAAGTACTAATATCCCAGACCAGGGGAGTAATTAATTGTAGTGATAAGAAAAGATATACATCTAAACAGTAGGGAAGCAGTGCAGCATCAAGCCTCCATTGATGACGTCAATGTGGAGATAAAATACATTTTATTAGCCGGTAGAATTCTCACTGAAGTGGATAAAGACTTCACAAATTGGGCTATTTTTACACTTTTGATGTAACTAAAAAACCAGAAGAAGATAGTCCACCGCCTGGGACTTGTTTCTGAATATTTTTACTCTTTCCAAATGAACATCTGCCACAGATTACTTTTGAAAAACATATTGGCAAAAGAAGAAATTGCTCATGGAGCCACAATGTTTTCAGCTCTGTTCTTTAAGCAAATTTTTATTCCCAGAGCTTTTTTATATTTTTGTCTCGATGTTTTCATCAGAATACTGATGTCGTCTGTTGATGATTTGCTGTATGTGGGAAAGGGTTAAATAACAGAGGTGGAGATAAGGTGTTAATTGGTCTTTGCCCAACAATTTCTCTCTTATTACTCAATCTAACCCCGATGTTGTTGGTACTCAAAAGAACTGAGTCTCAGTGAGATGATTATTTCGAATAAGGAATTATCAGCAGGCTTATAAGGATTAACCCTTTCCCTCATATAGACACTTTCTGACGCCTCTGCAGCAGACAGCTTTTTTAAAACATAGTGACAAAAGAAGAAATTGCTCATAACCAGCATATAGAGATTTTCTATTAGCTGACAAAATATATTGAAAGTCGTCTGCAGCAGAATTGTTGTTTAATAACAGAGGTGCAATTACCAGAGGTACAGATAAGGTGTTAATTGGTCTTCGCCCAACAATTTCTCTCTTATTACTCAATTTAACCCTGATGTTTTTTGGTACTCAAAAGAACGTACAGTCTCATTGAGACGATTCTATTGAAAACAATATACTATAGGGATTATAAGGAGGCTTATAAGGATTTAAGAACATGTAATAGACAGTCCTTATCTAGAGAGATCTATGCTATGGATGTTATCAACTCTTTCCTGTAACTGAAGATGCCCTTCTGCAGCAAATTACTTTTGAAAATATTTTGACAAAAGGAAAATTGCTCATGCCCTGATGAGCTTTAATATTTTCAAAGAGCAAACTATTAGTTTATTGTTTGTCAGAAAGGGTTAAGACAGATGGGTATATAGTTGTATATGTATCCTGCAGTCTTAGATATAAATCAAGAGATAGTAGACACTATAAAGCAATTCAACTTCATGAACTTTCCAATGAAATGATGCAATATTTCAACATACATCAACTTGATTACTTACAAAACCTCTAATTTAATAAAATAACTTGAAATGTTTCTACAGCTTAATTTATAACAAGAGGGCCATGATGGCCCTAGTTCGCTCACCTGAATTATACAATGTACTGCAATGCAAAACACATCAAGACTATTATTCTGAATGCAACCTCCACAGTGTTAACAAGATTTTCCTTCATTTGGCCTAGTGATCTATATTTGTTTACCTGATATGACCCATATTTCAACATGGACTAGATATCATCAAGACAACATTCTGACAAAGTTTCAACCTGCTCAACATAAACAAGAGGGCCATGAGGCCCTGGATCGCTCACCTGGGAATGGGCTTTTTAAGACTTAACTCTTTCAGCGCCAATGGCAATGTCATCAAGACAATCTTTCTTACAAAATTTCAAGCTGCTCCAAGTCAAAAATGCATTCTCTATTGTGTTAACAAGATTTTTATACAATATGGCCTAGTGACCTAGTTTTTGACCTGACCAAACCCATATTTGATTTGGCCTAGATATCTTCAAGGCAAATATTCTGACAAAGATTCAAAATGACCTATAACTGAACTTGGCCTAGATATCACCAAGACAAACTTTCTAACAAAGTTTCAACATGCTCAAGCCAAAAATGTGGCTTCCAGAGTGTTAACAAGATTTTCCTTAAATTTGACCTAGTTACCTAGTTTTAAACCGGACATGACCCAGTTTCGAAATTGGCCTAGATATCACCAAGACAAACATTCTGACAAAGTTTCAACATGCTCAAGCCAAAATGTTAACAAGATTTTCCTTAAATTTGACCTAGTGACCTTGATTTTGACCGGACATAACCCAGTTTGGAACTTGGCCTAGATATCACCAAGACAAACTTTCTGACAAAGTTTCAACATGCTCAAGCCAAAAATGTGGCTTCCAGAGTGTTAACAAGATTTTCTTTAAATTTGACCTAGTGACCTAGCTTTTGACCCCACATGACCCAGTTTCGAACTTGGCCTAGAGTTGATGAAGATATATGTTCTGATAAACTTTCATAAAGATTGGATGCAAAATGTTGCCTCTAGAGTAGTAACAATCAAATGTTGACGACGGACGACGAACGACGGATCAAAAGGTGATCACAATAACTCACCTTGGGCACTACGTGCTCTGGTGAGCTAAAAATGTGGCCTCCGGAGTTTGAACAATATTTTCATTTATTGACCTAGTTTATGACCTAATATGACCCATATTCAAACTTGACCTAGATATAATTCAGACGAACATTCTGACAAAATTTCAAGCTGCTGAAGCAAAACATGTGGCATCCAAAGATTTTCCTTCAATTTGGCCTAGTGACCTAGCTTTTGACCCGCCATGACCAATATTCCAACGTGGCTTAGATATCATTAAGATAAACAATTTTACATTCTGATCAAATGTCAAGCTGCTGTCTTCTACAGAGTTAACAAGATTTTCCATCAATTTGACCTAGTGACCAATTTTTTGACACAACATGACTCATGTTCGAACTTGACTTACATATTAACAAGACAAACATTCTGATAAAGTTGAACAAGATTTCTCTTCAATTTGGCCTAGTGACCTAGTTTTTGACCCAGTATGACCCCTATTCGAACTTGACCTAGATATCATTAAGATAAACATTCTGACCAAATTTCAAGCTGCTGTAGCAAAAAAAGTGGCTTCTACAGAGTTAACAAGATTTTCTTTCAATTTGGCCTAGTGACCTAGTTTCTGACCCAATGTGACCCATATTCAAACTTGACCTAGATATCTTTAAGACAAACATTTTGACAACATTTCAAACTGCTGAAGCAAACATTGCGGCCTCTAGGGTGTTAACAAGATTTCCTTCAATTTGACCTAGTGACCCTATATTGACCCAACATGACCCATTTTCGAACTTGACTACATATCAAAACAAACATTTTGATAAAGTTTCAACATGCCCAAGTTGAAAATGTGGCCTTTAGAGTGTTAACAAGATTTCCCTTCAATTTGACCTAGTGACCTACTTTTTGACCCTACATGACCCATGTCCAAACTTGAGTTAGATATCATCAAGAAAAACATTCTGATTAAGTTTCAACATGCTAAAATTGAAAATGTGGCCTCCAGAGTGTTAACAAGATTTCCCCTCAATTTGACCTAGTGACCTAGTTTTTGACCTCATATGACCCAGTTTCGAACTTGTCTAAGATTCAATGGAGATGAATGTTTTGATAAACTTTCATGAAGATCGGATACAAAATATAGCCTGTAGAGTGTTAACAAGGGCAAATGTTGATGACGGACGCCAGACAAAATGTGATCACAATAGCTCACCTTGCACTTCGTGCATAGGTGAGCTAAAAATGGCTAAACCTACGACGAAAGCTCAGGTGAGCTAAAAAGGGCCATAAATTGCATTAAATGCAGGATAGAGTTATCTAACTTGAGTATTTGCATAGATGTGATAGTTGGGAAGCATGGGAACTTTCAATGCAATACATCTATATATTATATATAGTATTTACTGAGCTATACAAAACCTTAACCAAGGTGTGACGCCAGGCCAGAGTGAGTAGAATAGCAGTTGCTGTAATATCCTCCGAATGGTTGAGCAAAAAACCCGATTAGAACAAAAACACTATATTAAAAATTATGAAAATTCCTTTACAAATTCCTTCCAAATGCATGCTGTATTCAAAGTACAACCAAGTTCATTGTATACATAGCAGGCAAAGCATTATAGATTATACTTTGATAAAATAAGAAAACCTTATTTGAAAATAAGCAATAAATCTGCAGGAAACAACTTCGAACAAATCTAAACAAAAATCTAGTAAATCTGTATAAATATATATAATCTTTATTTCCTCCAATATAATTTTATGAAGATCATACAAAGATGAACACTATGATAAACAAACAAAAGGAACAAAAAGGGAAGGTCATACACAAAAATAAAATACCATACTTATATCAGAGCCAATTTTCAGTAATTATACCTTCATTTATTGGGATTTTCCATGTTTATGCTTAACTGTTTTCAAAGTCGTCTGCATGTTTTCACTTATCATGTGGTATTATAGTAGTGGCTGTATTGGAACTCAATATGGTGCATTCTCATATATAAATCTTGCATATCTATTGTGATCGGTAAACACTATCCCACATACAGACGAATTCTTACACCTCTGCAGTAGACGACTTTTGAAAACATTGTGGCCAAAGGAGAAATTGCTCATCAATTATAGAGAGTCTCCAAGTTTTTGACTAAATGTTTTCCAAGTCGCCTGCTGCAGATTTGTTTCATGTTGGCAATGAATAACCCTTTCCCACCTGCAGACACATTTTGACGCAATAGCAGCAGACAACTTTTGAAAATTTAGTCAAAAACTTGGGGAGACATTTCACCTTTGGCCACAATGTTTTCACCTTTTTTTAACAATTAAGCTGCTATCTTTGATGGTGATTTTTCAGGTTTTTGTCACTATGTTTTCATAGTTTGTTTCATGTTGGCAATGGTTAAAGAAGCTTCTACTACAAGCATAGCCTTGAATAGTCTACTTTGAAACCACTACAAACAAATATCATACAAAGCGCATGCTTCAAACATGTAATGGAAGGGAAATCGTATAATAAACACTTGGATTCCAGGATGGACTATATCGAGGGCTTGGCATGAAACGGTTGTAACTAAAAACCTATTTTTAAAACCCTGGCTTAGGGGCAATTTTGACCCCTTTGTAATTAAACAATGCAAATTTAGGTGCCATTGCTCAGAACAAGCAATGGCACCTAAATTTCCATTGTTTACCAAGTAAATTGAGTTAACGCTTATAAATACTTTATTGCGAGGTGATTAACCTTGGTAAAAAAATACCAATTTTAGTTACAACTGTTTCACGCCAAGCCCTAGATATGCAGTCCATGAGGCATGGTTGTACAGAGTTGATTAATGCACAAAGGATGAAGACTTTATATAATCAGCTTTACCCTTTCCCTCATACGACAATACTGCAGCAGACGACTTTGAACATATTTTGTCAAAAGATAGAAAATCTCCATAATTGAATGGATAACCTATATATGACTAAAAGTTGAAAACATTGTGACTTAAGAAGAAATTGCATGTTTTGTGCAATTTCTTCTTTTGTCACTATGTTTTCAAAAAGCTGTCTGCTGCAGAGGCGTCAGAAAGCATCTATATGAGGGAAAGTGTTAATTAAACAGGCTTTGTTTCAACAATCCTATGAGGGATGGTATGAATATGAGGATAAACCTGCTAATATGATGACATACCAGGAACCATAATTATATACATCTATAACATACAGAAAAAGAATCCAGCTATATTAACCCACCTATAAAGGGTCCTTATATTGATTATAAACTTTATGTTGCATCTATATGAGGGAAAGGGTTAATTAAACAGGCTTTGTTTCAACAATCCTACGAGGGATGGTATGAATATGAGGATAAACCTGCTAATATGATGACATACCAGGAACCATAATTATATACATCTATAACATACAGAAAAAGAATCCAGCTAAATTAACCCACCTATAAAGGGTCCTTATATTGATTATAAACTTTATGTTGGAACTCATGGAGGCAAATTTGAATTAACCCTTTCCTGTGTACATACATTGAATCTGCAGCAGACTTTAATCCTTTCCCAAATACAACAAACCTGCAGCAGACGACTTTGAAAACATCTAAGCAGAAACATAGAAAATCTCTATAAATAAATTAAAGGTATAATTACTGAAAACAGTTGAAACATTGTGGCCAAAGTAGAAATTGCTGATTTTGAGGAATTTCTCTTTTTGTAACAATGTTTTCACAAGACGTCTGCTGCAGATTTGTCAAATTGAGTCTACAGGTGGGAAAGGATAACAATAAACATCTAGGCAAAACTATGGAATCTATTAATCTCTATTTACAAGAGAAAGTTGATGCAAGGCATCAATGTCGCCGGAAAAGACTGCATTGATTTATTTATGTATTCTTGACTTTCCTTAGTCTATTCAAACATTAGGAACGTTGAAATGAAAACATTTACTTATAAATTTTATATTCATACCTACATTAGGGTATCTATAAAAAATTAACGAAATGTGTACACATTTATCTTGGCTTAAATTTAATTTTGCTGTTGTTACTTATTTAAATAATAGTATTCATTCATATAATTTCAATGTTTGTCAATCTTATTCGAATCACAAGGTAAATATCCTGGTATTGCTTTAAAGGGAGGTAATTTGAAGAAAACAAAAGTCTTCAAAAGGAGAAATATATCAGCATTACCGTCTACAGTTTAAATTGTTCTATTGTTTGTGGATTTAAAAATGTTCTTTTTTTCTTATTTCTACATGTACAACGAAATATTGCGGCTTCTCTTTGACGCTTTGCGTCAAACATTCGTCTTGTACTTGTCTAAAATAAAATAATATCACTCGCTTTTTCATATCGAAATGCGCATGCGCGAAAATCGATGTTAAAGGTCACGAACCTACACAACAGAATAGGGTCTATATTTAGCTTAGAAACAGTTCCTACTTTAGATATTCATGGATTAACATTATTAAATGAATTCTACACAAATCAAGACATCTCTTTGAACATGAAAACAACATTTAGTAAGTTAAAATTGCTATTAAAAGGAGAATCCGAAATTGACCTCAATGATGACACATAAGAGTCTGCATTAGGGGGTGTTGGTTCACGTCTTGATGGGACCACTTTTGTCTTCGTAAATAAGACAAAAAACTTAAATGCGAGTGAAATAAAAAAAAATGCAAACATTAAAAAATCGGAATATTTATTTCATTTTAGATGTGTCATTTATTAGTGTTCGTAAACAACCACAATTGTAATATGTTCAAATCATCTAGATTTGTTTCTTTCTAATAATAAGCCGCCCTCCCATGTGATTTCCGAAAAGCTATTAAAAATAGAAGTCGCGGGCTTCTGCCCGGCGACTAATAAAAGTATCATTATTGAACAGAGATTAAATACTTTGAAAAGCTTCAGAGTCGACTGTTGCAGATTTGTTGTGTGTAAGAATTGTTTATAACCCTTCCAACATATGGATGCATTTTGTCGCCTCTGCAGTAGACGACTTTTGAAAACATAAAGTACCAAAAGGAGAAATTGCTCCTTTTGGCATTTTATTTTATGTTTAAAACTCTATTCACTAAATTTACTTTCTCTTTAGTGATTGTCCATAGTATTGCTTAACCCTTTCCCTCATAAAGACGCTTTCTGACGCCTCTGCAGCAGACAGCTTTTTGAAAACATAGTGACAAAAGAAGAAATTGCTCAAAACAAGCAATTTCTCCTTTTGCCACAATGTTTCCCACTTTTAGTCATATGTTATCCATTCAATTTCTATTTTTTGACAAAATATGTTCAAAGTCGTCTGCTGCAGAATTGTCGTATGAGGGAAAGGGTTAAATGCTTCCAAAAATATTTGCTTCAGATACGACAAACTGTAAAGTTCATAATCAATTAGGAATCCTATAATAATTAACTTACATGAATTTGTACCAAAATGAGCGATTCTAGTCACATAAACTAGTCAGATACTGAGAATATGTATCCGACGGCTTATGATACGCAATAACTCATGGTTCTTTGCTGCAAAGAAATCGTGATAACAATTGTGATGGCTTCATGCAAAATGTTGTAACTACAATGTGTTTTAAGACATAGTTATACCCTTTTTGCATGAGGCATACTGAGTGACAATTGTATGAGAATTTTCTTAAATATTGCTTATCTACCCTTTCACATTGTAGCAGATGACTTTTGAAAACACTGTCGCTAAAGGAGAAATTGCTCATAATGTGCATTTTCTCCTTTTGCCACATTATGTTTTACATTCTATTCAATAATAACTTTATAAAGATTCTCCATATTTTCAAAATGGTTACTCTATACAACCAAAACCCTTTGGCCATCACTGTTAATCTCTCTTTTATTTATATGGGTTATCTCCTCTGCTGAAACCCAAATGATAGGTGTGACAAATCGATTGGTTGAAGCAAAGGTCAGTTTGAGACGACCTGTAATAGGAAGTCGTCAGATCTACACAGCCAAGTTTAGGTCTTGTTTTTATTGAGATTTAATGATAATTGTGATAATTTTAAATTATTATGTAGGTATCCAAAATCTATAACAGCAACACATTTGACATTCTTTATATTTTCCTGGTCATTTGATACGGCAGCGCAGGGATTCACACAGTTCACACAGAGATCAACCTTAGGATAAGACAGGTTTTTATGAAGACAATTGTAATTAACCTAACCCTTTCCCTCACACAGACATATTTTGACTCCTCTGTAGAAAAATTCTATCGAAAACATTGTGACAAAAGGAGAAATTGCTCATGATGAGCAAATTTTGCTTTTATCCACCATGTTTTCGAACAACATTTGATAATAAAACTCCTTCATGGAGGTTTTTAACCCTTTTCCACAAATGAAAATTCTGCAGGAGACGACTTTGAAAATGTCTACTGAAGAAATATGTCAAATCTCTATAATTGTTGTTATAATTACTGAAAAGAGTTGAAAACATTGTGGCAAAAGGAGAAATTGCTCGTTTTCAAAAGACGTCTGCTGCAGCGGCATCAAAAAGCATCTATATGTGAGAAAGGGTTAAACATAATTTCAAAATTGTCTGCTGCATATATATATGTTGTATGTGGGAAATTAAGTGACTTAATTTGCAGACGTTTTGAATGAAGAATTATACTTGTTTACTTACTACTTTCTTTCATTGGTGATTCTGTTCTTGGTGTACCCTGTAATTATAAAATGACATTATAATAATAAATAAAATGTAGAAATCATCTTTAAACATTTAACCCTTTCCCACATACAGCAAACCTGCAGCAGATAACTTTGAAAGCATCTTGGCAAAACCCAAGAAAATCACTATAGATGAAGGTAACAATTACTGCAAAAAGATGAAAACATTGTGGTAAATGGAGAAATTGCTTGTTTTGAGCAATTTCTCCTTTTTCCACAATGTTTTCAAAAGTTGTCTGCTGCAATTGCTTCAGAAAGCATCTTTTAGAGGGAAAGGGTTAATTTACCATTTCCTTCATATAGAAGATTTCTGACGCAGCAAACATCTTTTGTAATCAAAATGGAGAAATTGCTCATCAGATTAGCAAATTTTTCTTCTACCATATTGTTTTCATCTATATTAAATAGGGACGTCAGCGATTAATCGGTTACTCGGTTAACCGTATGTTATTCGATTAATCGGTAAGTAATTCAAGTAACCGAGTACTCGGAAAAATAGATAAAATATATACACAGTTGTATTTCACCTTTTGTTCTTTTTAATTTGTCACACGTATCTGACAAGAGGTTAATTATTCACACCTCGATTGGGAATGTTGCCATAACTGTAAAAACGGCTGCACTTGATTGTATTGACAACTGGCTACCTTTACGCATAGACTAATAATCCCTTGGCGGAGACAGGTTACGTCAGTCACAATGGCATTTATGAATCATCAAGAAAAAAAGAAAAAGAAATAACTGAACCAGAGTCTCTTTTAAGCAATTACGTACCCACTCTCAAAAAGCTTTTGGAATGTTTGCACGACGAAAGAGTAAACGTGAACGATCCTGACCTGACTGTGCCGAACGAAGCATAATTATGTTGATCTGGGTCTTCTGACTCATTTGTGGTCACATTGTGGTGTTGTTTTTCTCCCACTTATTGGTAATTAGTACAATAAAGAAACACTAATTGTCTGTTTTTTTAACTATGAACTTATTTGCTTGTCACAAACGCACCATGCGTAGGTTTTCACGTAACGTTGCTCATTTGTAGTCTCATTATATTATTTCTTTCTACCATTAATTGATAATTAGTGCAATAAAGAAAAAACTAATTGTCTGTTTGTAAACTTTTTACTTATTTTCCTGTCGCAAACATCTCCTGCGTAGGTTTCTGTGTTACTCGGCACATTAGTTGTAACCTTATATTGTTGTTTTTCTACCACTAATTGATAAATACTGTAATAAAGACAACACTAATTGTCTGTTTTGATAGACGACCGAATATTTTTATATATATAATATAGAAACTTATTAAGTTGAGTCGGGTAAAATAGAATCATGTTAATCACTTAAAGAGGTTTAACAGTGGAATAATAAATTGGAGTAAAACGTTCAGCTATAGGTCGGCCAGGTCACCAATAGGACGACGGCCAGTTCATCTAACGTCTTTATCCTGACTTTCCCGCACCAGTTCTCCTCACATTATTTCACCGGGACAACTGGCTACCTTTACCCATAGACTAATAATCCCTTTGCGAAGACAGGTTACGTCAGTCACAATGGCATTTATGAATCATAAAGAAAAAGGAATAACCAAACCAGAGTTTGAATTCCAGCTCCTGGTTTGATAGCCCTCGTGGAAGGTAAGGGTTTTATTAATTGATTGATGCTCTGTGAAATCAAACGGTTGAATGTTGCGACCAGTGTAGATCCAGATGAAAAAGTGCAGCCACGCAATCTGATATGGCATTAAATGTTTTAAGAAACTTCCATTTGAAGCACAGACAAAACTTCTTCCGAACATGACATAATTACGTTAAGCTTGATTTCCCGGAGCACCGGTCTAAGTCATTTTCAAAACTGTGACTCTTTCATTTGTCGTTGGAAAAAAGAGACACTGATAGGACCATGCATCTATTTGCTAAGCTAAACTTTGATGTCTTATACAAGGCTAGAATTATATGATAATGACTTATTAATGTCATTGGAATGAATTTGATAAATTTGAATGATTGTATTTGTAAATTATTTACCAATAGGATTAGAAGATTTAAATAGTAGTTTTAAGTTTTAAACACATTTCCCCTGACTTGGTATTGAAAGATATGCAGCTTTGTTAAAACAAGAGGGCCATGATGGCCCTGGATCGCTCACCTTAATTATACAATGTACTGCAATGCAAAACACATCAAGACAATTATTCTGAATGCAACCTCAAGTGTTAACAAGATTGTCCTTCATTTGGCCTAGTGATCTATATTTTTTTACCAGATATGACCCATATTCCAACATGGACTAGATATCATCAAGACAACATTCTGACAAATTTTCAACTTGCTCAAAGTAAAAATGCGGCCTCCTGAGTTTGAACAATATTTTCCTTTATTGAACTTGTTTCTGACCCAATATGACCCATATTCGAACTTGACCTAGTTATAATTCAGACAAACATTTTGACAAAATTTCAAGCTGCTGAAGTGTTAACAAGATTTTCCTTCAATTTGACCTATTGACCTATTTTTTGACCCAACATGACCCATGATCAAACTTGACTTACATATCATCAAGAAATACATTCTGATAAAGTTTCATCATGCTCAAGTTAAAAATGCAGTATCAAGAGTGTTAACAAGATTACCCTTCAATTTGGCCTAGTGACCTAGTCTTTAATCCAGCATGACCCATATTCGAACTTGGCCTAGATATCATTTAGACAAACATTCTGACCAAATTTCATTTTCAAGCTGCTTAAGCAAAAAATGCTGCATCCAAAGTGTTAACAAGAATTTCCTTCAATTTGGCCTAGTGACCTAGTTTCTGACCCAATATGACCCATATTTTAACTTGACCTAGATATCTTTAAGACAAACATTCTGACAAAATTTCAACATGCTCAAGTTGAAAATGTGGCCTCTACAGTGTTAACAAGATTACCCTTCAATTTGGCCTAGTGACCTAGTTTTTGAACCGGCATGACCCATATCCGAACTTGACCTAGATATTTTTAAGACAAACATTCTGACAAAATTTCAAACTGGTGAAGCAAAAATTGCGGCCTCTAGTGTTAACAAGATTTTCCTTCAATTTGACCTAGTGACCTACTTTTTGACCCAACATGACCCATGTTCGAACTTGACCTACATAATTTATCATCATGACAAACATTCTTATAAAGTTTCAACATGCTCAAGTTGAAAATGTGGCCTCCAGAGTGTTAACAAGATTTCCCTTCAATTTGACCTAGTGACCTCGTTTTTGACCTCATATGGCCAAGTTTCGAACTTGTCCAAGATTTGATGGAGATGAATGTTCTGATAAACTTTCATGAAGATTGGATGCAAAATGTAGCTTGTAGTGTTAACTAGCTGAAAAGTTGACGATGCACGACGGCCGGACGCCGGACAAAATGTGATCACAATAGCTCACCTTGCAGTTCGTGCATAGGTGAGCTAAAAACGAATATATTTTTGACTTCAAATTAAAAACACACAATTAAAACAGTTGGTTGACACAAATGAAAACGTTCCGATAACAACGTTTTAGTCTGATTTATACATGACCAGGAAATACGAGTTAAATCAACAACAACAATAACAAAACCTGAAAGCAAGTGAATATTTATTTTCTATGAATCTATACGGTTCTCCGAGTAACCGGTTACAAAATTAAACGAGTAACCGGTCAGTAATATCGGTAACCGTTGCCATCCCTAATATTAAATAATGACACTTTTATTTAAAGAGAGTACCATATTTTGCCCAACATTTTTAAAGTCGTCTGCTGCAGCTTTCTTGTATGTGGGAAAGCGTTAAAAATATGACATCATCATGAAATAACATGTATACACTTAACATGTGCTTTTTGAAAACATGGCGACAAAAGAAGAAATTTCTCCTTTTATCACCTATTTTCAACTCTATTAAATCATTGTACTTTCATTTAAAGGGAGTTTCCATTTTTTCTCCAGATTTGTTCAATATTGTTTGCTGCAGATTTGATGTTAATGGGAAAAGGTTAATTCACCCTTTCAGTGCTGAATCGTTAAGATGGAATTGTCTACCTTTATCAAATACCAACAAAATACTGCATTAATTTATTTTTTAACACACATGCATTCTTGACTTTCATTAGTCTAAACATACACATAATGTTTTATGGACTAATGGACTAATGCCAGTTGCGAGTCCCATTACTATTTAAAATGAGGCAAGTATGAAATTAATTGGGTGCGAAAGACCATATTTTCTTTATTTCTAATATTATTGTTTATTAAGCCAATTAAACATTTAATATCACATATCATTTAAGTTTGTAATAAATATAAGCCATCTATCTGTAATATTAGGTGTTTGAGAATAATTCTTTCGAAATGTTGACCTCGTGTCAAGATCGAGTCATTGTGACATCGAAGAAAGTGGAATCGCTCACCTGAGAATGGGCTATTTAAGACATAACTCTTTCAGTGCCAATGGCAATATCATCAAGACAAACTTTCTGACAAAATTTAAAGCTGCTCAAGTCAAAAATGCGATCTCTATAGTGTTAACTAGATTGTTCTAAAATTTGGCCTAGTGACTTAGTTGTTGACTTGACCTGACCCATATTCGAAATTACCCTAGATACATCAAGACAAATATTCTGACAAAGTTTCAACATGCTCAAGCCAAACATGTGGCTTCCAGAGTGTTTGACATTCTAACTTAGCCTAGATATCACCAGGACAAACTTTCTGATAAAGTTTCAACATGCTCAAGTTTAAAATCAAGAGTGTTAACAAGATTTTCCTTAAATTTGGCCTAGTGACCTAGTTTTTGACCTGACATGACTCATATTCGAACTTGGCCTAGATATCACTTAGACAAATATTCTGACAAATTTTTAACATGCTCAAGCCAAAAATGTGGCTTCCAGAGTGTTAACAAGATTTTCCTTAAATTTGTCCTTGTGACCTACTTTTTGACCCAACATGACCCATATTCGAACGAACTAGATCTAGATATCACTAAGACAAATTTTCCGACATAGTTTCAACATGCTCAAGTTTAAAATGTGGCTTCCAGAGTGTTAACAAGATTTTTCTTATATTTGGCTTAGTGACCTAGTTTTTGACCAGACAAGACCCATATTCGAAGTTGGCCTAGATATCATCAAGACAAACTTTCTGACAAAGTTTCAACATGCTCAAGTTTAAAATGTGGCTTCCAGGGTGTTAACAAGATTTTCCTTCAATTTGGCCAAGTGGCCCTAAGTTTTTGACCCGACATGACCTATATTCGAAGTTGGTAGATATCACTAAGACAAACATTCTGACAAAGTTTCAATATGCTCAAGCCAAAAATGCGGCTTCAAGAGTATTAACAAGATTTTCCTTAAATTTGGCCTAGTGACCTAGTTTTTAACCCAACATGACCCAGTTTCGAACTTGGCCTAGATTTGAAGGAGATATATGTTCTGATAAACTTTCATGAAGATTAGATGCAAAATGTTGCCACTAGAGTGTTAACAAGCAAATGTTGACGATGGACGACAAACGACGGATGATGAACGACGGACAAAAGGCGATCACAAAAACTCACCTTGAGCACTTTATGCTCTGGTGAACTAAAAATCAGGCAAAGTTTAGTACATGTTTTATTCCACTGCATTCGAGAGAGAAAAAGCATTTCTATATTATCTTTATGCGAATTTTAAATTTTGTATTAAATAAAATGATTTTAAGTCTTCGTATTGTGGCGTATAAGAAATAAATATTTCGATCAACATTTTTTGTCTGCATAACTCGTCAATGTCATGAAAGCGCTTTTGTAAGTTTACATTATACTTCCGGTTACTTCCCTTTATATTTTGGCAATATGAAACTAGGTCACAAACTGAGGAGAAAGCGTTTTGACGTTCACAACCGGTTCACAACCGATAAACAGGCATATATTTGAGACATATTTTCAAAATATTTTTATGTTACCAATTTATGTTGATACTTATCTAAAATAAAAATAAAAACAATATTTAGACCACTCGCTTCTTCGATGTTAAAGGTCATGAAACCTAAGGACACAACAGGATACTATATTTAGCTAAGAAACAGTTCCTTTTTTAGATATACATGGATTAACATTATTAAATGAATTCTACACAAATCATTTTGTTTGAACATGAAAATAACCTTCAGTAAGTTAAAATTGCTATTAAAAAGAGAATTCAACGTGATTTTTATCTCGATACTGACACATGTATAACAGTCTGCAGCAAGTCTAACAGGGACTATTTTGTTTTCGTAAATAAGACAAAAACACATAAATGTGAGTCAAAATAAAGAAACCGCGAATACTTAAAACATCGGATTATTTGTTTCATTTTAGATGTGTCATCTAAGTATTTTAATACAAACACACAAGACATTTATATTTAGTTTTTTCTAATAATAACTTCCATGTCATTTCCGAAAAGCTATTAAAAATATAAGTCCATAGCCATGCAGTTCTAAAAATTTCAAAATAAGATTGTTGAGTTGAGAAGCCAACAATATAGGTCAGGGAGCCTGGATGGCAGACAACTTTGAAAACATCCTCGCAAAACTGTATAAAGATCCCTAGAAATGAGTTTAATTATTAAATAGAGTTGGAAATATTGTGTCATCGAACAGAGAATTGGACATCATGAATGTCTGCCAAGGGAAAAGGGTTAAGGAAAAGAGCTTGACAACATTATAAAGAAATTTTTAATCAAACAAGTACTATGTCACCTGGAATTTTCAGTTTGTGAAAGTGTGATGGACAGATAGACAAAACAAACTGCGATCTCTATCGCAAGAAAGGCAAACATAAACAAGATTGTTATTATCAATTTGTTTGCTCAATAATGTATCGTGTTTTACCCCGCTTTCAACATTTTTTCAGTTATATCATGTCGTTTCCTGGGTAAGTTTCCAGTTTTTCTTGTCCATTAATATCTTAACACCAGCCAGTCAAACATAATGCTCACCAAACAACACTGATTTCAGTTTTGATACAGAGTTGAAAACTTAACTCTTTCCCACTTAAAGATGCCTTTTGACGAAACTGCACTATGCAAATTCTGGAAGCATTGTGGCAAAAGAAGAAATTGGCCCACAGAGAGCATTATCTCCTTTTGTTAAAATATTTTCATGATTATCTAAAATTATTTCTTACATTTATTGAAATGTTGATGATTTTTACTTCTTCGTCTGCAGAGTGCAGATTTGTTTTATGTGGCCCTTTCCCCACATTTGCAGCATTCAACTTTCAAAAACTTTGTAACAAAAGGAGAAATTGCTCATAAATAGCAATTTCCCATTTTGCCAAAGTTTTCAACTCGATTAAATTTTTTGTACTTTCATTTATAAAGATCTTTATATGTTTTTGCTTAGATGATTTCAAAGTCATCTGCTGCAGATGTGTTGTATGTGAAAAAGGGTAATTGAGTGTTAAAAAAAATTTCATGTTATGTGCCATTTTCCATATCTATGAGGTTTTCAACAGTTGTCTGCTGCAAATATCAAATGATGTCTGTATTATATAACCCTTTCCCTCATATAGACGCTTTCTGACGCCTCTGCAGCAGACGGCTTTTTAAAAACATAGTGACATTAAAAGAAGAAATTGCACAAAACGTGCAATTTCTCCTTTTGCCACAATGTTTTCCACTTTTTGTCATAGGTTATCCATTCAATTATGGAGATTTTCTATTTTTTGACAAAATACATTTAAAGTTGTCTGCTGCAGAATTGCCGTATGAGGGAAAGGGATAAAGGGTATAGCACGCTGTAAGTTTTTTCTTATGTTGTGGTTCATATTAGTGTATTTGTGTATGTAACTGGGATAAATCAACAAAGATTATTATCACAAAAAATAGTAAAGACGTCATACTGTATAATATTGTATAATTAGATCTCCCTTATCCTGTGTCGGCCTATGTGGTGTAGAGATAGAGTGTCCACCTCGGTGCAGGAGTATTAACCCTTTCCCTCATATAGACACTTTCGGACGCATCTGCAGCAGACGGCTTTTTGAAAACATACTGACAAAAGAAGAAATTGCTCAGAACGAGCAATTTCTCCTTTTGACACAATGTTTTCCACTTTTAGTTATAGGTTATCCATTCAATTATAGAGATTTTCTATTTTTTGACAAAATATGTTCAAAGTTGTCTGCTGCAGAATTGCCGTATGAGGGAAAGGGTTAAAGACTAGCAGTAATGGCTGTGCCCTCCTTAGCTCTCAGGCTTGTTGTTACAACAGACTGGACCAGTAGTACTGCGGTAACTTACCCAGGAATCGCCGTGATATAATTTAAAAATTGTTGGAACCGGTGTAAAACACCAAACAATCAAGCAATCAATTATCCTGTTCCCCCCCCCCCCCCCCCCCCCGATATTATTCTTCCAAATCTACTAACTTTATTTGATTATTTTAAAATGCTGCAAAAGTATCTCAGGAAAAAGGTGTGACAAATTAGAGCTAAAATTACATATTATATGAAAACTATGTGAGAAATATCTCCTCCAATTCTGCCATAATGTAATTAACCCTTTCCAATATACAGAGACGCTTTCTGACGCCTCTACAGCAGACGACTTTTGAAAGCATTTCGACAAAAGGTGAAAATGGTGAGCAATTTCTCCTTTTGCCGCAATATTTTCATGTTTATTCACTTACCTTTTCTTTCATTTTTAGAGTTTTATTTTTTTACGTACTGATTTCAAAGACTTCTGCTGCAGATTTGTTGTATTCGGGAAAGGGTTTAAAGTTGTATTGCCACAAAAAGCATCAGCATAAATTGCGCAATATCTCCTGTAATATATGTTTTCAACTCTCCATCAAAATGTTTTTCCCTATTCTACTGATATAAGTTGTTGTTGACTTACATATTTTAACCCTTTCCCTCATACGACAATTCTGCAGCAGATGACTTTGAACTTATTTTGTCAAAACATAGAATATCTCCATAGTTGAATGGATAACCTATGACAAAAAGTGGAAAACATTGTGGCAAAAGGAGAAATTGCATGTTTTGTGCAATTTCTTCTTTTGTCACTATGTTTTCAAAAAGCTGTCTGCTGCAGAGGCGTCAGAAAGCGTCTATATGAGGGAAAGGGTTAACCCTTTTCTACCTGCAGACCCATTCTCTGATTATCCACGGACAACTTTTGAAAACATTGTGGCAGAAAAGAAATTACTCATGTTGTGAAATTTCTGGTATTGCTGAAATGACTTAAATTCTATTATGAAATAGTACTTTCATTTATGAAGATTTTTCCATAATTTTGACACATGTCATCTGATGCAGATTTGTTGTATGTGAGAAATTGTTAAGCAGCCAAATCCCGAAAATCTTGATAATTGTAGGTATAATTACTGAAAAAAGTTTAAAACATTGTGGTAAAAGGAGATTCTTTTGTCACGATGATCTTAAAAGTCATCTGCTGCAGTTGTATGCGTCAAAATGTGTCTATAGGTGGGAAAGGGTTTAAGAGACTTCTGCTTTGAGTAGAAAATATAAAGGCAATTTTTCTTTAGTCTACAATGTTTCCAAAAAATGTCTGACATTGTACCTTAATGTATGATATTACAGGGCAGCGTAAAGAAAAGTATCCACGACCCATATAGTAGCCTTTCCCACATAGATCTATAAAAAATCTGCAGCGGATGACTTTGAAAAATCATGGCAAAATTAAATAAAGAAAATCTAAAGAATAATGAGAAAATAATTAATGAATAAAATTGAAAATAATGTGGCAAAAGTAGAAACATCTCATCTGTATTTCATGTTTTCAAAAGCCGTCTGCTGCAGATGTCTAAAAATGTGGATGCAAGTGGGAAAGAGTTTAACCATGTGTATGACATAAGAAAGCACGCCACTGACTGTCTAATTACCCGAGTTGGTGTGAAACTGTTAATTAGCTTGACAGCTATGACATCATCATTAACCCTTTCACACTTGTAGACGCCTTCTGACACATTTGAAGCAGACGACTTTTTAAATCCTAATGGCAAAAGAAATGATTACGCATAACAAGCAATTTCTGATTTAGCCACAATAATTTCAACTCTATTCCATAAATAAACTTTCATTTATAGTTTGATTTCAATATTTTTGTCAGTATACGTATATATTCAAAGTCGTCTGCTGCAAATTTGTTGTATGTGGGAAAGGGTTGAGAGATTCATGGATGACCCTTATACAGTCATACCACCATTCATCATTCCCTTCATGTTGCCGAGGCAAAACTAATTCCACATTTATTCTCCATTTTTACAAAAATCCAGTATTGTTGGTCCAAATTAGACTCATCTTAAACAGAACACTTGCAGAGACGCATTTTGTTGCATTTAATTGCAAAGGACAACTTTTGACAACATTGTGTTGCAAAAGGAGAAATTGCTAGTGATCATGAGCAATTGATTATAATGCCACAATTTTTTCAACTCAGTTCGACGCTTTCTGACGCCTCTGCAGCAGACAGCTTTTTGAAAACATAGTGACAAAAGAAGAAATTGCTCAAACGATGCAGTTTCTCCTTTTGCCACAATGTTTTCCACTTTAAGTCATAGGTTATCCATTCAATTATAGAGATTTTCTATTTTTCGACAAAATATGTTCAAAGGCGTCTGCTGCAGATTTGTCATATGAGGAAAAGGTTTGTCATTTATAGAACAAAATTCTATATGTTTTCCTATATGTTTTCAAAGTCATCTGCTGCAGATTTGTTGAAAGAGTTACAGCAAACAACTCGTAAAAAATTATGCGATATATAGAAAAGTTTACTATTGAATAGCCGGTTGAAAATATAATGGCAAAATGAGAAATTGCTAATAACGAGCTATCTCTCCTTTCGACACTGTTTTTCATAATTTATCTGTTGTTAAGATGCAACCGAATGTGCCTTATCCACAAATGGGAAAAGGTTAAGTGAGCTTACCAAAATATCTGTTATCATGATTTAGTCAATTTCACTAACATATTAAATGAGCTGTGCTCAACTAAAATCAATCTAAGTTTATAGTAGTAAAACAAATAATTTTCACTTCCATGTACTATTCTGATTTAATCTCATTAAAACCAAACCTTAACTTTGCTCGCTAGTATATAGATCTGATAAATGCACCATACAGGTCAGCTCAGCTTGACCTTCGTGTCAGCCAATCAAATTGTTGCTTACAAAATAATTTTGGATAAAACTGGTAAGATAACCTATATAAACAAGAGCTGTCTGAGGACTTAAGCACTTAAGCACTATTTCAGTATATTGCCTTTAAGTACTATTAAATCATATATACTCTATATGTAAAAGTAACTAAATATATTTAAATATATGTAATTTAAAAATTTAAATCAAGGGCCATAACTCCATATTTAGGATACAATGGAGTTATGTAACCTAATTGTGTGATGGTCCTTAACAAATGTGTGAAGTATGAAGACTGATTTGAATGAAGGGTATTAGAGTTATAAATGAAAATGCCAGCTTGCCCTAAAACATTAACCCGGGACACCGACACCTGGACGAGTAGTAAAGTTCCATTTTACTCTTTAACCACCCAAAATCATCCCAAAAAGAAGGTAACGCTCAGCATCTTCAGCATTCAATGTGAAAAAAGGTATAAGATGTAACTATATTCCAAATATGACAGCCCTAGCATAAATATTTATGAATGAAAATGCCAACTTGCCCTAAAACTTTAACCGGAAGCCGACGGAGACGCCGACACCAGGACGAGTAGTAAAGCTCTCATTATTCTTTGAATAGTCAAGCTAATAAAGGAGATTAAGAGGCAGTGATTGTCAAGTTTTCCAAATTGTATAGAACAGAGGGTTGGTTGTATTAGTTTATTTAATTGGACAGAAAAACGGGCATGCATGTGCTCATGAGCATATCAGTGTATAGGGTCAATTTGAGAAGTAACTGTTATGCAGTGCCGTCAAATAAAGTAGACATACAGCATAATAAGATGGTCTGATTGATTGATTGATTGGGGTTTAAAGCTGTTTTTAACAATTTCTCAGTTATATCACGGCGGCCAGTTCACCTACTCATGCATTTCCTGGTTTTCTCACACCAGTACTCCACACAACAATCTTCCCAAGCAACTGGCTGCTTTTCCACATAGACACATCCCATTGGTGGAAGACGAATGACGCATATCGCATTGACTTTTGTCAATCGTCGGAAAGAAAGTTGGCCGAGCCGGGATTCAAACTCACAACCCCTGGATTAACAGCCCGCGTCGCACCCGACTGAGCTACCGCGGCTCGGCTAAGATGGTCTGAACAATTTCATGGGATTGTATGTGATTGTAATTCAAACTATATGTTAGGGACAACTTATACATCTGTGTCCCCTGAAGTCCCATTTAACCAGCTTGCCCGGGTACAACAAATCTGCACCAGATTTCTTTGAAAGCATCTAGCTTAAGTCATATGGAAAAGGGTTAACCTTTTCCCTCATAAAGACGTTTTCTGACACCTCTGCAGCAGGCGGCTTTTTGAAAACATAGTGACAAAAGAAGAAATTGCTCAAAACGAGCAATTTTTTCTTTTGCCACAATGTTTTCCACTTTTAGTCATAGGTGATCCATTCAATTATAGAGATTTTCTAATTTTTGACAAAATTTGTTCAAAGTCGTCTGCTGCAGAATTGTCGTATAAGGGAAAGGTTATGTCCATAACTGTATGTAGTTTGGATCTGACAATACTACATAAAATGTCGTCTCAAATTGACCCTGTATCGAGGGCTTGGCGTGAAACAGTTGTAACTAAAATTGATATTTTTTTACCAAGATTAATCACCTAGCCATAATGTCTTTATAAGCGTTAAATCATTTTTCTTGGTAAACAATGTAAATTTAGGTGCCATTGCTCGTTCTGAGCAATGGCATCTAAATTTGCATTGTTTACAAAGGGGTCAAAATTGCCCCTCAACCAGGGTTTTCAAAATAGGTTTTTAGTTACAACCGTTTCACGCCAAGCCCTCGGTATATACATAAATATTCTACACAATCGGAACAATCCACAATCACTGCTTCTCCACCTCGATTATTTTTATGGGTTACCTCCCCTGTTGATACCTAACAATTCTGCTAGCAAAAATTATATTGGGTGATGCCAAGGTCAATCTGAGACAATCGGTTATAGTTGGCCATCAGATCTATACACAAGCGGTACTGCAGGGAAGTTTAGGTTTGGTTTTAATGAGATTGCTTATAGCTGAATCAATCACACTTCATTTGAAATTAACTTTTGTGCCTTTTCTGAAATAATAATTGCATTTTGATTCCTAAAATCTTAATTTGGGTACAGAAATAATCAACTTTTGACATACGTATTATATATATATAGGATGATGTCTGAGGCAAACTTAATTAATTAAATATATCTGAGGAAACAAAGTATCCATGCATATACAGGATGCAATGATTTCAATTACACTGTTGAAAAACTTAAAGGAAAAGTTGCTCATGTTTTCTTCTTTCCCCAATTTTTTTTTTTTTCGAAATTCGTCTGCTTCAGAGTTGTCATTCAATGATTTCTGGGGAAGATACACAGATGCATGCAACCAGAGTGATCTTAATGAGATCTCCTAGGCACATAACTGACAATTAATATTTGGGGGAAAAAATCGAATTACAGCTACTTTAACCCTTTCCCTGTTTTACTTACACTAAATCTGCATATAATTATGAGGGTTAAGACTGGTGGCAAAGGTTCATTTTCATACTACTTAATTGGCCTATGTAATCTACAGAAATTAACCTTTTTCTTATTTGATTTAACCCATCTGCAGCAGAAGGCTTTTTGAAAACATGCCGATAAAAAGAAGAAATTACTCAAAAAGAGCAATTTATCCTTTTGTCACCATGATTTTTTACTCTTAAATTTTTGTACTTTTTGTTTCCATTTTTTTTCGGGCTTGTTATCAAAGTCGCCTGCTGCGGATTTGTTGTATTCGGGGAAGGGTTAAGATGTAACTGTAGCTTTTAAATTTTTGAAAACAAAGTGATAAAAGAAGAAATTGCTCAAAACTTTTATCGCAATGTTTTCCACTTTCAGTCATAGAGATATTCCATTTTTTGACAAAATATGTTCAAAGTCGTCTGCTGCAGAATTGTCGTATGAATGAAAGGATTAATACTTTTATTTATAGAGATTTTCCATATTTTTCACTCAATGTTTTCATTATCGACTGCTTCAGATTTGTTGTATGTGGGAAAGTGTAAAAAGAGCTCCAGATATATATATCAGATAAATAGTTTCCCACTTGCAAACACATTTATTGTTCATAATATTTTCAAAATTCGTCTGCTACTGATGCGTCAAAATACTTCTGCAGATGGGAAAGCGTTAAATGATGTGAAAAAGTAATTATCACTTTAGTTGTTACCTAGTGAGCTAATTATAGAAAATAAATTGATCTTCTCATCTAGTGTTAAGACACCAATGAAATGCCCTGGAGTAACCCTTTCCAAAATACAACAAATCTGAAGCAGATGACTTAAAACATATTGGAAAACAATGTAGAACAAGAGCACCGCGTACGGCACAGACGCTCGACTGATAGGGAGAAAACAGAAAAGAAAAACAAGAGGGCCATGATGGCCCTATATCGCTCACCTGATTAAGAACTTCAATAGTTTACAAAGTTTTATACTCTATACATATAAGGAAAACAAGCAACCCTCCCTTGTGGCCATGTTTTTCAAAGGATCGGGTTTATTTGAACATTCTTGTAGAAAGTCACCCAAGGAACATTTGTGCCAAATAATTTTTAAATCAGGCAGGTGCTTTTGGACAAGAAGATTTTTAAAGATATTACAATGCACATATTAGGAAAACAAGCCCCACCCCTGGCGGCCAAGTTTTTCAATGGATCGGATTAATTTGAACAATCTTGGTAGAAGGTCCCCCAAGGAACATTTGTGCAAAATAATTTTTAAATCGGGCCAGAACTTTTGGACAAGAAGATTTTTAAAGATTTTACATTGCACATATAAGGACAAGCTCCGCCCCCTGGTGGCCATGTTTTTCAACGGATCGAAAATATTTGAACAGTCTTTGTAAAGGGTGCCCCAAGGAACATTTGTGCAAAATAATTTACAAATCGGGCCAGTACTTTTGGACAAGAAGATTTTTAAAGTTTAAACAATGCACATATAAGGAAAACAAGCTCCGCCCCCTGGCGGCCATGTTTTTCAATGGATTGGAAATATTTGAACAATCTTGGTAAAAGATGCCCCAAGGAACATTTGTGCAAAATAATTTTTAAATAGGGCCAGTACTTTTGGACAAGAAGATTTTTAAAGTTTTAACAATGCACATATAAGGAAAACAAGCTCCGCCCCCTGGTGGCCATGTTTTTCAACGGATCGGAAATATTGAACAATCTTGTCAAAGGGTGCCCCAAGGAACATTTGTGCAAAATAATTTACAAATCGGGCCAATACTTTTGGACAAGAAGATTTTTAAAGTTTTAACAATGCACATATAAGGAAAACAAGCTCCGCCCCCTGGCGGCCATGTTTTTCAACGGATCGGAAATATTTGACAATCTTGGTAAAGGGTACCCCAAGTAACATTTGTGCTAAATAATTTTCAAATCGGGCAAGTACTTTTGGACAAGAAGATTTTTAAAGTTTTAACAATGCACATATAAGGAAAATAAGCTCCGCCCCCTGGCGGCCAAGTTTTTCAACGGATCGGAAATATTTGAACAATCTTGGTAGAGGGTACCCCAAGGAACATTTATGCAAAATAATTTTCAAATCGGGCCAGTACTTTTGGACAAGAAGATTTTTTAAGATTTGGCAATTTTCCCCTTTTCTGATGCTGCAGCAACCAAAGTTCTACGTGGAATTAAATTCTTTGAACAACTTTAAAAGAGGACCACCTAAGGACCATTCCTGTGAAGTTATTTTGAAATCTGTCAATTGGTTTAGTAGGAGAAGTCATTTGTAGGAAATTGTTAACAGACACCGACGACGATGGACGCCGGACGGTGAGTAATCACAAAAGCTCACCTTGCACTTCGTGCTTAGGTGAGCTAAACAAGAGGCCCAAGAGGGCCAGTATCGCTCCACGGCCATAAGGCAAAAATAAAATCTCAAAACAGCCCTGCCCCGTGGTGGCTATTTTTTTTACCAACCACCATGGCTTAAAGGAATCTTGTAGAGTGTCACCAAAGGAATGTTTCTGCAAAATTATTTGAAAATATGCCTGACACTTTCGGAGGAGAAGATTTTTTAAGTTTTCACTATGGTCATATAAGTCAAAATAGCCCCGCCCTCTGGCGGCCATGTTTTTCGACCAATCAACATGGCTTGAAGGAATCTGATAGAGGGTCACCCAATGAACATTTCTACAAAATTATTTGAAAATCGGCTGAACACTTTCGGAGAAGAAGATGTTTTAAGTTTTCACTATAGCTATATAACGCAAAAAAGCCCCGCCCCCTGGCGGCCATGTTTTTCGCCCAATCAACATTTCTTGAAGGAATCTAATTAAGGTTCACACAAGGAACATTTCTACAAAATTATTTGAAAATCAGCCTGACACTTTTGGAGGAGAAGATTTTTTAAGTTTGCTCTTTAGCCATATAGGCAAAATAGCCCCGCCCTGTGACGGCCATGTTTTTTTACCAATCAACATGGCTTGAAGGAATCTGATAGAGGGTCACCCACGGAACATTTCTACATAATTATTTGAAAATCTGCTGAACACTTTTTGAGAAGAAGATTATTTAAGTTTTCACTATAGCTATATAAGGCAAAAAAGCCCCGCCCCCTGGCGGCCATGTTTTTCGCCCATTCAAAATTTCTTGAAGGAATCTAATAAAGGGTCACCCAAGGAACATTTCTACAAAATTATTTGAAAATCGGCCTGACACTTTCGGAGAAGAAGATTTTTTAAGTTCTCACTATTTTTTTCTTTCGGTTGCCATGGAAACCAGAATTTTTAATGGATCAAAAAAAATTGAAGGAATTTAGTAGAGGACATTGAGAGGATGCTTCCCATGAAGTTTCAACCAAATTGGCCAAGTGGTTAGGGAGAAGAAGTCGTTTAAAGGAAAAAGTTAACGCACGCACGCACGCACGCACGCACGCACGCACGCACGCACGCCGGACAATTCGCCATGACATAAGCTCGACTGGCTTTCAGCCAGTGGAGCTAAAGATGAGCTAAACAAAAAACCTTAACCGGACGACCACGCCGCCGCCGCCGCCGCCGATGACGACGCCAGGGTCATGACAATAGCTATCGTTTTTTTCAAAAGGCGAGCTAAAAATCACTATAAATGAAAGAACTACTATTAAAAAGAGTAGAAAATATTGTGGCAAAAGGATAAATTGATCATAGTTTACCACAATGTTTTCAAAAGATGGCCGCTGCAAGAAATTGTGAGTTTTTGTTCCAGATCTCTACATTATCAGCATTTATAGGTAATAAAAGTTTTTACAAAGAACATTGGTTATAACTGCTCATAAAAGTGATTGTTTGTTGTCAGTGAATGAAGAATTTAATGCATACATTTTTGACAAACAATATTAACTTGCATACTAAATTATTTCCGTTTGCTATATTGTCTTCTGCAAAATTTCGAAAAAATATTTAGTTTTCCCTAAATGTTTACTAAAATAGAATCTAAGTGTCGAACAGTTTAGATTTCAGATCAGTCCACACATAGTGCAGGGTCTGATCTGGATCCAAACTGTTTGCAAATGTCATCAATGCTTGGCAAAACCCTACTCCAAGCGTGTTTCGAGTTAAAAATGACCTCCATAAAAATATCATGTCGGGTAAATAATTCACCCTTTCTCAATTAATACTTACTTTTATGCATAATGCAGCAGACCTATTTTGTCACAATGTTTTGAACTACTAATCAATATTTTCCTAATTTTTTCCTAAATGTTTACAGGTTTGTAGCAATAGTGGGAAAGGGTCAAAATGATATGTGTTACAACCATCATGGTTGATGCTTCACAGTAAGCATAAATGTGAGAATGACAATTAGGCTGGAGACACTCCTTCCATTTATTTTCTATTTTTAAATTAATGAAGATATTTCCTCTTCACAGAAGGGACTCAATTCATGTGTTTAACCCTTTCCCTCATATAGACACTTTATGACGCCTCTGCAGCAGACGGCTTTTTGAAAACATAGTGACAAAAGAAGAAATTGCTCAAAACGAGCAATTTCTCGTTTTGACACAGTGTTTTCCACTTTTAGTCATAGGTTATCCATTCAATTATAGAGATTTTCTATGTTTTGACAAAATATGTTCAAAGTCGTCTGCTGCAGAATTGTCGTATGAGGTAAAGGGTTTAATCCTTATCTGATCTCTAAACCCTATGTTCAGCGTGATTTTTTGTTCAAGTAACCCACAACATAGAATTTAAATGAGAAATATTAAGGTTTGATTGATTTGGGTTTAATTAAAGCCGTTTTCAACAATTTTTCAGTCATATCACGTGGGCCAGTTCACCTACATATGTGTTTTCTGGCTTTCTAACACCAGTACGCCACACAAAATTCTTTCCAAGCAACTGGCTGCTTTTCAACATTGACTGTTAGCCCATTGATGAAAGACGAATGACACATGTCACAGTCGGAAAGAATGTTTGCAAAGCTACGGTATTCAAACCAACAACCCCTGGATTGAGAGCCTGCGTCCCTACTGACTGAGACCTAGATGTTTTGATGTTAACCTGATACAGACCACAATGTACCGGATGTCTGATGATCTAGGAAACATCTAGGAAAGTACATAGTCTCAATAAGAAAGCACAATACAACAATTAATAGCTCGACTGCCTTTTATATAGAAACAGTCTAGATGAAAAAAAGTACTTTGTGTAAATAAGAGTTCAGCATCCTTCTGACGACACCTAAGTAACCACAGTACTCGGAAAAATAGATAAAATATATTCACAGTTGTTCATTTCAATTTGTCACACTTAACTGAACAACCTCGATTGGGAGTGTTTATGCATTATACTGTGAAAAGGGCCGCACTAGATTTTATGGATGACCTTTGTTTGTGTAGTGTTAATCGAATAATGGTGGCTGATCTAACGATTAATTAAAGAACAGCTTGTTTCTTTTTAAAAGAAACTTGAATGTCTTAAACTAGGCAGAAATTATATAATAATACCTTATTAATTATATTCGGCATGTGTTTTGATAATACAAATAATTGGAATGAATGTGATAAATTCGAATTGTTGTAGTTGAAAATTATTTACCAACACGATTAGAAGAGAAGTTTGGTATTTAAAGATATACACCTCTTTCATTCAACATATTATAAATTGAATAACTGTCACTTCGTTAAACAAGAGGGCCATGAGGCCCTGGAATCGCTCACCGGAGAACAGGCTTTTTAAGACTTAACTCTTTCAGCGCCAATGGCAATATCATCTAGACAAACTTTCTGACAAAATATCAAGCTGCTCAAGTCAAAAATGCGATCTCTTTTTTAGTGTTAACTAGATTGTTCTACAGTTTAGCCTAGTGACCAAGTTGTTGAACTGACCGGACCCATATTCGAACTCAGCCTAGATATCATCAAGACAAATATTCTGACAAAGTTTCAACATGCTCAAGCCAAACATGCGGCTTCCAGAGTGTTAACAAGATTTTCATTAAATTTGGCCTGCTAGATTGTTCTTCAGTTCAGCCTAGTGACCTAATGTTTGACCTGATATGACCCATATTCAAACCTGGCCTAGATATCATCAAGACAAACTTTCTGACAAAGTTTCAATCTACTCAAGTAAAAAATGTGATCTCTTTAGTGTTAACAAGATATTTCTACAATACGGCCTAATGACCTAGTTTTTGATCTGACCAAACCCATATTCGAAGTTAGCCTAGATATCATCAAGACAAATATGACAAAGGTTCAACATGTTCAACCAAATATGTGTTTTTGACCTGACAAGACCTATATTCGAACTTGGCCTAGATATCACTAAAAAAACATTCTGACAAGTTTCATTGACATGGTCAAGTTTAAAATCCGTCTTCCAGAGTGTTAACAAGATTTTCCTTAAACTTCACCTAGTGACCTAGTTTTGACTCGACATGACCTTTATTCGAACTTGGCCTAGATATCATCAAGACAAACTTTCTGACAGAGTTTCAACATGCTCAAATTTAAAATGCAGCTTCCAGAGTGTAAACAAGATTTTCACTAAATTTGGCCTAGTGACCTAGTTTTTGACCCGACATGACCCAGTTTCGAAATTGGCCTAAATTTGATGGAGATATATGTTCTGATTAACTTTCATGAAGAATAAATATTCAAACTTGGCCTAGATAACACTTAGACAATCATCCTGACAAAGTTTCAACATGCTCAAGCCAAACACGCGCCTTCCAGAGTGTTAACAATATTTTCACTAAATTTGGCCTAGTGACCTAGTTTTTGACCCGACATGACCCAGTTTCGAAATTGGCCTAAATTTGATGGAGATATATGTTCTGATTAACTTTCATGAAGATTAAATGCAAAATGTTGCCTCTAGAATGTTAACAAGCAAATGTTGATGTCGAACGACGGACAAAAGGCAATCACAAAAACTCCCCTTGAGCACTTCGTGCTCTGGTGAGCTAAAAACCGATCTACTGCATATTGGCATGATGCCACTGCCGAAAAAGACGTTCTAGTCTGATTTATACATGACTTGAAAATGTGAGTTAGAACAACAACAACAATAACAAAACTCGGAACCAAGTGAATATTGATTGTCTATGAATCTAGACAGTTAACCGAGTAACCGGTTAGTAATATCGGTAACCGTTGACATCCCTACCAATGACATATCAATTTGTATAACCAGGTCATGAACAAATACTGGCACTACGTGGTATTGATGTTCCGACTCTGTGACCTAGAACTATTATAACATTTTCAAGCAAAATACTCTTGATATAAGTTTAAAATTAAATATAAAAAAGATACTGAAAATGCTGAATTTTATACTGATTATAACTATTAAGATCTATAATTTTATGCTCAATTTATAAATTATATAAAAAAAAAGAGTACTAAGTCTTTGTTTGAAGTTATAAAATGCGGATAGTCGAAGATCACAGAGGGTAGTTTATCAACTTTTTTGGCTCTGTAGGAATACGGCCCAGACAAAGTGCTTTTCTAAATTGAATCAAAGGTCAAGGTCATGGCCTATTAGCAACCTAAACTCAGTCTGCTATATAAAGCCCTCTACCGACGATATATCTGAATTCCAAATTTGGTATCTCTTGGCACTGATTGATTGTATTTTGCTTAACCCTTTCCCACCTGCAGTCGCATTTTGACACAATAGCTGCAGACGACTTTTGAAAACATTGTGGCCAAAGGTGATATTGCTCATGATGAGCAACTTCTCTTTTGGCCACAATGTTTTCAACTTTATTTTACAATTAAGCTATCTTTTATGGAGATTTTTCAGGTTTTCATCACTATGTTTTCAAAGTCGTCTGCTGCAGATTTGTTGTATGTGGGAAAGGGGGTTAATGCCAATTTCAGCAGTTACTGTATTTAATTTATATCATGGTGACCAGTTCAGCTAAAGTGTTTTTCCTGGCTTTCTTGTACCAATTCACCACACTACATATTCCTAGGCAACTGTCTAGCTTTCCACATATATACATATATACTATACATCCCATTGGTGGAAGATAAAAGACTAGTCACATTATGACTTTTAACCATCATTATGGAAAGAATGAATGGCCAAATTAGCCCCAAACCCCTGGATTGATTGACCCTGTTGTTACCGACTGAGTTTTCTGGGCTTTCCCTCATATAGACGCTTTCTGACGCCTCTGCAGCAGACAGCTTTTTGAAAACATAGTGACAAAAGAAGAAATTGCACAAAACATGCAATTTCTCCTTTTGCCAGAATGTTTTCCACTTTTTGTCATAGGTTATCCATTCAATTATGGAGATTTTCTATGTCTTGACAAAATACGTTCAAAGTCTTCTGCTGCAGAATCGTCGTATGAGGGAAAGGGTTAACAACTTTAAAGTGCAATAACATAGGAAATATAATGTGTAACAAACTGTTTCATTAAATAAGTCCTTAATTCATCCTGTGACAAACCCTCTTCAGAAGATGCATCCTCAAACAAAGTTGGTAAGTATGTAAAACAAGTGATTCCCAGGGTGGGGCCATTTTTGACACTAGGGCTATAATTTGACCAATCTTGGTCAAGGTCTACTAGATGAAGTTAGATTTCAAATATCAACTTTTAGACAAGATTTTTTAAAGTTTTTCCCTATACAAGTATAATATAATGTAAAACAAGTGTCCGGGATGGGGCCATTTTTTACCCCAGGGCTATAATTTGAACAATCTTGGTAGAGGTTACATACAAAATATCAAAAGCCTGGACATTCTACCTTCAGACAAGAAGATTTTTAAAGTTTCTCCCTATACAAGTCTTTGTAAAACAAGTGACCCCCGGGGTGAATCATTTTTGATCCCAGGGCTATAATTTGAACAAAATTGGTAGAGGTCCACTAGATGAAGCTTCATACCATATATCAAAGGCCTCAGGGCCTTGCCCTTTTAGACATGACGATTTTTAAAGTTTTTTCCCTATATGAGTCTATGTAAAACAAGTGACCCCCGGGGGAAGAGTCATTTTTGACCCCAAGGCTATAAATTGAACTATCTTGGTAGAGGTCCAGTAGATGAAGCTACATACCAAATATCAAAGGCCTTGGCCTTCTACTTTTAGACAAGAAGATTTTTAAAGTTTTGTTTTCCTTATACAAGTCTGTAAAACAAGTGACCCCAAGGGAGGGACCATTTTTGACCCCAGGGCTATAATTTGAACAATCTTGGTCCACTAGATGAAGTTACATACCAAATATCAAAGGCCTTGACCTTCTACTTTTAGACAAGAGATTTTTAATTTGGAACATTCCTGTGAAGTTTGGATGAAATTGGTCCTGTGGTTAAGGAGAAGATGATGTTTAAAGCTAAAAGTTAAAGATGGACGACGGACGACGGACAGAGAGTGATCAGAATAGCTCACCTTGAGCTCACCTTGAGCCTTTGGCTCACAGGTGATATAAAAATGTGGAAAATCTCTATAATTGTAGGTATAATTACTGCACAAAGTTGTACTTGTGGCTAAAGGAGAAATTGCTTGTTTTGAGCAATTTTACCTTTTGTCATGATGTTTTCAAATTTCGACTGCTGCAGAAGCGTCAAAATGCATCTATTATGAGGTGAGAAATTGATAAAGAGGGATTAAGAGCTTATTATTTTAGTGCTTATATAAATTATTCTGACTCAAGGTTACAATACATTTTAACCTTTTCCCACATACAACAAATCTGCAGCAGACGCCATTGAAAACATCTCTACAAAAATATGGAAAAAACATCTATAAAGGATAAAGTATAATTATTGAAAGAGTTGAAATTATTGTGGCAAAGGAGAAATTGCTCATTAGCAGTTTCTCCCTTTGTATTTAAAATTTGTTTGCTGCAGAGGCGCCGGTTCTGTATGAGAGAAAGGGTTAACCAGAACAATTTTGATTATGAATGAAATACCACAGTGTAGTGGATGAAGCTCCAATATGTAACATTTCACTGCCAGCCAGGTAATAACCCATTACCTCATACTAAATCCCTAAAGTTTAATAAGTGTGCTTCAAAAACCACTAAAGAAATTAAATAAGTAACATCTGGAAGTTTATGGTGTGCAATTTCAATAAAAAGATTGATTGATTGGGGTTTAACGCCGTTTTTTAACAATTTCTCAGTTATATCACGGCGGCCAGTTCACCTACTCATGCATTTCATGGATTTCTCAATTTCTCAGTTATATCACGGCGGCCAGTTCACCTACTCATGCATTTCATGGATTTCTCACACCAGATCTTCCCAAGCAACTGGCTGCTTTTCCACAGACTTAGCCCATTGATGGAAGACGAATGACGCATGTCACATTGACTTTTGTCAATCATCGGAAAGAAAGTTGGCCGAGCCGGGATTCGAACTCACAACCCCTGTATAGACAACCCGCGTCGCTTCCGACTGAGCTACCGGGGCTCGGCTTCAATAAAAAGATGAAGCTAACGCTTTTAGAAAAGAAATGTCAACACATTTAAATAAAAGAAACAATTTCTTGATTTCACACACTTTTCTTTGAAATTCATCTGCTTTAAAGTTGGTAGAAAATACCTGTAGCAAGTTAACTCTAGAACTCATGTAGACGCTTTCTGACGCATTTACAGCAGACAGCTCCTTTTGTCACCATGTCTTCTACTCTATTCAATTATTATGCTTTCATTAAATGTTATAGATATTTTTTTTATATTATGCACTTTAATGGTTTCAAAGTGTCGTCAACTCCAGATCTGCTGTATGTGGGAAAGGGTTAACCCTTTCCCTCATATAGACGCTTTCCCACGCCTCTGCACAAGACTGCTCTTTAAAAACATAGTGACAAAAGAAGAAATTGCTCAAAAGAAGAATAGTTTGGGACAAATTTGAAATCAATGTATCCAAAAATGAAGAAACTATGTCCAATTCTCAGAATCAACCAAAATACATCAAAATTGATGTTTTTTTCCCCCAAAACAGGCCCGCTCAACATCTATATCATACAATGTGAAGAAGGGTATTACGTGAACAAGTTATCTTGAAGTTTCAATGTACATAATATGTTTGACAGTTCCATGTAAGTGACTTAAAAGAAAAACTTAACCAACTTTATAACTATATGTCCAATTCTCAAAATCGACCAAAATACATCAAAATTTATGTTTTTAACCAAAAAACAGGCTCTCTAAGCATCTTTATTATACAATAGGTTTGATAGTTTCCATGTAAGTGACCTAAACACAAAATTTAACCAACAACGCCAATTCTTAAAATCAACCAAAATACATCAAAATTGATGTTTTTTACCCAAGAAAACAGGCCTCACTCAGCATCTTTAGCATACAATTTGAAGAAGGGTATTAGTTGAACAAGTTTTCCAAGTTTAAAAGTAATATATTTGATAGTTTCCAAGAAGTGACCTAAACGCAAAATTTAACCAACTTTTAATGTCCAATTCTCAAAATCAACCAAAATACATCACAATTTATGTTTTTTATCCCAAAAAACGGGCCACACTCAGCATCTTTAGCATTATAATGTGAAGAAGGGTATTAGATGAACAAGTTTTAAAGTATTTGGTTGATAGTTTCCATGTAAGTGACCTAAACCCAAAACTTAACCACGCCGCCGCCGACAACAATGACGACATCAACGACGATCAAGTGACGACAATAGCTAATCTTTTTTTTTCAAAAAATCAGACAAGCTAAAAAGACACTACAATTGTTTTAAAAAAGCCGACCGGATACGTTTATTTTACTCATCGGGGAAATGCTAATAATCATTATGGAAAAATAAAAACATGTGCTAGTGACAGAGCACTTCTCCTTTTCCCACAGCATTGCCTAATGCCAGACTGCTGCAGATTCATCCAGATGAGGCTCTTTCATTACTAAGGAGAGGGTTAAAGAACAGGTGGTTATGAAGGTGCTATCACCTATTTCTTAATCCTGTCTCAACCTGATAAAATATTTGTTTACCCTTTCTGACTTACAGATGCTTTCTGACCCCTCTACAGCAGATGAATTTTGAAAACACTGTGGCAAAAGTTGAAATTGCTCAATTTCTCCTCTGGCAATAATGTTTTCAACTCTCTTCAATTATTTGACTTTCATTTACAGATTTGTTTCCATATTTTTGCCAAGATGTTTTCGTGAGCAAATTCTTCTTTTTGCCACAATGTCTTCAACTCTAATTGCTAGTTAAACTTGCATTTTTCGGGAATTTGCATAGCTTTGTATTGATGTTTTTAAAGTTGTTTGCTACAGATTTGCCGTATATGTGGGAAATAGTTAAGACCTGATTGTTTTGACAATATCTGAGCGAAATTTCTTTTTTCGGGGGCAATATATGCAATTAAGGTTGTGTTCTGCCAACTTATCTAAAGTCATTTGTAATTAGTAAAAGATTAATCCCTATGCTATAAAGTTGCTAATTCTCAATCGGTAATGCAACGTTTACACTAGGTCACGATGTCCAAGATCTCCACGATTTGAGAGAATCGTGATGAGCGTGGTTCAAATAGTAGTGATCGTGAGGGAACGTAGTGGAATCGTAATGATCGTAAGGAATGTGACAACATTTTTGGCTGTCAAAAACTTTTTTTGCCACGATTATGCGGATTTGGCGCCAAATCTTAAGAGCGCGTGATAGAACGTGGGAATCGTAGTAGAGCATAGAAGACCTTAACAGACCTTAACCAAGCGTAACAGAACTTGATGCGCCATCGTAGGAGATCGTGATGAACTTGGAAACACGATTCCTTCAAGGTTCACTACGATTTCACCGCATTTCTGTCAAGCTCTAACACTCTCTACTACGATTCGTCAAGATACATTAAAGCAAGAGTAATTACATCACGCTGCTACTATCATCCCAATAGGCATACACGCTCCGACACGCTCTGATAAGTTCCCGCACGGTTCCCACTATGTGTATCCACGCTCTGCAAGCTTCATTACGTTTGCAACACTGAACAAGGAAACATCTATAGTTTTTGGTAGATTAAAAATATGCCAGCCAAAAGATAAAGGAAGGCCTCCTTTTTAAACCCAATCATGCTGCAAGCATAAAGATTTTGCTCAAATCGTGGCCATAAATCTTAACAGAACTTCATGATCGTGAGAGATCTTAACATAACTTAACGGAATGTGACAGAACGTGATAGCATATCGTGACGATCGTAACACAAATTGAGAGAACGTGATGAAAATCGTGGCAGATCTTGACCAGTCATGTTGGCTTCGTAACAAAACGTTACAAATCGTAACAAAACGTACTGAGAGCGCAGGAAAGCGTAGCAAAACGTAGAAAAAGAAAAACTGATACAATAAATCGTCGAGCTCCACGATTTGTTTGAATCGTGGACATCATAGACATCGCGGCCTAGTGTAAATGCAGCATAAATAGTTTGAGCCAAAAAAGTCGGTAACAAATCGTCTCTATAGGGTTTGGTTGGATAATAAGAGAGATATTGTGGGAGAAAGAGCTGTATGCACCTCCTTATCTGGACCTCTGATGGGCTATTAACCCTTTCCCTCATACGACAATTCTGCAGCAGACGACTTTGAACATATTTTGTCAAAAAAAAGAATATCTCTATAATAGAAAGGATTACCTTTGACTAAAAGTGGAAAATATTGTGCTCGTTTTGAGCAATTTCTTCTTTTGTCACTATGTTTTCAAAAAGCTGTCTGCTGCAGAGGCGTCAGAAAGCGTATATATGAGAGAAAGGGTTAAATAAACTCTGTGGGAAGGTAGCCAGTTGCCTGGTACATGTAAGACTGAGGTGTGAAGTACTATAGGTTGGAGAAAGGTGAAATGACCACTGCAATATAACTTAAATGCCGTTGAAAGTGGCATTTCGCATACTCCATTGAATCAATCGGGTAAATGGTTTAATCCTTTCCCAAATATAGACGCTTTCTGCAGCAGACAACTTTGAACATATTTTGTCAAAATATGGAAAATCTCTATAATTGAATGGATAACCTACGACCAAAAGTGGAAAACATTGTGTCAAAAGGAGAAATTGCTCGTTTTGAGCAATTTCTTCATTTGTCACTATGTTTCCAAAAAGCCGTCTCCTGCGGAGTCGTCAAAAAGCGTCTATATGAGGGAAAGGGTTAAGTGACTAACTATAGTAGGATATTAGAGTGTTAGGATTTTGCATGCAGCCAGGCTCACAATTATATACAAAGATAAATGCAATCTTTGTTTATTTTATACCATGCCTGGCATATTGGAAACAACTCTTTACCACATACAACAAATCTGCAGCAGACTTTTCTTTGAAAACATCTAGGTTGGAATAGGAAAAATCTCTAAACATGAAAGTAAAAATAACGATTGAATAGAATTGAAAACATTGCTGCCAAAGCCAGAGAAGAAATTGCTTTATAAGCACAAATGTCTGCTTTTCCCACAATGTTTTCAAAAATAGTCTACTGTAGATGAGTTAAAATGCGTCTCCATACGGGAAAAGATTACAGGCCAGAAGCTCACCAGTCAGTTGATAGTAAGTGCTACTATACAACTGAGCAAAAGTTAAGGACCGTACATTTTAAGCTCGCCTATTCGAAGAAATGCTTATGCGTCTGCGTTGCCAGCTTGGTCAAACCTTTGTGTGTAAGGCCTTTTCTCAGACACTGTGTATGCTGTTGCTTTGAAACTTCACACACTTATTCAATGGTCATTAGGTGACCTTGTATGTCAAGTCCCATAACTCTGGAATGGACTTTTACTGAATTGTACCCCTTTTTGGACTTAGAATTTTGGTCAAACCGTTGAGTGCAAGGCCTTTTCTCAGACACTGTGTATGCTGTTGCTTTGAAACTTAACACACTTATTCAATGGTCATTAGGTGACCTTGTATGTCAAGTCCCATAACTCTGAAATGGATTTTGACTGAATTGTGCACCTTTTTGGACTTAGAATTTTGGTCAAACCTTTGCGTGCATGGCCTTTTCTCAGACACTGTGTATGCTGTTGCTTTGAAACTTCACACACTTATTCATTAGATGAATTTACAGATTTAAAAGGCCCAAAAGAGCCTGTATGGACTTGGTTAACATGCAAGTATTGAAAAGGTGTATTATCTTGCAATAGGTGATACTGTGTGACTTTACCTAATGCTATAACTGTTCTGAAGTAGGCCCTGAGAGAAGATGGCCCTGATAGGTGAGCTATATTGTCCTCTGACAACTCTTGTTCTTTATATACTTCAATTAGAAACCACACACAAACAACAAATCTGCAGCAGACGATTTTGAAAACATCTAGGCAAAAGCATGGCAAATGACTATAAATGAAGATACAATTACTGAACGAAGTTGATCTCAAAGACCTCCAATTCCTGTGTGCAACGTACAGGAGGGTACCTAAATTGAATCCTGGGCCCATAATGTTCCCCCATAAGTGCTCTATTAATTTTGTTGGGACATTTTGTTGGGGAGGGTGCATAACTTTTTACCCAGGTGTATATATTGTATATAACAATAGCCTAAGTAATTTGTTTTCCTAACCCGTTCACTCTTTCTCACATATAATAAATCTGTAAAGTAAAATCTCTAAAAATCATAACCTTATTATTGAAAAGAAATGAATACATGGTCGCAAAAAAAGAACTCCGAAATTGCTCAGTATGAGCAGATTATTCAAATTGTGTCTATATGTCGGAGAAAGCCTTGAAGCTGAGGACTTATGACACCACTGCTAAAAACAATGTTTTCAACATTAATCTTTTTCCCAAGATGTTTACAGAACCAGTGGATTCTACAATATAATATTATCATGTAAACACAGTTAATCTCAAGCAGCTTGAGTTTTTGAACAAGAAAGATAGGAGACAATCCCAGCTGATTTCAAATGTCTATTTTTAAACCTGTAGAATTGACTGTGATAAGATAATAGGCTCATCAGCGGATTACTTTTGGAACCTAATCCGGATTTCACATCAGTTAACCCTTTCCCTTATATAGACGCTTTCTGATGCCTCTGCAGCAGACGGCTTTTTGAAAACATAGTGACAAAGGAAGAAATTGCTCAAAATGAGCAATTTCTTCTTTTGACACAATGTTTTCCATTTTTAGTCATAGGTTATCCATTCAATTATAGAGATTTTCTATTTTTTGACAAAATACATTCAAATTCGTCTGCTGCAAAATTGTCGTATGAGGGAAAGGGTTAAGTCAGTGGCAGCCCACTTATTATCTTCTACAATTAATAAATATTCCAATAGAATCTACTTTTGAGTATGAAGGGAAAAGTGCAGTTTAACCCTTTCCCTCACATAGACACTTTATGAGACCCCTGCAGCATACTGCTTTTTGAAAACATAGTGACAAAAGAAGAAATTGCTCAAAACGAGCAATTTCTCCTTTTGCCACAATGTTTACCACTTTGATTTATAGGTTATCCATTCAATTATAGAGATTTTCTATTTTTAGACAAAATATGTTCAAAGTCGTCTGCTGCAGAATTGTCGTATGAGGGAGAGGGTTAAAGATTTGTTCTATCTTCATTACTTGTGCAATCAATCTTCAATGCAGCAGAGCAGAATGGTTGGAACAATTTTAGTAGAGGGCCACTTAAGGAACATTTGTGTGATCCTTTTTCGAAATTGGGCCACTGGTTTACAATTAACTTTATAATTAAACAAGAGCTCTCCTAAGAGTCAGTGCGCTCTACTTTTTTTATTAGCTTTATAATTAACAAGAGCTGTCCGTAAGAGTCAGTTTGCTCGACTTTTTTAGTGCTTGACAATAAAACAAAACTTTTTGCAGTAAAGGGCATTATAAAATTCCTTGACAAGTATTCCAAGTTTCACAGCAATATCCTAAAGGGTTAAGTCAATAATTGGATTTTACCCAGGTTCAATGTATTCTCAAAGTCGTAAAAAGGGCCATTATTCTGACAAAAACCTTCACAGATGTATGTACTCTTGTCCATTGCTGGTGGTAATGATGATAAATAAGTATTGTTAGTGTTTAAGCTACGTCTCAAATTGTTTTGAAAAAAAGTGATGTGGTAAGAAAAACTTCACTAAAATTCTAAGTTGAAAAAGGGTCATAAATCTTACAAAAACCTTGAAATTATTTACTCTTGTCTGTTGATGGAGGTATTGATGGTAAACAAGTATTGTAAGTTTCAAAGCAATATCTGTAATGGTTTTGAAAAAAAAATGAGGCAATACAAAAATCTTAACCAAGGTCACAGTGACGCCTAGCTAGCCAATGGCAACACTGACGTCGAGGCGAGTAGGATAGCTTCTCTTTTAACCCGTCCCACATAAACAAATCTACAATAAAAGACTTTGAAAATATCATAGAAAAAAATCAGATTTTTTTTATAAATGAAGACAGAATAACTAAATAAAAAGTTGAAAACATTGTGGCAATAGGAGCACTTTTTCCTTTTCTCACAATGTTTTCAAAGTCGTCTGCTGCGTCTGTATGTGGGAAAGAGTTAAAGATTGCTCTTCTTTTAGCTCAAGCAGCAGTCTTGTGCGCAGGACAGAAAGGGCTGATCAATAATAGTCAAGTGCCACTTAAGGAACATTTGTGTGATATTATCTTGAAATTGGATAAGTAGTTGTTTAGGAGATATCATTTAAAGATTACTCTGTTTTTAGTTCTATTGGTCATCTTGTGCAGCGGAGATAAATGGTTTGAACAACTTTGGTAGAGGGCCTTTTTAAAGGAAAATGTATGAATACTAAATTTATAAAGTGTCTGTCTGTGGGAAATGGGTTAAAAATCTAAATTTGGGAACCCTGAAGACCACTTCCTCATTTCCCAAGTACTTACTGTAAAACGGTAAGGGTTTTTGTACAAAAATACCCCTCAAACACGACTCTACATCCATGTGGACAAGCAAACAAATATTTAACAAACTAATGGTGAGAACGCACAACTATTATGCCACATAACATAAAAATTGATTGTCATATTGTTTGAAAATAATGGTACTTAAAATAATGGCTTGAGTTAGGAATCCGCTGTGGTCGAGTGGTTAGCATCGGAGATTTAAAACTGGGCATCTCAGATTCGATCCCCAGTCATGGCTCGACTGTCATTTAGGAGTGTACTTGGGCAAGGCACATTTCCTAGCCAAGTACTGGTTTATTAACCCAGGGATGATGAATAAGTGAGCTGTTGACGTGATTAAACAGAAATAATGTTGAAAGCAGATTAAACCCCTAATAAAACAAATACTGCTTCAGTTGATCTTTTAACATGACAATTTTCAAGAGGCTTCTAAGATGCTTTCGAAAAGGGAGGATCTTGATAAGATTACACAGATGAGCAGATTAATCTTGGTCTCTGCTTAATGCAAAGTCAAGTGACATGTCCAATTTATTTATTTACAGACAAACCTTACTTTGTAATGAAATCTTCACATTTTATCTAATTTAGATGAAAGCTTAGCTTGATCAATCTGGAGAATTAACTTTGACTACCACAAGGCATGTGTCAGTCATAACTTTTCCCTGCAGCAGACTGCAGACTAATTACAGAATTAACCCTTTCCCACAAACAAAATATATACAGCATACAACATAGGAAACATACAAGCCAAAATATAAACAATTTCTTCAATAGTCTAATAGAGATGAAAACATTGCATCAAAATTTGTCAACAATTGTCACAATGTTTTGAAAAGTCATCAGCTGCAGGTGTGCTAAAATGTGCCTGCATTGAGCGGGAAAGGATCAAACCTGACAATCCTTACTTTGTGGTTAACACTCAACCTACAAGTGCATATCGAGGGCTTCGTGTGAAACGGTTGTATCTAAAAACCTATTTTGAAAACCCTGATTTAGGGGCAATTTTGACCCCTTTGTAAACAATGCAAATTTAGGTGCCATTGCTCAGAACGAGCAATGGCTCCTAAATTTCCATGGTTTACCAAGAAAATTGATTTAACGCTTGTAAAGACTTTATGGCGAGGTGATTAACCTTGGTAAAAAAGTACTAATTTTAGTTACAACCGTTTCACGCCAAGCCCTCGATATATCTTTGCTACATTTTGTAACAATATTCTCATTCTCTATCAATGCTGTTTATATAATGTCTTTTCAAATCTTAAATAGATTGTTGTTTTTGAAACAAAAACATATGTCTCCACTATGGCAGTTTGTCGGTAATACTGATACAGGATGCTTGAATAAATTTAGTAAAAACAGTACAAGAGATGTGGAGCAAACATGAAATCAACTCTTATGAACATTGACCCCTTAGTATGACTTTGACCTTCAACTGTGATGGCAGAATTATGTGCTATGCACATCATCTCAATATGGTGAATATTTGTTGAGTAGAGTTGTTTTCAAAATCCTAAAAGATATGATACAGACAGCTAATATGGACTCGTGACCTATGCCCTCTATATATTACCTTGACCTTCAAATGAGCTGGCAGAAACATGCACTTCCCCTATGGCAGTTTGTCAGAAATACTGATACAGAATGCTTGAATCAAATTAGTATGACAGAAACATACGCTCTACACATCATTTCAATTTGGTGAACAACAAATGAATTATTTAAAAAACATTCATGCTGTTCAAGTTATGGAGCGGACACAATTTGTTAGCTTTTATCTCTAAGTGTGACCTTGAACTTTAGCCTCACTCATTGCTTTAACCAAGCTGGCCAAAACATACACTCTGCATACTGTCTCAATATGGTGAATATTTGTGGAAAGATACTTCAAAACCCTTCAAGTGGTAGAGGTGTAGATTAAACATGGAATATATACATAAATAAGGAAGCAAGCTACTTTCAGAGTTTGAAAGGTTGACCCTAAATAGTCTATAGTCTTTCGATTGTAAAACCATTTACAAAGGGCAGCACCATTGTTTGCGTATGCCTGACCCTATAATGGGTTGGTAGGGGCAGGTTACTCCAGACTTAAGTCACCTATCTGGTGGTTAATCATTCAGTCAACATTTGAACTGAAGTTGCAAAGAGAAAAGAATGAAACAGAACCTGCCATAAAACTTTAACCTTACAACTGACCTTGTACAGGCCACAGTGACCTAACCAACATATAGTTTTTTGTTTGTTTGTATGATGTTTAAAGCTGCTTTTAACATTAGTCATTATGATAACCCCACAACCCCACAATCCTGAGGGCCATGGAGGGAGAGCCATTACTTTCTTCTTTTATAGTCTTTGGAAAGACCTGGATGGGTATTGAACCTCTTGACCTCCTACACCCTAGGAGGTTGCTCTACCATTACACCACTGAAGCAATAATAAGTACCAAACCTAAATATTGATGCCCTATATGATGATTTGTCAGTGTGTCTAGTTGTTATCAACATCAGAGTTGTAGTTTGATTGATGACAGTTTTGATTGAAAAATGAATCATTCAAGGACAGTAATAGAAACTGTTGGAAACCAATGAGTATTGTAGAAAATAACTTGAGGGCAAGCCAAGGACAGCATAGAAACTGTTGGAAACAAATGGGTATCTTTGAACAAAGCTTCAGGTTGTAGCGAAAGACAGCAGAGAAACTGTTGGAAACCAATGGGTGTCATAGAACAAAGCTTGAGGTTGTAGCCAAGGACAGCATAGAAACTGTTGACAACCAATACGTAGCGTAGAAGAAATCTTTGGGGAAAGCGTTGACTTTGGTTGCATAATGCGGTTTTCATTTCTAAATTGGTGCCCCAAGAGTACATAGCAGCTGCTGTGGTAAGTGTGGTTTTAGCCCCTCCCCCCCCCCCCCCCCCCCCCCCCCGCCCGATACAGAATGACATTTGCTTACCTTAACCCTTTCCCACATATAGACACATCTGACAGATGACTTTTGAAAACATTGTGACAAAAGGAGAAATTACTGAATATGAGCGATTTCTCCTTCAATAGTTATATTGATGCATTTATAGATATATTCAATAGTTACACCTAGATGTTTCAAAGGTTTATTCTGCATGTAAGAAGGGGTAAAACATGACAACCATGAAGCCCTAGATCGCTCACTCTAAGCAAATGTACTTTAACCCTTTCCCATAAAGAATGAATCTGCCTATTGGCCTATAAGTGAAAATAGTCCCACTCCCAAAAGAGACATGTCTTTTAACCCTTTCCCACCTGCAGACGCATTTTGTCGCAATAGCAGCAGACAACTTTTGAAAACATTGTGGCCAAAGGTGAAATTGCTTATGATGAGCAATTTCTCCTTTGGCCACAATGTTTCAACTTTATTTAACAATTAATTAAGCTATCTTTTATTGAGATTTTTCAGGTTTTTGTCAGTACGTTTTCAAAGTCGTCTGCTGCAGATTTGTTGTATGTGGGAAAGGGTTAACAGAACAAAAAGATATTTTGACAACTTGTGTAGATGCATGGTACCAAAGGGAACATTCCTGTGAAATTCATTAGAAATTCTATCAGATCTTTCAAACATAAAGATTGAAAAAGATTTCTCTATAGGCACATAAATGAAACTAAATACTTAGCCCCATTCCTGGCGGCCATGTTTTTTTACCAATCATAATATCTTGAACCTTCTATCTAGCGGGTTATCCAAGAATTTTTTTTTTTCAATTATTCTGAAAGAGGATAAGAACTTTCAGACAAGATTCACTCCAGAAAATTCAATTATTGTCATATTGTCAGACCTACAATAGTCAAACTTAGCCCTTTGCCACGTACAAAAAATATGATTCAGACAACTTCGAAAACATTTTAAGTCACAAATATGGAAAGAATGAAAGAACACTTATTTAGTATAGTTCAAAACATTGTGGAAAAAGGTGAAATTACTAAGTCTACTTTTCAAACACTAATGGACAAGAATGGTACAAGTGGAAATCAGGAATTGTTACAAATTAAGAACCACAATTAATATTGTTGGAAATGTTCAACAAGAATTTTCTCAAAATTGTCAATTGGAGAGGAGATATGTGAAATTTAATCTGATTAAGGGTATGGTTTTACCCTTTCCCACATACAACACATCTGCCGCAGATACCTTTGAAAACATCTTCATAAAACATGGATAAACTCTCTAAATGAAAGAATATAATTATTGAACAGAATAAGAAAACATCGCAGCAAATGGAGAAATTGCTCATTTATAATGAACAATTTCTCCTTTTGCCACAAAGTTTTGAAAAGTCGTCTGCTGAAGATGTATCATAAAGATCATACATGTTGAAAAGTGTTAAAACAATGTGTGTGGTCTAAAATATATGCAGGAATGACTGTAAATTAATGACACTTTTAATTAACAGTTTGTTCTCTTTGGGGTGCATCTGTTATTTCCCACAAAACAAATGCCCTAATAGACCTTTGTTCCCTACCTAATTCCTGTCTATATGACAGTTTATTTCTATGTGCCTTACCTATTCCATGTCTAAATGACAGTTTATGTATATGTGCCCTACCTTTTCCATGCCTATATGACATATATTTATATGTGTTCTATACAGTATATGTTTATATTGCAACATGCCCTACACCTGTCTGTACGACAGTTTATCACTAAGTGCCCAATTACCTGTCTATATGACCGTTTATCACTAAGTGCCCAATTACCTAGCTGTCTATATGACCATTTATCATTATGTGCCAAGTTCCCTAGCTGTCTATGTGACAGTTTATCATTATGTGCCCAATTTCCTGTCTATATGACAGTTTATTTATATGTGCCATATTTGTCTATATCGGAAGAGTTTGTCTATATGCTATGTGCCCTACATCTGTCTACACTTAAACAAATTTCTAATTGGCCACCATATAAAATATGATATTATGCGACATAGTTAATCAATAAATCTAAAGTTTGGTTATTTTTGTATTGTACACGCCAATCTATTGATTTACAGAAAGACAACACGTATTCATGTATAAAATCATCCATGCGGAATGGTAGGTCCAAAAATAGCCTATGTGCTCACGTTCCTCGTGCAAAGCATGGTAGTTGTCGTATTTGGTAGGAATGTATTCTTCGTGGATTGTCTTTTATGAAAAACATTCAATACGGCGAGAATGAGCATTGCAGAACGCGCTCAAGCCAACGGGATGATTCGTGCCAACACCCCCATGAGCAAGGTATGTTACGCGTCTTTATGACAATAACACAAGTGGTCAACCATACGATACCTGTGTAATACGTGATTTGATCTTGAAGATTTTATTTTAAGGGTGTCCATGTTAATTCTCTTTGTTAAGTTTGTTCCCGTGATCAAATATCAATGAAGTTTTGTTTTACATATTAGGAATAAATTGTATTTAACTTATATTTGGTTATTTGTATTTTTCTCAGAATACTTTTCCTAAAATATGATAAAAACTAGGTGGCCAATTAGAAATTCGTCGAAGTGTATATGACAGTTTATCACTATAACATATTTCATCTCCATACAAGCAGTAGTTATATCAGGGATGTAGATAAGAATCTACGTCCTTGGTTGTATGTAGTAAACACCATTTGCCCTAAAAACCTGATAAAAGCAACAATGCAATGCTGGTGCTGTGGTGACTATAAAAGCTCTCCGCATTCTTTGAGTCGAGTATTTTCCTTAAACAGACACATGTTGAGCCTTCTGTAGCAGACATCTTTTGAAAACATTTTGTGGCAAAAGCAGTAATCATTCAATGAGCAATCTTGCATTTTGCCACATAGATTTCAACCCTATTCAATAAGCCTACGTTCATTAATAGATACATGTGTAATTTCCATATTTTTTGCTTGGATGTTTTGACAAGAGGGCCATGATGGCCCTTGATTGCTCACCTGAATTATGCAATGTGATTTCAAATACAAAATATTCTGACAAAGATTCAAATGAAACCTCCAGTGTTAACAAGATTTTCCTTCATTTGGCCTTAGAAGTGACCTCTTTTTGTTTACCTTATATGACCAATATTTAAACTTGGCCTAGATATTAATAAGACAAACATTCTGACAAACTGCTGAAGCAAAAGTTGTGGCATTTAGAGTGTTTACAAGATTTTCCTTCAATTTGACCTAGTGACCTACTATTTGACCCGACATAACCATATTCGAACTTGACCTACATATCATTAAGACAAACATTCTGATTTTTTAACTTGACCTAGATATCATACAGACAAACATTCTGACAGAATTCAAACTGCTGAAGTAAAAAATGTGGCCTCTATAGTGTTTACGAGTTTCCTTCAATTTAACCTAGTGACCTACTTTTTGACCCAACATGACCATATTCTAACTTGACCTACATACTATCAAGACAAACATGCTGATGAAGTTTCAACATGCTCAAATTAAAAATGCGACCTCCAGAGTGTTAACAAGATTTTCCTTCAATTTGAGATAGTGACCTAGTTTTTGACCTCATATGGCCGAGTTTAGAACTTGTCCAAGATTTGGTGGAGATGAATGTTCTGATAAACTTTCATGAAGAAAGGATGCAAAATGTAGCCTGTAGAGTGTAACAAGGCAATTGTTTACGATGGATGCCGGACAAAATGTGATCACAATAGCTCACTTTGAGCACTTCGTGCACAGGTGAGCTAAAAATCATCTGCTAAGGTTTGGTGGATGAGGAAAAGCTTTTTAGGGTGGCAACAAGAGAGAGTTGATGCAAGGCATCAATGTCGCCGGAAAAGACTGCATTGATTTATTTATGTATTCTTGACTTTCCTTAGTCTATTCAAACATTTCAAACATTAGGAATGTAGTAATGAAAACATTTGCTTATAAATTTTATATACATACCTATACATTAGGGTATCTATAAAAAATTAACTAAATGTGTACACATTTATCTGGCTTAAATTTATTTTTGCTGTTGTTACTTATTTAAATAATAGTATTCATTCATATAATTTCAATGTTTGTCAATCTTATTCGAATCACAAGGTAAATATCCTGGTATTGCTTTAAAGGGAGGTAATTTGAAGAAAACAAAAGTCTTCAAAAGGAGAAATATATCAGCATTACCGTCTACAGTTTAAATTGTTCTATTGTTTGTGGATTTAAAAATGTTCTTTTTTTCTTATTTCTACATGTACAACGAAATATTGCGGCTTCTCTTTGACGCTTTGCGTCATCACTCGCTTTTTCATATCAAAATGCGCATGCGCGAAAATCGATGTTAAAGGTCACGAAACTACACAACAGAATAGGGTCTATATTTAGCTTAGAAACAGTTCCTACTTTAGATATTCATGGATTAACATTATTAAATGAATTCTACACAAATCAAGACATCTCTTTGAACATGAAAACAACATTTAGTAAGTTAAAATTGCTATTAAAAGGAGAATCCGAAATTGACCTCAATGATGACACATAAGAGTCTGCATTAGGGGGTGTTGGTTCACGTCTTGAAGGGACCACTTTTGTCTTCGTAAATAAGACAAAAAACTTAAATGCGAGTGAAATAAAAAAAACTGCAAACATTAAAAAATCGGAATATTTATTTCATTTTAGATGTGTCAGTTATTAGTGTTCGTAAACAACCACAATTGTAATATGTTCAAATCATCTAGATTTGTTTCTTTCTAATAATAAGCCGCCCTCCCATGTGATTTCCGAAAAGCTATTAAAAATAGAAGTCGCGGGCTTCTGCCCGGCGACTAATAAAATTCATTCTGAGATAAAAAGTTTTCAACCCTATTCAATGAGTATTCTTTCATGATAGTTGTCATATTTTTGTCTAGATGTTTTCAAAATCATCTGCAGCAGATTTGTTGGATGAAGAATATCTTTAATAGGGTCACGCAATAAAAGTAATGAGATAAATATACATGTGTGTGTGTGTGCGTATATAATCACACAATCATAATGTAACAAATAGCTATAATTCTTTCCCTCATATAGACGCTTTCTGACGCCTCTGCAGCAGACGGCTTTTTGAAAACATAGTGACAAAAGAAGAAATTGCACAAAACGTGCAATTTCTCCTTTTGCCACAATGTTTTCCACTTTTTGTCATAGGTTATCCATTCAATTATGGAGATTTCCTATGTTTTGACAAAATACGTTCAAAGTCGTCTGCTGCAGAATTTTCGTATGAGGGAAAGGGTTAATTCTTTCCCACATAAGACAATTCTGCAGCATGGACTTTGAAAACATATTGGCAAAAAGGTGAAATATCACCATATATGAGAGTTTAATCATTTAATAGAGTTGAAAACATTGTTGCAAAAGGGAGAATTGCTCATCATGAGCAATTTCTCCTCTTGCCACAATGTTTTCAAAAGTCGTCTGCTGCAGATGCGTCAGAATGCATCTGTAATTGGGAAAGGGATAAATGATAAATCATTCTCTAGCCATGCTGGCACAAACAAAAAACTTACATGCATCAAACAAAACTGAAGATACACTGGCACTCCTCTATAACACTGTACTTGTACATATATTATCTCCTTCTCCACAAATATAAAATTATAAACCAGGTGTAACTATTTCTCAACAACATTGACCTTACATTGACCTTTGTATAAAGATGACTATTATTATGACACATAAAAGTATACAGTCTATAGTCATTTGGGGTTGTAACTCAGGTGAGCCTGTGAATTCACATAAGTCTCATCAGAGCTTTTACTGTCTATCTACATGTTATTTAGTCTAAGATGTGTCTTACAAAAAGAGCAGCATTAGTTTTACAGTAGTTTACCTTTGACCCTTTCCCATATAAAGACACTTTCTGACGCCTCTGTAACAGACGACTTTTGATGAGCAATTAAGCCTTTTGCTACAATGATTTTAACTTTATCTTATAATGCAACTATCATTTATGAAGGTTTTACCGGCTTTTGACAATACGTCTTTGAAGTCATCTGCTGCAGATGTGTTGTATATGGGAAAGGGTTAAATGAACCTGTTATGGAGAGTTAGTAAGACCCCAAATCCCCAGATCGGGATCATGTATTTATTATTTAACCCTTTCCCCAAATACAACAATTCTGCAGCAGACGACTTTGAAAACATATAATCAAAAACAGCTCAATGAATTAGGGCATGAGTACTGAAAAAAGTTGAAAACCTTGTGGCAAAAGGAGAAATTGCTCAAAACGAGCAATTTCTCCTTTGGGCACAATGGTTTTCAAAAGTTGTCTCCAGCAGAGGCGTCATAATGTGCCTGTATGTGGGAAAGGGTTAAGTATATTTGGTTGTCATCCATCCAACCATGTGTAATTTAATAAAACAAATTTCAGGATAAGTCATGTAAGTTATATTAATTAAACGAGCGCATATCCCCACTAATTTTGTGCGTAATTGCTACATTTGCAACAATGTCATTGACTGAATATGCATCAAATAGTGTCTGCATGTGGAAAAGGGTTAATACATCACAAAAACATAATAATCTGACTAACCCTTTACGACAAATCTGCAGCAGATGACTTTGAAAAACATCGAGATAAAATTATGGAAAATCTCTATAAATGGAAGTACTATGATTATTGAAAAGTTGAAATCATTGTGGCAAAGTGAGAAATTGGTCATTATGATAAATTTCTCCTTTTGTCATAATAATTTCAAAAGTCTTCTGCTTCAGATGCGTCAGAATGCGTCTGCAAGTGGGAAAGGGTTATACTTAATACAAATCTGGCTGAATTTCTGCAATTGGTGTAACTCAGCCTTGATACTTGCTTGAAAATCAATGAATGAGTAGCAAACAGTCATCAGTGTATACTATAGGTCAAGACTGTGAGAACATGTGCAGCCTTATAACTGTCTGCATTGTTTTCTATTGCTTTTTTAAACCCCCCTTCCAATAACTAGATGCCTTTTTTATGCATCTGCAGCAGACAAAACTTCCAGGCAAATGTATGGACAATTTCTTTAACCCTTTCCCTCATATAGACACTTTCTGACGCCTCTGCAGCAGACAGCTTTTTGAAAACATAGTCACAAAAGAAGAGATTGCTCAAAACAAACAATTTGTCCTTTTGACAAAATGTTTTCCACTTTTAGTCATACCGGTTAGGTTATCCATTCAATTAAAGAGATTTTTTATTTTTTGACAAAATTAGTTCAAAGTCATCTGCTGCAGAATTGTCGTATGAGGGAAGGGGTTAAATGAAAGTCAATTGAAAGTATAGAGCTGAAAAACTAAATAACATTGTGGTAAACAGAGAAATTGCACTATTTTCCATATTTGCGCTCAGATAAGTTGTTTCCCGCGGACTTTTGATATGTGTTGGGTGAAAAGTAACAGTTGTGTTTAACATGAAAACATGAAAAGAAAATATTTTCAAATATAGCAAAATACAAAACAAATAAAACTTTCAAAAGAAAAAAGAAAAAACTAATTAACCAGTCAAAAGTACAGGTTAAAAGGAACATTATTACATACTTGTGAGATAATTGACAAAGGAAAATCTTATAAAATTGTAATTGAATCTGTTATCAGTCATGTTAATTTGAGAGGCAACTGCATTAACCCTTTCCCATCTACAGGCACATTTGACGCATCTGCAGCAGACAAGTTTTGAAAAACTTTTGAAAAAATTGTAGTATGAGGAGAAAGTGGTCTAAATAAACAACGGCTCCCTATGCCTCAATGTTTTTAACTCTATAATATTACTTAACTTTCATTTATAGAAGTTTTTGAAGTCCCCTGATTTATTGTTAACCCTTTCCCTCATATAGACGCTTTCTGACGACTCTGCAGCAGACGGCTTTTTGAAAACATAGTGACAAAAGTAGAAATTAATCAAAACGAGCAATTTCTCCTTTTGCCACAATGTTTTCCACTTTTAGTCATAGGTTGTCCATTCAATTATAGAGATTTTCCATTTGTTGATAAAATATGTTCGCAATCGTCTGCTGCAGAATTGTCGTATGAGGGAAAGGGTTCATTTATATGTGAAAGTCATATAACATAATTTTGATATACAATGAAGTGGTGAAATTAATTCTTCCCAGATCCAATTCCCATTCATCGTGATCATAGTTGAGTGCCCTCCCAGGGTGAGGCATGTTTCCTGAGCCTAGTACTGGTATAAGTATAATGTCACCATGATATATTTAAACTGAATTGGTGTTGAAAACAACATCTAGTAACCCAAATTAAACAAAGATAATACAGTAGAAATGTTCTTTTGACTGGTTTTATAATGTGCCTAGCCATATCCAAAATTGCAAAAAGAACACAACCAAATACAATGAGCAGCATGGAACTAAAATTGAAACAAACTTAAAAGAGCCACAATAATTTAAAGAAATGTGCAATGCTTGTACATGATACTAACATGAGTTTAGAGAGAGCATCTTGAAAAAGGGTCCTGTAAGCAAAATGAGAAAATATTTTATAAAAGCTGTAAATAAAGAAGCAAAAAAATTAAACCATTCCCTTCTTATTTAGACATTTCCTTCACATTTTCCCCCACATAAAATAAATATGTAGCTGACAACGTTGAGAAAATCGAGATAAAATATGAAAAAATGTATATGCAAGTAACTATGATTATTGAAAAGTTAAAAATATTGTGGCAAAAGGAGAAATTTATGAGCAATTACTCCTTTTGTCACAATGATTTCAAAATTCGTCTGCTGCTAAGGTTTCAAAATTCGTCTGCATATGGAAAAGGGCTTAGAGATACATGTATTTACATTTACCTTGCAAGGCAAATAGGTACCAGTACAAACTGTGAAATTATCAGGTGATCCAGCGCATACACACAGACTCAACAGTGCCTTCACTGACACACCTGCCTTCCTAATTGTACAAGAGACCCTTCAATAACCCATTATGTTCTACCAAGTGAGTATGCGATTTGACTCCTTATCGCCTGGTGTTGCTCATATTGAACCCTTTTCCTCATATAGACGCTTTCTGATGCCTCTGCAGCAGACGGCTTTTTGAAAACATAGAGACAAAAGAAGAAATTGCTCAAAACGAGCAAATTTTCACCTTTTGACACAATGTTTTCCACTTTTAGTCATAGGTTATCCATTCAACTATGGAGATTTTCTATGTTTTGACAAAATATGTTCAAAGTCGTCTGCTGCAGATTTGTTGTATGTGGGAAAGGGTTAACCCGTACCCACATGCGGATACATTTGGACATAAACAGACAGCAGATGATACTCTTATTGGATAATAATACATCCATTTATAAAGATTTTTATCATTTTTTTATATGTTCTTTTTAACCCTTTCCCTCATACGATCATTCTGCAGCAGACGACTTTGAACATATTTTGTCAAAAAATAGAAAATCTCTATAATTGAATGGATATATATATAAACTATCACTAAAAGTGGAAAATATTGTGGCAAAAGGAGAAATTGCTTGTTTTGAGCAATTTCTTTTTTTGTCACTTTGTTTTCAAAGAGCTGTCTGCTGCAGAGGCGTCAGAAAGCGACTATATGAGGGAAATGGTTAAAGTTGTCTGCAGCAAATTTGTTGTATGTGGGGAAAACCTTAGATTTTATACAAATTTAAAACATTCTGTGAAAGGTATTTTTTGTTCATTATGACTAACGGATACTTTTCACAATATATTTCATTTTCAAGAGCATTACTCTATAAAGTATGAATGACTTATTTTGCTACAAAATGTTTTTGAAATCTTAAATTTACCCAGATTGTATTCTATAAAGGGAAGCAGTTAAAGATGTATTCATTTTTCTCTGAAATCTTATAATTCAGTATACTGGTATACCATTATAAGTTACAAAGTTCAAATGAAATAAAATAAAATAAAGGTAGAGCCTATTATCAGCTATAAAAGAATATATAATAAAATTTTGCTAAGAAACAAAAAGAAAATATGTTTTTCTATATTTCTATATATAGACAAAAGCAATTTAAGGATTGTAAGGCAAGAAAAACTTCCCTTTTATATCTACAGCCAATTTTGTGAAACATAAAACTGTCTAACCTTTTCATACATGTTAAAAGCTACAACAGGCAACTTTGAAACCATTATGGAAATCACTATAAATGTAAGTATTAATAATAATTGATTGATTGATTGATTGGGGTTTAACGCCGTTTTTAAAAATTTCTCAGTTATATCACGGTGGCCAGTTCACCTACTCATGCATTTCCTGGTTTTCTCACACCAGTACTCAACACAACAATCTTCCCAAGCAACTGGCTGCTTTTCCACATTGGTGAAAGACGAATGACGCATGTCGCATTGACTTTTGTCAATCGTCGGAAAGAAAGTTGGCCGAGCCGGGATTCGAACTCACAACCCCTGGATTGACAGCCCGCGTCGCTACCGACTGAGCTACTGAGGCTAATAAACAAAGTTGAAAATGCAATGGAAAAAGGAGAAACTGCTTTTTTATGAGCTTTTTTCTCCATTTGCCACAATGTTATCAAAAGTTGTCTGCATCTAGGAAAGGGTCAAATAAATGGCAATTAAGATCAAATAACATACTCATCCTTATCCCCGGTATCCCTCATATAGACGCTTTCTGACGCCTCTGCAGCAGATGGGCTTTTTGAAAACATGGTGACAAAAGAAGAAATTTCTCAAAACAAGCAATTTCTCTTTTTGTCACCATGAATTCAACTCTATTCAATTATTGTACTTTCATTTAAATGGAGCTTCCAATTTTTTCCGGGTATGTTTTCAATGTCGTCTGCTGCAGAGTTGTCGTATTTGGGAAAGGGTTATACAAACAACTTATGGTTGGAACAATTACGTAAGAAGTTTTCAATATGCTTGTTGTACAAAAACCATCTCCATGGTGAAGTGGTAGCTCGTCCGCCTCTGTTGTGGGAGGCCGCCGGTTCGATCCCCGGCCAGGTTATACCAAAGACTTTTTATAAATGGTAGTAATGGCTTACATATCATTAAGACAAACATTCTGATTTTTTAACTTGACCTAGATATCATACAGACAAACATTCACTTATTTGTCACTCGGGGTTATGGGATATACATTACAACTGACTAATGCTGGTGTCAGGATAAATGGACCAGTAGTACTGGTTAAACTCAGGAAATGCTGTGATATAACTGTGATATAACTGTGATATAACTGTGATATAACTGTGATATAACTGTGATATAACGGAAAAGTTTTGACAGCGGCGTCAAACACCAAACAAACAAATTGTTGTAAAAAAAAAAACGTCAAAAATTAAGATCCTGATGAGACTGGGCAGTGAGACTGACCTTGAACTCACTGATTTTTCTGCGATAGTCCTCAATTATGATGTCTGTTCTCAATTTGAAAGTCTAAATCAGACATAACCTTTTCTTACAAAATGGAACAAACCTGTAGCAGACGTCTTTGAAAACGTCTTGTCTAAAGTGTTTAAAATTCCTATAAATGACAGTGTAATTCTTTAACAGAGTAAAAGGCACAATGGCAAAAGCAGAAATTGCTCATTTTGAGCAATATCTCCTTATGTCACAATGTTTGCAAATGTCATCTGCCACAACGGTTTCAGAAATTGTTTGTATGTTGGAAAGGGAAAAGGTGATAACAGAAGTATTGGGTTTAAACTGACTGTATGAAGATGTACTAGCTAATAAAAAATCTATATACAGAAACTATTGTTGTATCTAATAATAACACTGACAGCTTTTATAATGCAGCCTATTTCAGGCAAATTGTTATGAAAATAACCCTTTCCCTGTCAATGCGACATGCGTCATTCGTCTTCCACCAATGGGCCAAGTCTATGTGGAAAAACAGCCAGTTGCTTGGGAAGTTTGTTGCGTGGGGTACTGGTGTGAGAAAACCAGGATATGCATGAGTAGGTGAACTGGCCGTCGTGATATAACTGAGAAATTGTTAAAAACGGTGTTAAACCCCAAACCATTTTTAAATTTCTATAATGAAGGTATTTTTTGATAGAATGTATTTCCCTTAGTTATCAAATTGACTCCATTATATATGCAGCAAGGTTAAAATCATTTCAATCATTTTAAATCTGCATCGATATAAATATAGTATGATTTAATTTCAATATCATTTAACCCTTTCCCTCATATAGATGCTTTCTGACGCCTCTGCAGCAGACAGCTTTTTGAAAACATAGTGACAAAAGAAGAAATTGCTCAAATCAACCTTCTTTTGCCACAATGTTTTCCACTTTTAGTCATAGGTTATCCATTCAATTATTGAGATTTTCTATTTTTTGACAAAATATGTTTAAAGTCGTCCGCTGCAGAATTGTTGTATGAGGGTAAGGGTTAAACCAGACCTCAACGTTGCTCGCTCATATATAGATTTGATGACTGGCTCATGCAAGATGTCTCAGATCGATCTTTGTGTCTACAAAATTATTAGATATAATTCAGAAGAGATAACTCATATAGATAAACGATTGATTGATTGATTGGGGGCTTAACATCGTTTACAACAATTTTTCAGTCATATCACGGCAGCCAGTTCACCTACTCATCTGATTCCAAGCTTTCTCACACCATTACTACACAGTCATGGTGAAAGGGCAAAGACGCTTGTCACAGTGACTTTTGTCAAACGTCAGAAAGACTGTTGGCCGACCTGGAATTCAAACTCACAACACCTGTATAGATTAACAAGATAGAGAAGCGGTGATTGTCAAGTGTTCTTACTGTGTCGAACCAAGCTTTGGTTGTATCGTTGGATTCAATTGGACCAAAAAATAAGCGAGCACCTGCTCCTGAATATTTAAATGTATAGGGTCAATTTCTAGACGACCTTTTATGTGGTGTTGTCGGATCGAATATACATACAGCAGCATATTCTAGTCTGATTTTAACGAGATTGATTCATTGAGCCCAGCTAAGTAAAACAATAAAGCATGACAGACAGACAGACTTTTGTTTTCAGCACTAATTATTAATTATACAGGCATTTATAGAGATTTTCCATATATTTGCCTACACGTTGTCACAGTCATCTGCGTGACCTGCTAAAATGGGAATAGAAAAGTCTGGATTTGATAGACTAGAAATTGACAGGTCAGTTATTTTAGTCTCTGTCATTGTTAGAACCTACATGGTAAGTTTAAAAATACTCCTTAATTATCTCTGCATTAATTTCATACTAAACATCATATGTTAATTGTATATTTGCATACTAATTGAAAGGATCTAAATGAAAACTAATGTTAAGCCAATTTCCTTCACTGATACAGACGCCTTGTGAAGCCTTTGCAACTTCTGATTTTTTGGAAACAGTCTGAGAAAAAGAAGGAATTGCCACAATTGAGTCTTTTCTCTTTTTTGTTCAAATATGTTGTAGATTCTTTTTCAAAGAGGACTATTCCATTTATAAGAATATCAGTGTTTCTTTAACCCTTTCCCACATACGACAATTCTGCAGCAGACGACTTTGAACTTATATTGTCAAAAAATAGAAAATCTCCATAATTGAATGGATAACCTATGACTGAAAATGGAAAACATTGTGGCAAAAGGAGAAATTGCACGTTTTGTGCAATTTCTCCTTTTGTCACTATGTTTTCAAAAGAGCCGTCTGCTGCAGAGGCGTCCGAAAGCGTTTATATGAGGGAAAGGGTTAAATGGCATACAAAGTAAAATATTTAATTATCTGCATATTAATGCATCCATCTTCTATTGTCAGCACATTTTCTACAAGCCTTTCCCTCAGACATGCAACTTATGATGACTTCAGAGCAAAGACTTTCGTACTAACATAAGAAGAAAGGAGAAATTGCTTATTTTGTGCAATTTTACCTCTTGGCGCAATGTTATTTTACTGATAAAAAATAATTATATTATGAATTTTTTGCATGTCTGAAGTCTAAACTATTGAAAACAGTGGGAAAAAAAGAAGATAATAAATATTCATTTTAACAATTTCTTCATAATTTTTTTTGGAAAATATGACGGAAACTGCAGAAAATCTAAGTGCTTTAAATTAAAACTGAGAAATTCAAGCTTTCTTTTCAATTTTTTTAAACATAATCTGTACTCTGTAGCTAAAAAAACTTTATAAAAAGAAACCGGTTGGTAGATGAGGGAAAAGTGTAAAGCAAAGGATGTCTTTGTCAGGTCTAAAATAGGAACACTATAAAATTACATGTCAGTTTTATTTTAGGCAGGCATAATCATTTTTGTAGACCTATTCGGTTTGACTAAAATAGAAACCACAACAGAGTTTAATTTTGCCAAAGATGTTTATTGTTTGTCTTATGTTTTATATTAGTCTCCATATGTTTATATATAGATAATATCCAAAGAAATTAATATATATATAATATCTGGAAAAGGAATGTTAGTAGTAGCAGAGTGTGGATGATATTGTAGGAAAACAACAAATTTGTCCCCCTTTTTTTTTCTGTATAGTTTAATATTGTTGCTTTACCTGACATGGTTCGTGTTTAACCCTTTCCCTCATATAGACGCTTTCTGACTCCTCTGCAGCAGACGGCTATTTGAAAACATTTAGTGACAAAAAAAGAAATTGCACAAAACGTGCAATTTCTCCTTTTGCCACAATGTTTTCCACTTTTTGTCATGTTTTGACAAAATACGTTCAAAGTCGTCTGCTGCAGAATTGTCGTATGAGAGAAAGAGTTATGAGTGTCTTTTTAAAATGTATCGGGGGGGAAAAACTGTTATTACATCAGAGAATTGAAAACATTGTGGGAAAACGAGAAATTGGTCAATTTGAGCAATTTCTTCTTTTCCGGAAATGTTTCAAAAGCCATCTGCTGCATTAGGGCATCAAAGGTCATATGTACAAGATGAAGGGTGAACAATGGGCATTAGACAATTACCCTTCTAATCCTTATTGCATCCCCTTCGCTCCATGCTGTTGTGCGTCCGGTGCGGGATTCCGACTTCAAATTCCGGGAAATTAGTCCACTTCCAGGTAAACCTATTATTCTCTCAGTGTTGGCTGGAGTGGCTATTTCTAAGGACAGAAAAAAACACGTGTTGATGTAACTGCATATTCACCCTTACCTCCCTTACTACAAATCTATTGCAGACTACTTTGAAAACATATACGAAGAAGTATGCAAAATCTATAAATGAAATCACAATTATTGAATAGCGCTGAAAACATTGTGGAAAAGGAAGAAATTCCTCATTAGCAGCAATGTCTCCTGTTGCTACAATGTTTTCACAAGTTGTCAGCTGCAGACGCGTCAAAATGCATCTGCAAATGGGATAGGGCTCATTTTACATGATATTCTTAGAAAAGCCACCCTGACACTGGCACAAATTTTGTCCCCACAATGCTGCGCAATGCTTCGTGCCAATGATTAAAGTCTTCATGAATGAGTGTTAGGTGTGTGTGAAGGGTGCGGGGGTGCGTGCCATGTCGTAGAGAGAATTTTGAAATTTAAAAAAAATTGGCACGCATCAATTTTGTACCATGTGCGTGCCACTTGCGTGAACCATGCATGAACACTGCACGAACTCGGTGCGAACACTGCCGATGGTGCGTGTCAATGTGTGAACACTGCGCAAATTCGGCGCAAACACTGCCGACAGTGCATGTGCGTTACAATGCGTCCAATCGTCCACAGCGGGTCGAGGAATGAAGTTAGGTGTGAAACTACACGCTATATATAGCGTGCCGCCAAGCGTTACAAAGCTTGACCAAAAATTGCCCCGACGACTTCATGCATGCGCGAAGTCATCGGGGCAATGCATTGCGATGCGGAAAGACAGCGGGAACTATGCATTTCGTGCGTGACACTGCGGGTCAATGTGGGACAATGCGGTACGGTAGACGTGAACAATGCGCGAACAATACTTAACCTTTGTGTAAACAAGTAGTGCCATTGCATATCAATGTGTGCCAATGCGGCCCATTTTTGGCTGGCATTGCATAGACAGTGGGTAACTTATGTGTATACATAGCACAAACGGGCCGCAAACACGGCTTCACGCTCCGCTGTGTAGCACCGAAATGGCACGTCTTGCCACGACGCATTGCATGGCATTGCGGGGACAAAATTCATGCCAGTGTCAGGGTGGCATCAGACTCTTCCATGTTAAAAGAATTTGTATTGAAGAAAGTTAAAAACAAACGAAGAAGTTCTATAGTATTACGATAGAGAAAAGACATTGTTGGGGGACAAAAATGCTTATTGACCTTTACCCACTTTTGATGCCTCCAAAGTACACTTTTTGAAAACGAGCTTTTTCTCCTTTTACCTTAATGATTTCAAGAATTGTCTAAAAAAGAGGCCTTACATATCAACTTAAATGAATGGCAATTGATTGAAAATGAATTTCAAATGGAAAAAATTAACCTTGCCCTTTATTTCAAATATAGCTTTTCCCTTTTCATTTAAATCTTTCCCTATTATATTGGACCTTTAGAGCAGCTGCAGGAACACTTCAGAAAAGCAAAAATTACTCAAAACTGAAGGTTTCTCTTGTTTCTAAAAAACAATTTCAACTCCATTTTTATAATATGCTTATAAAAGTTACTGTTTTTAGAAAAATATTTTTCCTCATATATTTTCCAAGCAGGAAACCTTCTTAACCCTTTCCCACCTATAGACGCTTTCTGACGCTTCTGCAGCAGATGGCTTTTTGAAAACATGGCAACGAATGAAGAAATTGCTCAAAACAAGCAACTTCTCCTTTTGTCACCATGTTTTCAACTCTATTCAATTATTATACTTTCATTCAGAGGGAGTTTCCAAAAAAAAATAGGTATGTTTTCATAGTCTTCTGCAGAGTTGTTGCATGTGGGAAACGGTTAAATATCATAATAGATAAATGGTTAAAGACAAAATATCATCATCTTTAGTAGAAAGTTAACCCTTTCCCACATACAACATCTCTGCAGCAGATGACTTTGAAAACATACCCGAACTATTTTGGAAAATACCTTTAAATGAAACTAGAACTATCACTGAAGATGATAAATACCCCCAAAACAGCACCTTGACTCAAAATATGGCTTCCGACCGACCAACAAAATACACCGCACTTCCTCTCAATGTGTTGTATCATCCTATGAAGTTTTATTAAATTCCAACAATTTGTTTTAAAGTTATGCTCTGGACAAGACTCTACGAATAAGAAAAAGTAACAAAGGGCAATAACTCTGTAATTATGTAAATTAGAGTTATGGTTCTTGTACACTGCACTTCCTCTGATTATGCTCTACCATTGTGTGCAGTTTTATTAGATTCCATCCGTTAGTTATTGAGTAATTCTCCGGACAAGAAAAAGTAACAAAGGGCAATAACTCTGTATTTAGATTAAATAGAGTTATGGTTCCTGTACACTGCACTTCCTCTCAATGTGTTGTATCATCCTATGAAGTTTTAATAAATTCCAAGAATCAGTTTTAAAGTTATGCTCCGGACAAGACTCTACGAACAAGAAAAAGTAACAAAGGGCAATAACTCTGTAATTATGTAAATTAGAGTTATGGTTCTTGTACACTGCACTTCCTCTGAGTATGCTCTACCATTGTATGCAGTTTTATTATATTCTATCTGTTAGTTATTAAGTAATTCTCGGGACAAGAAAAAGTAAAAAAAGGGCAATAACTCTGTATTTAGATAAAATAGAGTTATGGTTCCTGTACACCGCACTTCCTCTCAATGTGTTGTATCATCCTATGAAGTTTTATTAAATTCCAACAATTTGTTTTAAAGTTATGCTCTGGACAAGACTCTACGAATAAGAAAAAGTAACAAAGGGCAATAACTCTGTAATTATGTAAATTAGAGTTATGGTTCTTGTACACTGCACTTCCTCTCATTATGCTCTACCATTGTATGTTGTTTTATTAGATTCCATCTGTTAGTTATTAAGTAATTCTCCGGACAAGAAAAAGTAACAAAGGGCAATAACTCTGTATTTAGATAAAATAGAGTTATGGTTCCTGTACATTGCACTTCCTCTCAATGTGTTGTATCATCCTATGAAGTTTCGTTCAAATCCTATGTTGCATTGTTAAGATATGGTCCGGACAAAATATGGCTTCCGACCGACCGACCGACACAGTGACTCCTATATACCCCCCCAAAACTTTGTTTTTTGGGGGTATAAATACATTGATTGAATAGAGTTTAGAGCATTTTCTCCTTTTATTGCCATGTTTTTAAAAAGCTGTCTGCTGCAGAGGCATCAGAAAGCATCTATATGAGGGAAAGGGTTAACAAAGTATCAATTTTGCATATACCATTAGCATCCACCTTTTTCAACATACAATAAATCTGCAGCAGACAACTTAAACCTTTCCTATATACAAATGCTTTCTGACGTCTCTGCAGCAGACGACCTTTGAAAACGCAATTTCTCCTTATGCCAAAATGTTTTCAACTCTTTTCAACAATTATTGTTTTCATTTAAAGAGATTTTTCACATTTTGCCTTGATGATTTCAAAGTCAACTGCTTTAAATATGTTGTATGTTGGAAAGGGTTAAAAAGAAAATGGGCAAACCTGTGGAAAAAACTCCAGAAATGAAAGAATAATAATTGCATAGACTTGAAAACTTTGTGCTGTAGATGTTTCAAAATCCCTCCGCACAATTCTAAACACAACTAAAAACAAAACCCAATAACATGTGCATAATATTATATAACTGTTTTGTGTGGGCCTCTTCAGTAAATAATAATAGACAAGGAATATAACTCTGTACATGTTGGTAATTGAATAGTTCAATATTTATCTCCCATTACATCAATTCAACCAATTAAGCATTAGAGACGGACAGATAAAAATATTTCTAAGAATCTTCCTTCCTCCTTGTCAACTAGTTCAATATATGGCAATCAGGTAACTGGAAAAAATACATAAACCCTTTCCCACATACAACAAATTTGCAGCAGTTGACTTCGAAAGCATCTTTACACAAATATGGAAAATCTCTTTAAATGAAATCAGAATAATTGAGTAGAGTTGAAAACATTGTGCTATCAATGCAAACGACTTTTGAAAACATTATTGCAAAATGTTTTCAAAAGTTGTGTGCTGCAGAGGCTTTTATATTGCGGCAAAACTTACCTTCAAATTGGGTTGTTGGTGAATTTGTCTTGTTATGTGTGTGTGAAGTCAACGATTTATTGTAATATTTGAAGAAGTATGGTGCAGGAACATGCGCTTGTCGAGGATCATTTAGGCTCCTTGCGGGAACTGTTTTAGGTCTACTTGGTGGCATTGTGGAAGATGGAGTGTTAAAAGTTGCTAGCAATTCTGCATTTTTGGGATTTCTGTAACTTCTGTAAAATATAAAATTTGGAGGATTTCACTATATACCTTTACCGGATATCAATTTCAAAACTCATATCAAAGAAGGACAGTGATTAATGCCTAAAGAAATGAGCAAAGCAATAGGAACTGTTCAATGATTTATCGCTTAACAATTATTACTACATGTAGTTACAACAGTTTAGCATGAACCCCAAAACATGTTGGCAATTGTTCCAAGGGAAGAACAGCTTTGGTACCAATGCTATCTTAGTTTAACCCTTTCCCTCATATGACAATTCTGCAGCAGATGACTTTGAACATATTTTGTCAAAAAATAGAAAATCTCTATAATTGAATGGATGACCTATGACTAAAAGTGGAAAACATTGGGGCAAAAGGAGAAATTGCTCGTCTTGAGCAATTTCTTCTTTTGTCACTATGTTTTCAAAAAGCTGTCTGCTGCAGAGGAAAGCGTCTATATGAGGGAAAGGGTTAACCCTTTCAATCTTGCAGATGCTTTAATGCTATCCCCGCATTGCTGAGCGCCAAAGAAGTGAAGTGAGTACATGTACTACCACTTTTTAACCCTTTCCCTAATACAACAATTCTGCAGCAGACGACTGAACATATTTTATAATGGAAAATCTCATTAATTGAATGGATAACCTATTACAAAAAGTGGAAAACATTGTGGCAAAAGGAGAAATTGCACGTTTTGTGCAATTTCTTCTTTTGTCACTATGTTTTCAAAAAGCCGTCTGCTGCAGAGGCGTCAGAAAGCGTCTATATGAGGGAAAGGGTTAAGTGGCTGTAGATCAAACCTTGGTCTCAAGCTTGGACGCTCTAACCACTACACTATGGATAACGTCCAAAATGTTTAACCCTTTTCGTCCAGGAGACACATTTTTACGCAATAGCAGCAGACGACTTTTGAAACCATTGTGGCCAACGGTGAAATTGCTCATGATGAGAAATTTCCCCTTTGTCCACAATGTTTTCAACTTTGTTTAACAGTTTGACATTTTTCAGTTTTTTTGTCACAATGTTTTCAAAGTTGTCTGTTGCAGATTTTTTGATTGTGGGAAAAGATTGCTCTGATATGATAATTAGTAACCTTCAAAATTAAATAAAACTGTTTCATCCCTTCCCCAGATACAAAGAACTCTGCAGCAGACGACTTTGTAAACATCTAGGCAGAAATGTGGAATATTCTCTATAAATGAAACTATTAAATAGAGTTGAAAACATTGTGATAAATGGCAAAGTTGCTCATCATTATCAAAATTCTCTTTTTACAAATTAAGTTTTGAAAAGTCGTCTGATGCATAGTTGCAAGTGAGAAAGGGCTAAGGAACACATGTCACTCTCCATTGCCAATAATGACATCTAAACATGGCAGACTGACAGATAGACAGACAATAGAGAAGTGATGGCAATACACAAATGGATGAGTTAACCCTTTCCCTCATATAGACCCTTTCTGACTTCTCTTCAGCAGACAGCTTTATGAAAACAGTGTGACAAAAGAAGAAATTGCTCAAAACAAGTAATTTTCTCCTTTTTGTCACCATGTTTTCAACTCTATTCAATTATTGTACTTTAGTTTAAAGTGAGTTTCAAAATTGTTTTGGGGTATGTTTTCAAAGTCATCTGCTGCAGAGTTGTTGCATGTTGGAAATGGTTAAACATTTGTTATCACTTCCTTACATACCTTACTGTAAAACCTGTTTCGAAGTGTTCTGACCTTGCAGATGGTTTGCGTAACGGCAGCAAACTCTGCATTGATTCTACATTACCCTGAAATACAAAAAAAAAGCTCTGCCATTCACATTTATTTAAAGTACATTTCCATTGTTGCCAATCACAAGTTGCCAATTTCTGTCCGATGTATTGGAAAGTGATAATATTACAGTCAAATAATAGGATTTATCAGCAGGTGCCTTTGAAAATGTCAACTCAAAAATATGTTAAATCTCTATAATTGTAATTATAATTACTGATAAAAGTCGAAAACATTGTGGCAAAGGGAGAAATTACTTGTTTTGAGTAATATTTTTTTTGTGGGAAAGGATTAAACTTGTAGACTCATTTTGAAGCCTCTGCAGCAGATGACTTTTGAAAACATTGTGGCAAAGGTGAAATTGTTCATGATGAGCAATTTCACCATTTGCCATAATTAGGGGTGACTATTGAGCCCAAAAATCACTATTGCGATAGTATTGATATTCAGAAAGTACTATTGCAATAGTTCAACTATTGCACACTTAATATTGCGATGCATTGCAATACTATTACTTTTATTGTAATGTTCAAATATGTATACTTAAGTCTAATTACAATGAAATAAAAATATAAAAAAGAGAACTGTATTGTTTATTTTTAAGAAAAGTCACATAGCTGTTCACAGAGCAGACTGACATGAAGATGAACTGTCCCGTTTTGACAGTGTACGAGCAGACGACAATTTTCTGTTTTTCTTTCATAACTTCCAAATTTTTCCACTAATATGCCTTCTGCCATTTGGGGTAGAAAACCACGCTTTCTTTTAATTATGTATGGGGTTTTTCGCTTTTATAGTGACATTTGATTCATTTTTAGGAGACGTTCGTTGCGTCTCCGTTGATTTAGACGTGAAAACAAATTTGAAAAGGTTAGATATTTTGCGATCCTCTGGAAGATAAACAGTCGTAAACCGGATGTCGTAAACAAATTTACAGGATGTCGTAAAAAGAAAATTGAAACTTTTAATATTCCCACAACAGTGACTGTTTATGAATATGATGTGATGCATAAATTTACAACTAATGTGTGTAAGTTGTTTGTCTTTTAAACACCGCTTATTATTTCATAAAGGGAACTCATCAACTCATAATAATTGTACAGCAATCGGTGTTATAAATAGCTCCATTGGGAATAACCCGTAAGTGCGTGCGCATATTCTATGTAAACATATCCGGTTTACAGAATTCATTTGTTTACTGCTCTCTATCGCAAATTCTACAGCTTAAACTCGACATGTTTGATTTAATATTGACACGATAACATGTGGTATTTGTCTCAGAATATATTTCTGAATGCCACTTGCTCGATCGGACAACTGACGGGGAAAACAACTTGTCCGATCTCGACTTTCACTTGCCCCTGTTAATGTCGAGCCCTGCGGCTTTGTGCATGTACATGAACTATCGAAACTATCGATAGTTCAAAACACTATTGCCGATAGTTATCGATATTCAGTTTTACAATCGATGCAGTACTATCGTCCTCGTCACCATTGCAATATATCGATAGTTCGATCTATCGTTACAGCCCTAGCCATAATGTTTTCAACTCTAGTTAATAATTAAAGTCCCATTTATGGAGAATGTTCAAATTTTTGCCAAAACTTTTCAAAGTTGTCTGCTGCAGATTTGTTGTATGTGGGAAAGGATTAATCAAACTCACCTTACAGACTTTCTTAAAACATTCCTCTAACCCAACAAGATCTTCTCTTTCTCTTGCAATCCTTGATACCTCCTCGACAAGGGCGTCCGTCATAGGCACGTTATTTACATCCCAGCCACATTGCTCCGAAAAACTCATGATACCAGTCAAGTTCTCCGATCTTGTTACTCCGCTGTTTACTATATTTGTGTAATTTCTAGGATTTTGTCTGAAAAAACAGAAATAATTTCTTTTATTCAGATTTCCAGATAAGGCGCATATTTAATACTCTAAAATTGGTTACGAGTACAATCATTTTTAGCATGTACAACAAAGCGTCCTATAAAAACTCTTGTCTTTAATGAATAAGAATTTTTAATTTGCAAATTGACAGATTGATAGATTTGTGCAAGTTTGAAAATAATTAATATTTATTTATTAATGGAATTTAATTTGGTCCTTTTTCATAGGTAGAGTTAATTATGATGAAAAATCTTTTAAAGAAAGAAAGGAACCAAGATCTGTTTGTAAGACAGGTAAATGCTCGACTTTTTTTTGTGCATAACAAAAAAAAAAACCTTTTTGCAGTAAAAAGCAAATCAAAACACTTTGACAAAGTTACCTTTTCTTGTCTAGCAAATATCCTTAACCCTTTCCCTCATATGGCAATTCTGCAGCAGACAACTTTGAACGTATTTTGTCAAAAAAATAGAAAATCTCCATAATTGAATGGATAACCTATGACAAAAAGTGGAAAACATTGTGGCAAAAGGAGAAATTGCACATTTTGTGCAATTTCTTCTTTTGTCACTATGTTTTCAAAAAGCTGTCTGCTGCAGAGGCATCAGAAAGCGTCTATATGAGGGAAAGGGTAAAGGGTTCAGTAAATAATAATTTATTGTATTTTACCCAGATGAAATGTATTTCTAGACGAAAAAGAACCATAATTCTGACAAAAACCTTCAAAGATGTATGTATTCTTGTCTGTTGTTGATGGTAATAATGGTTAATAAGTATTGCAAGTGTATAAGCTATGTCATAAATGGTTTTGAAAACAAGTGGGGTTGTACCAAAAATCTTAACAAAAATTCTTAATTGAAAACTAAAATGGAGTGCTCCCCGGAGCACGTGTGTCACCTGCCAGGGCCTTGTCAGAAAAATTTAATTTTTGACAGAAAAGGGGCAATAACTCTGATATAAACATATTTGGATTATCCCCCTTTAGTGAACCCATCACAAAGATTGATATAAACATTTGTCAGAAGTTTCAATCCAATCCTTTGAGTAGAAAAAGAGTAATTTGAAAAAGTAATTTGAAAAAGTAATTTGAAAATATAAATTTTTGACAGAAAAGGGGCAATAACTCTGATATAAAAATATTTGGATTATCCCCCTTTGTGAACCAATCACACGCATTGATATAAACATTTGTCAGAAGTTTCAATGTAATCCTTTGAGTAGAAAAAAAGTTATTTGAAAATGTGACGAAAAAGTGTGACGACAGACAGACAGACGCCGGACAAAAAAGTAATCCCTAAGTGCCTACCATGCTACGCAGGTGACACTAAAAGGCCATAATTCTTACAAAATCCTAGACAAAGTTATGTACTCTTGTCTGTTGATGGAGGTAATGATGGTGAACAAGTATTTTAAGTTTCAAAGCAATATCTTTAATTGTTTTGAAAAAGAGTGAGGTGGTACAAAAATTTAACCAAGGTGTGACGCCAATGACAAAGGCGAGTAGGATAGCTTGACTTTTCGAAGTCATGCTAAAATCAATTGCATAAAATCTATGGACAGCATCTAGTTCACAAGAAAATAATATAACAGATATAAGACAGATGAATGGATGCTGGTTCAGATGAACAAACAGCGGGTAACAATGCAAGCCCATTAGGCCATTAGAGCTAAAAATCTCAAGACTTTGAAAACATCGCAAATTCAGTAATTTCTCCTTATACCATAGTTAAAAAATAAAATCTGCTGCAGATGCGTCAAATTGCAGGTGCATGCAGGAAAAGGTAAACATGTACATGTACCTGATCACATCTTCAAATCTGTGTGGATTGGCTGATTTGGCTGGTCCCCATTTTCTAAACTTTAACTGTTCTTTATGGGGCATGTGAGGAACCATATTCTCCTGATCAAAACTCTCCAAGGAATCTCTTTTCTGAAAAATAGTTAACGAACAATTATGTCTAGAGTTTAAATCAATCTTAACCCTTTCCCCCAAACTCCAAACCTGCAGTAGAAAAGTTTGGAAACATCAAGGCCAAGGCAAAAATAAAGACAATCTCTATAAATGAAATGCTATTTAGTACACTGAATTAAAAGCATTGTGTCAAAAGAAGATAATGCTCTTTATGAGAAATTTTCCCAGTTGTCACAATGTTTTCAAAAGTAGTCTGCTGTAGATGCTTCAGAATACGACCTTAACCATTTCCCTCATACAACAATTCTGCAGCAGACGACTTTAAACATATTTTGTCAAATAATGGAAAATCTCTATAATTGAATGGATAACCTATGACTAAAAGTGGAAAACATTGTGACAAAAGGAGAAATTGCACGTTTTGTACAATTTCTTCTTTTGTTACTATGTTTTCAAAAAGCTGTCTGCTGCAGGGGTGTCAGAAAGCGTCTATATTAGGGTTAACATGTTTTATTTCCTGACCTGAAGAATAATTCAAATTATTATTAACTTTCACACCTCACAGTATACATCTAATGTATATCAATACAGTGGTCTAATGACCCTGAAATTACCTCAAACTATTGGTGTGCTCAAGGGATCACTAGATTAATATTCAATTCATTTCTGTTTGAATAGCTTCGTAATTAATTTTTGCTTATGCTTAAGGGTTTAATTATTAGAAGCAGACCAGTGATAAAATCCTATTGAGAAAAACAGTTTAACAGCAGTTCTGATTGCCTGTATGAGCAATCATAACTGCTGTTTCACTGTTTCCTAAAGACAGATCATTTCCGGCAAACAGTTCAAGTTAACCCTTATCCACATACAACAAATCTGAAGCAGATGACTTTGAAAATGTCTATGCATAAATATGAAAAATCTACATAAATAAAAATTTAATTATAGAATAGTTCAAAACAATGTTTTCAAAAGTTGTCCACTGTAAATGTGCCAAAATGTGTCTTCATGAGGAAATGGGTTAAACTAGTTATCACTAATCCACTGTTATAGTTAAACACAAGAGTCCTGATGATTCTTAAAAGATGGCTCACCTGAAAAAAACAGCCAAACAGGGCAATTTCAGTAAAACTTGGTTGACATTTTAAAACCCAGTGATATTGGGGCTGCATGGTGCTGATATTGCTTTAGTAAAGGTTTCTTAACCCTTTCCTCCATATAGACGCTTTCTGACGCCTCTGCCGCAAACGGCTTTTTGAAAACATAGAAAATTTGTTCAAAACAAGCAATTTCTTCTTTTGTCACTATGTTTTCCACTTTCAGTCATAGGTTATCCATTCAATTATAGAGATTTTCTATTTTTTGACAAATTATGTTCAAAGTCGTCTGCTGCAGAATTGTTGTATGAGGGAAAGGGTTAACTTAATCCTTTCCAACATATAGATGCATCTCCAGCAAACCACTTTTGAAAACATTGTGGCAAAAGAGAAATTTCTCATAATAAATAGTTTCTCCTTTCAACTCTATTCAATAATCATACTTTCATTTATTGAGATTTTCCATATTTTTCCATGATAATTTCAAAGTTGTCTGCTCTAGACTTGCTGTCTTTGGGAAAGGGTTAAATGTAACAGATGAAAAGTTACAGCAGTATTATGTCAGTTTTTCCAAATGAACTCACCTTTAATGTCTGTCCTTTAAAACCTCTCTTATCTTCTTTTATTCGTAACAACTCCACCATTTTCTGGAAATACATAAATACAATGTTATACTATAAAATGAATTAAAACATAATGCTAAACCAAAATTTCAGAGGTTGTGTGTTCAAACCCAAGCTCGGCCAACATTCTTTCAAATATTTTACTAAATTCAATCGACAACTGTCATTATCAATGGGCTAACAATCTATGTGGTAAAGCAGCCAGTTGAATGGAAAGAGTGTTGTGTGGCGAACTGGTGTGAGAAAGCCAGGAAACACATGGGTAGGTAAACTACCCAGTGTGACATGACTGAATTATCTTTTGAAAATGCTGTTAGGTTAACATTCTACCATGTCACTAAACCTAGCTCAGCAGTAAGAAGAATATGTACCCCCTTATACAATCTCATTAAAACCACAACCTGAACTTCAATCGCTTGTATTAAGATCGATCTGATGACTACCCCATAGTCAGGTGGGCTCAGATTGACCTTTGCGTAAGCCAATCAAATTGTCTCTTACCAAAATATTCGGTATAAAACAGGTAAGATATCTCATTCAAATATATGAAATAGAGAAGCAGTGATTGTCTAGTCTATCGATTGTAAAGAACTGGTCGCTAGTTGTATCTGGCGATTTACATGGACAAAAATACAAGCAAGTCCTCATGAGTATTTAAGTGAATGAGGTCAATTCAGGATGACCTGTTATGCAGTATGTTCAGATCAAATATAGCTACAGCTAAGTATCCGCCCTCTGCAGCAGACAGCTTTTTGAAAACATAGTGACAAAAGAAGAAATTGCTCAAAACAAGCAATTTCTCCTTTTGCCAAAATGTTTTCCACTTTAAGTCATAGGTCATCCATTCAATTATAGAGATATCCTATTTTTTGACAAAATATGTTCAAAGTCGTCTGCTGCAGAATTGTCGAATAAGGGAAAGGGTTAAACTCGACTTCAAAATAAGATTTGAATACAAGGTTTCACGTCAAGAAACACCGACTGCATCCACAAATTACCTTTTGTTTTAAAATCTAAGCAGACTTGTAATCTACATTTTCGATGGATGTTGTTTATGGAGTTAAATTGATCAGTCCTCAACGAAAACCAACCATAACCTAATTATTATGTAACCCAGCTGGTCAAGTCCCTTATTGGGCACCAATGTAACCCAGCTGAATAAGTCTGACCCGACGAGGGCTCAAACTCAGGACCTCTTGTCCTGGAGGCGAACACTCTACCACGCCACCACAAAAGCTAGCTCTATAGCAAGGCAGTATTAGTATCCCCTTATACAAACACATAGCTACATATTTTCTACATATGAGACAGACCACTCTACTACAATTACACATGTGGAAAAAGAAATGCTAAGGAGACATGACATAGATACTGCTTTATAGAAGTATCAGGAAACCTCCTTGATGACTCATTGACAAATAGTGTAGAGGTAGAACAGATTGCACAGATCTACAATAGTCGAAAACATGCATTATGGTTGAATTTCACAGAACACACTGCTCAATTGTTGTTTTCGTGATATTTTTTACTCTCTGTGTCCGATTACTTTTTGGGTTTTCTATAATTCTGGTTCCCTTTGATACGGAAGAAGCTTTCTAATACTACCAGAATGTATAATACGACAATTTATTGAAATAACAAAAGTTGGGGTGCCCCCAGCCAACAGAATAATCAATGTCCATGTGTACTGCTACCTTGATCACCAGAAAGGTAATATACACCCTACCATTTTTCTCCCACATCGCATTTCATGAGATAGTGAGTTATTTCTCTGTTATGAGCCAAAGTAGTGTAAAATTAATGAAAAAGCAATTAAAAATGATTTCCAAAATTTTACACAGAAAAGAAAAAGAAAAGTAGTTTGTGATACTGAAATGAAAGCATGTGGGGATAGATATACATATTTGTGAATCATATGTCTCATGTGATGCCACAGCTTGTGTACGCCGTGTCATATATCTGAAAAATTATTGAAAGCGGCGTTAAACACCACACAATCAATCAAACAACAGCTTGTGTTCTAAGTCAAGGTGTTTACAGATATATTGTTTGTCTTTGCTAATTTGCTGCTTTGCTGTAACATGCAGTTGCATGTCTTGAGATCAGAGTGTAACAGTTCACCCTTTTCCAACATGCAACAATTCAGCAGCAGACGACCTTAAAAACATATTGACAAAAATCTGAAAAATGTCAACAAATGAATGTTCAACCATTAAATAGAGTTGAAAACATTGTGGCAAAAGGAGAAATTGCTTGTTTTGAGCAATTTCTCCTTTTGTCACAATGTTTTCAAAAGTCGTCTGCTGCAGAGGGGTCAGAAAGCATCTGTATGTGGGAAAAGTTGAACACTAAACAAAGAACCAAACCCAGTGCAATATGTGCTTTAATCTTACATAATAGTCCACATCTTCGTAAACATTCACTGGAAATAGGTTCTATGAAGAAAAATGTTATAATTGGACATCATTTACTTTTCTATTACTTCATGGATTTCTGTGAACCTGGGCTTTGAAACACAGATAACAAAGCAGTTTATAAAGCCATAGTGAATACTGTGTACAATCACAATGTTTACACTGTTGACAGCTTTAACTCTCTCCCTCCTGTAGATGACATTGTGGTCATAGGAGAAATTTGTCCTTTTGCCACAATGTCTTTAGTCCTATTCAATAATTAAACTTTCATTAAGAGAACATTTTTACACCATTAAGCAGATGTTTTCAAAGTCATCTGCTGCAGATTTGTTGTATGTGAGAAATGGCTATGTTGATGACATATTTATTGACAATTCATTTCAGAACAAGGAACCTTGTGTACCCAGGAAATCAGGTTTTCAACCATAACACAGAATATATTTTTCTAGTAACACTGACCTTGACCTATATTACCCCAAAACAAACTCCACACTTCCTTTCTTTCTAAGCTACCTTCCTATAAAATTCAGTAAAGCCACTGGCATGAATTTTGTCCCCGCAATGCCACGCAATGCGTCATGGCAAGGTGTGCCATTTTGGTGCTACGCAGCAGAGCGTGAAGCCGTGTGTGCGGCCTGTTCGCGCACTGTACACGCATAAGTTACGCACTGTCTATGCAATGCTAGGCCAAAAATGGGCTGCATTGGCACACATTGACATGCAATGGCACTACTTGTTTACGCATAGGTTAAGTATTGTTTACGCATTGTTCACGTCTACCTTACCGCATTGTCAAGCAGTGTCACGCACGACACGCATAGTTCCTGCTGTCTTTCCGCATCGCAACACATTGCCCCGATGACTTCTTGCATGCAGGAAGTCGTCGGGGCAATTTTTGGTCAGGCTTTGACCTGCTTGGCGGCACTCTATATATATAGTTAGTAGTTACACACCCAACTTCATTCCTCGACCCGCTCTGGACGATACATGATTCAGAATAACAGAGACAATCATGCTATTGCAGAACAGAGAGAGTGCCTATATCTGGCAGCTGCAGGACTGGTACTTCTAGAAGAGCTGGAGAAAAGGCAGCAAGAGGAAGAGCATGTGAAAGAAGAAGAGACAACCCCAACTAGAACAAGGAAAAGCAAGGACAGTGTGGGTCAGGAAATGGTTGGCTAAAAGACATAATTTCGGACATTATGATCAGCTATTGACAGAACTCCACAAGGAATATCCCACAGGCTACAGGAATTACCTGAGAATTACACCTGACCTGTTCCAAGAGATGGTGGAGAAGTTAACCCCTCACCTTCAGAAACAGACCACATTCATGAGATGATCACTTGAAGTTGGACTCAAGCTGGCTGCCACCCACCAGAGGTGTGCAAAGCTATCATTAAGGTCTACAAGGACGAAGTGCTCGGCTGCCCCAAAACTGAAGAGGAGTGGAAGGAGGTTGCTGAGAAGTTCAGCTCCAGATGGAACTACCACAACTGTCTGGGGGCACTGGACGGCAAGCACGTTGCTATGAAGAAGCCAGCCAAAGGAGGTTTGTTCTATTATAATTACAAGGGCTTCAACAGCATTGTACTCATGGCAGTTGAAGATGCTGGGTATAAGTTTTTGTATGTTGATGTTGGGGCAGAGGGTTGCTGCCTCAGATGGAGGAACATGGAAGAACTATACCTTGCATGATGCTGTAGAAGAGAATAGAGCCGGACTGCCTGCGTTGTGTTCACTACTCGCGATGGGCCCGCTTGTATACACACTGACGTGAGCGCCATCGTCTGTCATTGGTCGTGAACTATGCGTGAACAATGCATGAGCAGTTCGTGCCATGCGCGAATGGTTTGTGATGTGCCTGTACTATGCGTGAACTAGGCATACCATGATCACATGAACATCTCGTTACAACACCCTAACGACCACATGACCACTCTGCGACACGCTCAAATGCGTGAACGCGGCCCACTACATGAACATTTCGTGAACAATGCATGGCATGGCATGTAGTGGATTCCGATGGCACCCATTGACACGCACCGTCGGCAGTTTTCGTGCCGAGTTTGCGCAGTGTTCACGCAGGGTCCATGTAAGTGTCATGCACATGTACGAAAATTGATGCGTGCCGCAATTTTGAAAATTTCAAAATTCTCACTACGACATGGCACGCATCCCCTCAACCTTGGCACACTCCTCTCGTTCGTTCACGAAGACTTTAATCATTGGCACACTTGGCATTGAGGGGAAAAAATTCTTGCAAGTGTCAGGGTGGCTTAAGACTGAGTCAAGCCTAAAGAAGGTTATTGAACAAAAAACGAATGTTGCATGCCCATCTGAACAATGTATCACCAATTTTACAACCATGTATTAACTTTGTTGACAACCTTAATGGTAAATAAAATCTATTTTCTAATTAGAGACTATGTTTCTTTCAAGAGTTGACATGAATTCGCTCAGGAAATGAATTCAATGTTGTAATAAGAGAGGCAGATCAAAGTTAACCCTTTTCCACATGCAGACGCATATTGACACATCTATAGCAGGCAAGTTTGGAAAACATTGTTGCTAAAGGGAAACTGGATCAAGAAGAGAAATTTCTCCTTCTGCCCAAAAGTTTTCTACTTTATTCGATATCACTTATAGAGATTTTCAATATTTTTACATGTATTTTTACCGGATGTTTTAACCCTTTTCCACCTACAGACACATTTTGACGCAATAGCAGCAGACGACTCTTTAAAACATAGCGGCCAAAGGTGAACTTTCTCCTTCTCCTTCGGCCAATGTTTTCAACTTTATTTAACAGTTAAGCTCTTTTATCGAGATTTTTCAGGTTTTTGTCACTATGCTTTCTAAGTTGTTTGCTGCAGATTTGTTGTATGTGGGAAAGGGTTAAAATCCATCTGCTGCAGATTTGTTTTATGTGGGAAATGGCCAATATGAAATGGCATCTGATCAATAGCAGTAAAACTTCTTACAGGTATGTTTAAACAATGCTATGTTTAAACAATTCTTTTTCCATTGATTCAGCGCTCCTTGATACTGAGTCGACCCGTGACAATTGACTTTGTGAATTGTGACATTCATCTTCCACCTAGGTAAATAAAATTCTATGTTGGAAGGAAGCCAATTGTCTGTGAAAATGTGTGTGCAAAACAGACAGAAAACACATGGGTCAGGTCAACATGCTGTCATGATATATAACTGAAGTACCGGTACCATGAAAAGGGCCTTTATATACAAACTTGTTTTTAACTCTTTTTCCACAATATTTTTCTCATGGTATATTGCATTATGAAATAACTTTTCACATGCATTTGTCAAATGTTTTCAAAGCTGACAGTTTTTAACCCCTTTTCAACATACAGACTATTGAACATTGTGGGAAAAAGGAAAAAATACTTAGACCAGGCAATTTCTTTTTTTTTCTACAATTAACCTGTTAATCTTTAACCCTTTACCTCATAAAGACGCTTTCTGACGCCTCTTCAGCAGACGGATTTTTGAAAACATATTGACAAAAGAAGAAATTGCACAAAACGTGCAATTTCTCCTTTTGTCACAATGTTTTCCACTTTTAGTCATAGGTTATCCGTTCAATTATAGAGATTTTCCATTATTTGACAAAATATGTTCAAAGTCTTCTACTGCAGAATTGTCGTATGAGGGAAAGGGTTAATTATACCTTTTGTCTGTACTTTACATGTTTTATCCTACCTGGAGACATATTCGGATGCATCTGCAGCAGACACATTTTGAAATGGATCCTATTCACACAACACTTTTAATTGCATTATAAAAACTTTAACAATTAGTTAAAACAATGTGGAAAAAGATCAAATTTATCATTCAGATCCTGGTTAGATTGCGTGGCCTGGGTCTAAACTTGAGGCACCAGCTTTGCAATTTTGTTTCCAGCATGCAAAGTATTAATTATAAATTTATACCGGATATATTTTTGGGTCCGTTTTAAAAAAAAGTGACATCTGCATATAATTCTACACACAATTCTGATACACAATTCAAATCGTTGTGGGTAAAGGAGAAATGATTTGTTTAGATAAGTTCATGCTTTTCACAACTCTGCTAAAACACCAAGACGTCAATAACAAGTTAAGGGTTAACAATATTTCAAAGCCCTATTTTCTGTATGTCCTGCCGATTGATTTGTATATCAGTGCAACCTATCTATCAACCCGTACCATCTGGGATACTTATTTCAATACTTGGCAGAAGATTAAGTCAGGCACATTCCTAGGCAAACGCATGTACTCCAATGCGTACAATTCGCCAGAAAAGGTTAAAACAGAAGAAAATAAAAAGGCATTAAAAACGGAAGGTTGAGAGTTGTTAGGGTTCATTTTGTCCGAAAAATGTCAATAAATGATATGGTTGTAGGCAGTTCATATTTTTTTGTATTGACCTAAAAGACAAATTGAGTTCAGCATATTAAATGTAGGATTTCAAGATTTTTCCTGCCGAACATGCTCGAACCCCTACGTCACATGTCAACAAGATACGCCCCCTGGAAGTGTGCAGGAGTCCTAAACAACACATAGTAGAGACATTTACCCTTTCCCACATTCAACGAAACAGGGGCAGACAACTTTGAAAACAACTAATCAAAATTATAGAAAATATATACTAAGGAAAGTTTTATTATTGAATTGAATTTGAAAACATTTTGGCAAAAGGAGTAATTGCTCATATTGAGCAATTTCTCCTTTAACCTTTTCCCTCATATAGACGCTTTCTAACGCCTCTGCAGCAGACAGCTTTTTGAAAACATAGTGACAAAGGAAGAAATTGCTCAAAACGAGCAATTTCTCCTTTTGCCACAATGTTTTCCACTTTTAGTCAAAGGTTATCCATTCAACTATAGAGATTCTCTATTTCTTGACAAAATATGTTCAAAGTCCTCTGCTGCAGAATTGTCGTATGAGGGAAGTGGTTTAACCATAAGCATGGAATTTTTTTGAGAAAGTGTCCCAATAGTTTGATCCCCATTTGCTGCAGTTATCGTAGAGCTGCATGCCCCTGAACAAGGCAAATATCCTAGTATAATAAGTATTTTTTGTATCATGAATAAGTGTCCTGTTGCCATGATATAACTCAATTACTGTTGAAAGAGTTGTAAAACCCCAATAGTTTAACCCTTTCCCTCATACGACAATTCTGCAGCAGGCGACATTGAACATATTTTATAAAAAATAGAAAATCTCTATAATTGAATGGATAACCTATGACTAAAAGTGGAAAACATCGTGGCAAAAGGAGAAATTGCTTGTTTTGAGCAATTTCTTCTTTTGTCACTATGTTTTCAAAAAGCCGTCTGCTGCAGAGGCGTCAGTAAGCATCTATATGAGGGAAAGGGTTAAGAACATGTTAAGTGTATACCTTATATGATATTTAAAGAATTGTCAGCATTTCAAACAACCAAATTTATTATCTAGGATTGAACGTCATTTTCAACTGTTTTTCAATTATGTCACAGCAGCAAATGGCTTTCTCGCACCAGTACTCCAAACAGGCTTCCTCACAGGTAACAGGCTACCATCTCACAGGTAACAGACTACCATCTCACAGGTTACATACTACCATCTCACAGGTAACATGCTACCATCTCACAGGTAACAGACTACCATCTCACAGGTAACAGGCTACCATCTCACAGGTAACAGACTACCATCTCACAGGTAACAGACTACCATCTCACAGGTAACAGGCTACCATCTCACAGGTAACAGACTACCATCTCACAGGTAACAGACTACCATCTCACAGGTAACAGGCTACCATCTCACAGGTAACATGCTACCATCTCACATGTAACAGACTACCATCTCACAGGTAACAGACTACCATCTCACAGGTAACATACTACCATCTCACAGGTAACAGACTACCATCTCACAGGTAACAGGCTACCATCTCACAGGTAACAGGCTACCATCTCACAGTGAGTTCCATTGGTGAAAGACAAACGATGCTATATGAGGTCACAATTACTTTTGTCAAGCATAGGAACTTGTATCATGTTTTATGCTACTTTCAACTTTATTTCAGTTATATCATGACAACAGTTAACATATTCATAATCCCTGGGTAAACATGCCAGTACTAGTCTAGGAAATTGCCTTGCCCAAGGGCACTTCACCATGACCGACATGCCCTTACTAGGGTTTGAACTCAGGACGCCCAGTTTCAATCCCCGAGTCTAACCACGGGGATTACTCATCAAGCGTAGGAAGGAATGAAAATGGCCAAGCAGGGATTTTAACTCAAAATATCTGAGGAAAATAAAAAGTTAACTGGAAAGGTTGGAGTTATTTAGATAGCAAGTCAAAATCATTTTCATGAAAGAAAAAAAAATCTTGTTTTGGGCAATACATCCTTTTTCAACATTATTTTCAAAAGGCGTATTAAGTATCCAGAAAGAAAGGGTTGAGTTGAGGGTTAATTCAACACATTGTCCAAACAAGTAATGTGCCAATGAATGCATACCACAATTAACCCTTTTTTTTGACAAGCATATTCTACACATGAAATCTACAACAGACATCTTTTAAAAAAACATTGCCTTTTGCCGTAATGTTTTCAATACTTTACACTTTTATACTTTCATTCAGAGACATTTTCCATATTTTTTCCAAAAACATTTGCTCTGCAGTCATCTGCTTCAGATTTGTTGTAAATTGGAAAGGATTGACCCGTTAACCCTATACAACAATTCTGCAGCAGACAACTTTGAACCTATTTTGTCAAATAATAGAAAATCTCTATAATTGAATGGATAACCTATGACTACAAGTGAAAAACATTGTGGCAAAAGGAGAAATTGCTCGTTTTGAGCAATTTCTTCTTTTGTCACTATGTTTTCAAAAAGCCGTCTGCTGCAGAGGCGTCAAAAAGCGTCTATATGAGGGAAAGGGTTAACCTTCAGCATGAGACAATTTGTGCAAAAAAAAAGGAGAAATCAAATATTGGTCATGATGAGCAATTTCTGGTTTTCCCACAATCGCCTAATTTTTTTAAATATATATCACAAATGTTCATTGCAGACAATATCAAATCAGGTAAGCATAACTGTTTGGCACTTTTCCATAGTCCAATCAAGAATAAACAATACTACAACTAAAACATCTTACTCATTCTTGATAAGTTGACCTACTTTAACCATTTCCCACATACAGTTAATCTGCGGCAGACAACTTTGAAAACATTTATCAATAATTATTTAAGAATTGTATAGATATTTTAAAACAATTTCTCGTTTTGTCACAATGTTTTCAAAAGTTACCTCAGTGACCTGCTACACATGCATCAAATGGGAAATAGTTACCAGATTATGATCTTTTATACAAGTTGTCAACTGCATTGGTTTAATTTAAGAAAGATTTCTTAAAACAGTATTCCCATTAAACCCTTTCCCATACAACAGATCTGCAGCAGACAACTTTGTAATTACTAGAAAGGCGACACCTTAAGGGTTTGAATGATAGAATGAGTGGAGAAGAGCAGAATTGCATCCAAACTACCAACCGACCACACACAATGTTGAATATATTATTTCGAATATAACATGATCCAAAACGTAATAATTAATGACACTCAAGTATTTTGCACCAAAATTATCTCCGTAAGTCTAAAAGATAAATAGAACATTATTATCAGGTTTGGGCGCCAAAGCCGTTTTCTTTGTTGCCAAATCGCTGAATTTTCGGACACATTGTGACACAATAGCCGTGTAGACATTCGTTCCGTAAAACAGAATAGAATAATTCTGCTCCACTACACTCATTCAATATCTAAGCAAAAATTAAGAAAAAATCTAGCATTTATAATGTAGTTATACAAAAAAATGTTTAAAATATTATGGCAAATTGAGAAATTGGTTATCATGTCATCTGCTGCAGAGGCGTCAAAAAAAGTGTCTATATGTCGGAAAGGGTTAAGTATTATTCACTTTCACAGAAGATTACAACTGTTGAACTTATCCTGACACCAGTGCATCAGTTGATATGCTATCATCGCAACCGTGAAGCCGAAAGATTTTTAAGGTCATCGAATAGTCCAGAATGGGGATTGGAGCCAAGTCCTACACTCTTTATGGGAACACTTCTACTGTTTTATTCATACAGACGCATTTCGACACCTCATATTATATTTATTAGGGTTAAAGCGGCTTACAACATTATTTCAGTTATATCACGGCAACAGTTCACTTATTCATGATCCCTGGGTAAACAAACCAGTACTAGGCTAGAAAATGTGCCTTGCCCAAGGGCACTCCACCATGATTTCGACACTTCAGCAGAAGCCGCCTTTTAAAACAATGTGACGTCATTCGTCTTCAACAAATGGGCTAACAGTATATTTGGCAAAGCAGCCAGTTGCTTTGAAAGTATGTTGTGTGGAGTACTGGTATGAGAAAGCCAGGAAACACATGGATAGGTGAACTGGCCGTCGTGATATATGACTGAAAAATTGGTGAAAACAGTGTTAAGTCACAAACCATCAGATAAAAATGTTGTTGAAAACGGCGTTAAAATCTCAATCAATCAATCAATCAATCAACTTACATATCGCCTGTCCTCTGTTGGGGTACGAGTTTTCTGTGACATGCCTTTACGCATCCTCGCAGACGTTAACCCTGGTATTCCCGGAGGTTTTATATTTCCTTCCTATAGAAATACAATGTAGTTGAAGAATTTGAACACATCTGGGCAATAAAATGGAAAATATGAATAGATGAACGTACAATTATTAAATAGAGTTAAAAATGTTATGGAAAAGTCAGGAATTATTCATCATGAAAAATTTCTCCTTTTGCTACAATGTTTCCAATTATAAATGATTAAATACATTTGGAAACTTGTTAGGGAAAAAGTAAAGTCTGAAAAATTACAATTATGATACAGGGTTGATAAAACATTTAGGAAAACGAAGGAATAGATCATCTTGAGCAATTTTGTCCTTTTTTTCAGGATGTGATCAAAACTCGTCTGCTGCAAATGCGTCAAAATGTAAAATTTTAAAAAGATTGATCACAATAATTCTGAGCAATTCTCCTTTGTCCACAATGGATTCAAAACATCATCTGCAGATGTGTCAAAATGTTTCTGTGTATGCGACAGGGTTAACCCTTTCCCTCATACGACAAATCTGCAGCAAACGTCTTTGAACATGTATATTTTGTCAAAAAAATAGAAAATCTCGTTTTGAGCAATTTCTTCTTTTGTCACTATGTTTTCAAGAAGCCGTCCGCTGCAGAGGCATCAGAAAGCGTCTATATGAGGGAAAGGGTTAACCCTTTCCCATCCAAATGTAGACGCTTTCTGAAGCTTGCCCTGCACAGGCGACTTTTTATATCATTGGGGCAGAAGGATTTCAACTCTTTTCAATAAACATGTATCATTTATTGAGATTTTCTACATTTAGGACTTGATAATTTTAAAGTCGTCTGCTGCAGATTTGTTATATGGGGGAATTGTTAAAGAACAGCCTAAAAATTGTATCCCGAAGCCCACTTACCAGTCCAAGGTATATTCCAGTCATATTTCTGGGATGGTTCCGTGTCGGAACACTGGCCGAGTAATATGGCATGTTTCTGGTAACCGGCAATGCTGATATAGGCTGCATGGTTGTGTTGCGTATCATAACGTCCATTTAAAACTGTTGTCTGTAACTCTGTCTATGAACACATAATACTGTAAATAGATAATTGTTTATATGATAATTTTATCCCTTTTCCACATTCAAAAAATTCGCAGCATGCGACTTTGAAAGCATATTGGCAAAAATGTTAAAAATCACCACACCATTTATGAGTGATTGATCATTAAAAAGACTTTTCCCTCAAGACAAGCAATTTTTCCTATTGTCACCATGTTTTCATCTCTATTCAATTATTGGACTTTCATTTAAAGGGTGTTCCCAAATGTTTTTGGTATGTTTTCAAAGTTGTTTGCTGCAGATTCGTGGTACGAGGGAAAGGGTTAAAAACAACAATTTTATCCGGTCTGCAGTTTATGCAAAAAATGCAACTGAAAGTGGGAAAGGGTACTTGTCATCTGCTTGAAAAATCTTTGAGGAAACATACAACAAATCTTAAGCCAACAACTTTGAATAAAGTTTAAAACATTGTGGCAAAAAGAGAAATAGCTCATTATATGAAATTCCTCATTAGTTACAATCTTAATATGCCTATATATATATATTGATATATATATGCATGCAGTGCATGTGAGAACCGTCTTAGGATTAAGAAAGTTAAAGAAACAAAATATTTGTGAGAATTTAGACTTCACAATGAATTGGTTACAATCTCCTTTTACCACAATCATTTAATAAATAAATCTCTTGCACAGGAGTCAAAGATTTTGAACTTAAGAAGTGTAAAGAATCTAAGGAAAGGTAACAGGACATGACCATTTACCACTTTCAAACGAATTTTGAGGCAACTGCAGCAGACAGCATTTGAAAATTGTAAAAGTCTATTCCTTTGCCAAAATCTTTTAAACTCTGTTCAATAATCAAATTTTATTAATAGAGATTTTCCATAGTTTTCCCTAGATGTTTTTAAAGTAATTTGCTGTAGAGTTATTGTATGTGGGAAAAGGTAATAGTCTAAATCAATTAAATTATAAATATATTAACTTACAATTGAAACAATCCATTCATTACAATAGTACAAACAAAACTGATGTTTCAAAGAGATCTTTTGAAAAGATAAACTCAGTTTCACTAAATTGAATCTTTTCCACATGCAAAGGTATTAAAATGTCTCTGTTATGCAGACATTAATTTCAACTACATTAAAAATTAACATGAATATAAACTTTCCCTATTTTTTGCATATATATATAGATGTTTTCACAGTTGTTGTATGTGGGAAAGGGTTAACAACAAAACATCATACACCTTTTAATTTTGTTTGTTTTAAACTCAAAAATCCATTAATCTTTATCTCCAACTGTTACAAGGCAAGTCGAAGTCCGGATTACCACAAAACCAATATCCAGCCCTTGGCACAGTAAAGCTGTTATAAAAATACCCCTCTTGATTGATTTATCTTCCCATTACTTTCAATAAAATCAATAAGTTAACCCTTTCCCACACACAAGTCGTCTGCAGCAGACGACTTTGAAAACATAGTGACAAAAACCTGAAAAATCTCCATAGAAGATAGCTTAATTGTTAAATAAAGTTGATAACATCGCGGCCAAAGGTGAAATTGCTCATCATGAGCAATTTCACCTTTGGCCACAATGTTTTCAAAAGTCGTCTGCTGCTATTGCATCAAAATGTGTCTGCAGGTGGGAAAGTGTTAATGTCACAGAACCTAGCTCTTTTCAACACTAATCCAAACCAATTTATTAACGCATTCGTTCAATAACAACCTTCCTTCAATAATAATCTGTCGGCTATAAATACTTGATTATTGCATAACACAGCTCCAATTGTCTTTTCATTAAACCTTGGATTAAAACTTTCTCACATACAAAATAAATCTACACCAGACAGATTTTAAAATGCCCTTTCAGTTTGCAAAAATATAGAAAATCTATACAAAGGAAATTATGATTATTGCTGCGGATATGACAAAAGGTGTACATATATGTAAAAGGTTTAATTCATTTTCCAATACAGATTACAAGTTAATTTTATGGCTTAATTGGAAACAAATGACTTTTGAAGGCATTTCGGGAAAGGAGTTACCGTTCATGAATAGCAATTTCACATTTTCTTGATAAAAGGAGAAATTACTCAAAACAAGCAATTTCTCCTTTTGCCACAATATGTTCAACTCTATTCAATAACTAAACTATCAGTTATACAAATATTCCCTGTTTTTGTCTGCTCCGATTTGTTGTATGTGAGAAAGGGATAAGCTTAAAGTATAAGTATCATGATTGAACAAGAGTTAACAATGGTGACCATGAAAAGATTGAGTGACATAGAATCCAAAGTTAACCCTTTCCCTCATATAGACGCTTTCTGACGCCTCTGAAGCAGAAGGCCTTTTGAAAACATAGTGACAAAAGAAGAAATTGCTCAAAATGAGCAATTTCTCCTTTTGGCACAATGTTTTCCACTTTAAGTCATAAGTTATCCATTAAATTTTTTTCTATTTTTTGACAAAATATGTTCAAAGTCGTCTGCTGCAGAATTGTCGTATGAGGAAAAGGGTTACATGTAGATATCAGCCAGTCCATGGGAAATGTAAAGGTAAGGTTTCTGAACAGTGAAGGTCACTGACGGCCTGTACATCTACTCAATCTTATCAGAATCTACACAAGTTGACAGAAGCTTCGAACAAGGCTATGTAAGTACTCTGATGCACTGGCTGATCTGGATCTACATCTGGATCTACATTATTCTTTTAAAGTCGACCACAGTGTTTTTCAGGTTAGAACTCAAAAGTTAAGGGCCAATTTGACCCATTATTATAATAACCACTCACTGTCAAAACAGTCAAGGTAAATTTTTTATTTCAATGGTTCACAGAAATAAACTCAAGATTAATAAGTAAATTAGTAAATGCCCACTACGGTAGGTCCCGCTGAATCTGTTGATAGGTTTCATCATGAAATAAACAATAATGGCCAGCGATCATGACATTAGTCCATCACAATAACTCACCATGAGCACTTAGTGCTAAAGGATTCAAATGGATACTGCTTAACCCTTTCCCTCATATAAACACTTTCTGACGCCTCTGCAGCAGACAGCCTTTTGAAAACAAAAGAAGAAATTGATCGAAACGAGCAATTTCTCCTTTTGCCACAATATTTTCCACTTTTAGTCATAGGTTATCCATTCAATTATAGAGATATTCTATTTTTTCACAAAATATGTTCAAAGTCGTCTGCTGCAGAATTGTCGTATGAGGGAAAGGGTTAACCTTTTCCCATCTGTAGAAGCAATTTGACACATCTGCAGCAGACGATTTTTGAAAATGTGGTGACAAAAGAAGAAATTGCTCAAAACAAGCATTTTCTCCTTTTGCCACAACATTTTCAATTTTGTTTTCAGTAATAATACCTAAAGTTAGAGATTTTCCATATTTTTGAGTAAACATTTTCAAAGTCGTCTGCTGCAGACTTGTCACATGTGGGAAAGGTTTAACCCTTCCCCTCATATAGACACTTTCTGATGCCTCTGTGCAGCAGACAGCTAGCTTTTTGAAAACATTGTGATAAAAGAAGAAATTGCTCAAAACAAGCAGCAAAAGGAGGCTTTTGCCACAATGTTTTCCACTTTTAGCAGCAGACAGCTTTTTGAAAACATAGTGACAAAAGAAGAAATTGCACAAAACGTGCAATTTCTCCTTTTGCCACAATGTTTTCCACTTTTAGTCATAGGTTATCCATTCAATTATAGAGATTTTGTATTTTTTGACAAAATATGTTCAAAGTCTTCTGCTGCAGAATTGTCGTATGAGGGAAAGGTTTAACAACAGATTCTTAAAACCTGCTATGACTAATATTGGAGCAGTGCAGAGCCAGATAAGACTGCATTGTCAGTGCAGAGCCAGATAAGACTGCATTGTCAGTGCAGAGCCAGATAAGACTGCATTGTCAGTGCAGAGCCAGATAAGACTGTGTTGCAGAGCTGTTTGATCTGACTATACTATGGTCCAAAATGCCTTAATTAGGTTGGTTTACATTGAGACTAAGCTCCACTTAAAACAACTTGAATAAACTCTTTTCCACATACAGATGCTTTATATTTCATTTGTAACAGAAGACTTTTGAAAAGAAATCTTGCAAATGAAGGAATTGCTAATAATTGGCAATTTCTTCCTTTGCTATGTTTACAATTCAGTTCAGTAATTTAACATTCATTTATAAAGATTTTAAATAATGTTTTGAGAAGATGTTTTCAAAGTTTTCTATTGCATATTAGTTTGCGTGGGAAAGGGCTAACTGTGAGATAAATAACAGAATATTCTGAAGGACACACACCACTCAAACAGTGTTGACAGGATTGGAACTTAACCCAGGTTTACTACATGCAATAAATTGACTTTGAAAAACATCTAGGTGCTGAAATTGGAACGGAAATTTTCTATGAATGAAAGTATAATTATTGAACAGAGTTGAAAACATTGTGGCAAACGAAGAAATAACTTGTTTGGAGCAATTTCTTCTTTAGTCACAAATGTTTTCAAAAGTTGTCTGATGCAGAGACGTCAGACAGTGTCTATATGTGAAAAAGGGTTAAAGAGAGTTATTTACTGGCTTAGACTACTTAATATAGTTCAGAAAGAATTTAAATTCCAAATGCAATCTTAACCCTTTCCCTCATATAGACGCTTTCTGACGCCTCTGCAGCAGACGGCCTTTTGAAAACATAGTGACAAAAGAAGAAATTGCACAAAACGTGCAATTTCTCCTTTTGCCACAATGTTTTCCACTTTTAGTCATAGGTTATCCATTCAATTATATAGATTTTCTATGTTTTGACAAAATATGTTCAAAGTCGTCTGCTGCAGAATTGTCGTATGAGGGAAAGGGTTAAGACTTTTTCTTTGATGTTAAACTATTTTTGCAGTTGACAGTAGTTAAACATCAATTAGTAATGATATGGGAGGACATAATTGTAACAACCGTTTCTTTTGAATTGACCCTTTTCTTTCCAACATACATCAACGCTTCAGCTGATGACTTTTAAAATTCTACTAAAGGAAAGTTTTATAAGTATTAACAAGAGTTGTCGGAGGACAATATAGCTCGCCTATCAGGCCCATCGTCTATCAGGGCCTACTTCAGAACAGTTATAGCATTGGTAAAAGTCCAAAATCCAAAAGTGAAATAATTCAGTTGAAATTGAATTTACAAAAGAAAGAAAACAGTTTAATAGCAACAGCATAAATAATATAGTTTCTGAGAAAAGGCCTTGAATGCCTAACTATAACCAAAAATTCCTGGTCTTGCACACAAAGGTTTGACCAAAAAAGGTCACAATTCAGTCAAAATTCATTCCAGAGTTATGGGACTTGACATACAGGGTCATATAATGACCCTGAATAAGTGTGTGAAGTTTCAAAGCAACAGCATACACAGTGTCTGAGAAAAGGCCTTGCATGCAAAGGTTTGACCAAAGTTCTAAGTCCAAAAAGGGGCACAATTCAGTCAAAATCCATTCCAGAGTTATGGGACTTGACATACAGGGTCATATAAAGACCCTGAATAAGTGTGTGGAGTTTCAAAGCAACAGCTTACACAGTGTCTGAGAAAAGGCCTTGCACGCAAAAGTTTGACCAAAGTTCTAAGTCCAAAAAGGGGCACAATTCAGTCAAAATCCATTCCAGAGTTATGGGACTTGACATAGATTACAGGGTCATATAAAGACCCTGAATAAGTGTGTGAAGTTTCAAAGCAACAGCTTACACAGTGTCTGATTGATTGATTGTTGGGTTGAGAATTCAAAGGGTTAAATTAGACGGATTAACAAATACTTTCGTATATAAACTATCTGCCTGCACAAAACCAAAAGGAAAGGGGATAAAATCACATCCAAAAACCAACATTCAATTGATTTACTGCTTAACAAGCTCTCTATGTAATCTGCATGTTCTTTAACAAATGTATTTAGAATGCAGTAAACATCAATGACAGAAATAGATAGTTCAATAGAATGAATTAATTAGGGACAGAACTTGAACATTTGCCAAATCACTTTCAAATAACTTGATTTGTTTTGGTTTTCAAAAAGATACATAGTACAGAGAATATGGAAAGGTAGAATCACATATAGACAGTTTCTGATGCATCTGCAGCAAATGACTTTTAAAAAACAGTTTCTCCTTTAGCCACAATTTTTTCAGTTCGATTTAGATATTTTACTTTCTTTCAGAAAGTTCTTCCATATTTTGTCAAAGCTATCTGGTGTTTTATTTGTTTATTTGTTGTGTGTGGGAAAATGTTAAGCATAAGTTTGGGTGTTAAACAGTGATTTCAACATTTTTTCAGTTATACTACGTATTTTCTTTGAAAGTTACCAGTACTTCTTGTCTATTTATCCTGGCACCAGTGAGTCTTATTCTTAATGCTTAAGTATTTAGTAAAAACCTGTTAAGCATAAGTTCTGGTAACTGACCTTCCTTACATTAACAGTATGGATGGTAAACTGTTGACTTAAAACAAATGTTGTGCTTATCTGAACAATTAGTTATTATTCATAATTTATTTTATTTGTCAAACTTTTTTTGAATTTGCATAATTGGTGGAATTAGCCACAATCAGCAGCTGAGTCCTGCAAATCATTGGGACCTTTAACCCTTTCCCTCATACGACAATTCTGAAGCAGACGACTTTGAACATATTTTGTCAAAAAATAGAAAATCTCTATAATTGATATGACTAAAAGTGGAAAACATTGTGGCAAAAGGAGAAATTGCATGTTTTGTGCAATTTCTTCTTTTGTCACTATGTTTTCAAAAAGCTGTCTGCTGCAGAGGCGTCCAAAAGCATTTATATGAGGGAAAGGGTTAAACTATTTACAATGTTCACAGATAAAAATGCAATCCATCTGAATAACATCCAAAACTAACTCCGGCTGAAAAACAGTGCCTCCTGTCCTGTAGGCAGAAACTCTACCAATTTGCTATAAATACAGAGATAGAATGAATACTCAGGCTTTGCTCGCCAAATGGCATTAATGCCGAGCGCGACGGTAAACAACGCCAAACAACAACAACAATACTCAGGCTTCACAAAGAACAAATCTCAAGGATCCTGCAAGATGTGTAACAGTAGTAGTCATGTAACTAATTTATCAACTAGTCTGTGGTATAATACCACCCACTGGTAAGGGTTGTGTAGAGTAATTTCGATATCACTTTATTCTTACTTCTCATTTCATGATGCTGTGATTTCAGCTTTGCTCCGTTTGTGGTTTAGTCATTTTTTAACTGTAATGTCCATGGAAAAACTAATAGTTATTCATTAATTTAATATGCATTATCAATAAGCAGACCTTACTATGTTTATGAAAACTGGCGTTTTCCCCCTTTATTATTACAAAATTTCAACTCAAAGATCATGTATAAAATTAAATTATCTCGGTCAAAATTGCGATCAATGTAAATTGTTTAAATGTCAAAGAAACATAAATACTTCATTCTTTTATCACAAGATTAACTGATGCATTTTTATTGAGTTATCGGGGTCGTCAGACGCTTGATATGAGCAGGACAATGATGATAATCTGCATGATTCCCGCTGCACCCGCAGAAGTAAGTCAGTATTAGAGTCCCTTTCCCACTTGCAGATCCATCTGCAGCAGACGACATTTAAAAACATATTGAGCAATTTCGCCTTGCCACAATATTTTCAACTATATTAAATAATTATTATTTCTTTGATATCAAAGTCCTATATTTTTAGATGCACATGTTTTCAAAGTTGTCAGCTGCACATGCTTTCTGTATGACATGTCACATGATGTGGGAAAGTGTTAACCCATTAATTCCCTGTGTAACTGACCACATTTAACGCCTGCTGTTGCAGCTCAAAACAAGCAATTTTACGTCTAATTGCAATATTTTCAATTATTTTTTAACAAATATTGTAACTTCCAGTTTTCCAGATTGTCAACTTGTTCATCTCTTGATTGTATAGTTTGTAATATCATGTGAAGTAAAATAGGTTTAAAAAAAAATCTCTAGCTAACGGATTGATTAGTTGGGGTTTAATCCCGTTTTTAACATTTTCTCAGTCATATCACGGCGGACTCTAGTCTATGGAACATTCTACGTTTCTACATTTAGTTATCAATTCGTTTCCGTGATCAGCGTTGTGATTTAAGACAGTTTATCTATCTACAGTTCTAGGCGTAGACCATTATCTGTGTATAATGTTCTTGTTATAAAGTTACCGTACCCCCCCACCCACCAATTGTTTACACCCGATTTAGTTAACAACAACCTGAAAATAACATACACTTTTCTCGTAAGTAATATTTACATATGTGTTCAATCATTATGAAATAATAAGTGTAAACATTACCTGCAAACAGACAAACAACTCCAAGATAAGGTGTTGAGATTGTTTACAAACTCGCGAAAAACCACACACAAGCACCTGTCAATCATAGATCAATTACTCCAACCGGAAGTTTACACTCTCCTAGCAACAGTGACATATGGCGGGAAATACGTATTATTAACACAAGCATTTCAAAAGTTTCACATTTAGTCTTTAATCAATTACGAAATATATTTTACTTTTTCCCAATTGAACACGTCTGAGGAATTTGAATCTCCACCGGGAACTAAAATAACATAAAAAGTAATTTGTGCATCTTATCAATGTTTCTAGGATCCTGACTGCTTAAACTACGGCCGGGATCAGGGCACGGGATTTAATATCTGTTTTCCCCTAGCCAAAGACCTAATAACATAATAACATATTGAGAATCTCTATAGGCCCCCTAAACGAAATTATATATATTGAATGGAGTTGTAAAAATTATATAGATCTATATCATGTATATATCGATCCACACACATCAAAATGCTGCAGACGTCTTGGGATGCATCAAGGCAAACGATATGAAAATTTCCAAGAATTGAAAAGATTCGAAAAATATGGCAATAGGAGAAAATCCACAAAATGCCAATATTTGAATATGTTCAGGTCGTCTGCTGTTGATGCGTCTGTATGTGGGAAAGGGTTTTATAAAATCCATTATCAAGGATGCTGTGAGGTCGAATCCCTGCTTTATGGCGGTGGGGTATTACTGTATTAGCAATTTAGCAATAACAATATCAGTTTAGCTCCACTAGCTGAAAGCTCGTCGAATTTATGTCATGAATTCATATGTAGCATCCTCTCAATGTCCTCTCGTAATTACATGTAGTTTGATCTTTGGGATATCCTGGTTTCCTTTGCACCCGAAATAAACAACTTTAAAAAGCTTCTCCTCCCAAACTGGTAGGCCGAATTTCAAATCATTGTGTAGAAACGTTCATTGGGTGGCCCGCTATTAAATTCATTGGGATTGAAGCAAAAATGGGCGCCAGGTTGCAGGGCTGTTTTGCCTATTTTGCCTATATTGTAATAATGAAAACTTTAAAATCTTCTCCTTCAAAAGTATGAAGCAGATTTGTTCATTTTTTTTTGTAGCGGAAATGGTCCTTGGTTGACATAAAGGGCCGACAGTTGGTGGTGCTGATTTGCATTTATGGTTATAATGAAAACTTTACAAATAATTCTCCTTCGAAAGTATGAGAGCGATTTTCAAATATTTCTTTCTAGAAATGTTCATTCGGTGACCCTCAGAATTTTTAAATCATGTTGATTAGTCAAAAGACATGGCCCCAATAAGACTGTTTTGTCGTATATGGCTATAGTGAAAACGTAACAAAATCTTTACCTCCGAAACTATGAGTCGATTTTCAAATAAGTTTTGTAGAAATGTTCCTTTGGTGACCCTTTATCGGATTCCATCAAGCCATGTGTAAAAAATGTCAGCCAAAGTGGGGGCTGTTTTGCTTTTAATATTGCTGTAATGAAAACTTTAAAAATCTTCTCCTCGAAAAGTATGTGGCCGATTTTAAAATATTGTTTTAGAAATATTTCTTGATTGACCCTTTCTAGACTCTCCCAAATTATATTGATTGGTCGAAAATCATAGACACCGGTAGATTCAATTTCTGTCGAATGATAGTGGATCAATACTGGCCCTCTTGAGCTCTTGATTAAACCTCTTGTCACTCAAAGCGTGTTGTTTTTTATCATGAAGATATGCCCATATCTCTATGACTGCTTCGTTCCTGTTTTGTTTTTTGTTCTCTGAGGTAGATAAGTATTTGATTTTTTTCTGTGACGTCTACTTCTCATGATCATTGCATCAATTGTCTGTTTATCACCTTAATCATTGTCCATATTTCATAGCCATATATAACTCTGAACTAACTAAATAGTTAACAACTCTTAATTTGGATACAAGAGAGAATGTTGATGCATTCCATCTTTTCTGAAGTTAAGCCTTTATTTAATTGTCTCCTTCCTGGAATGTTCTATTATGTTTCTGAAGTTTTCGTCATAGGCTCAATTTTTGGTAATGTTTCCTCATAAATATACAAATGGGTTCACACCTAATTCGCAATAGTTGTAACTAAAATTTGTATTTTTTTACCAAGGTTAATCACCTCGTCATAAAGTCTTTAAAAGCGTCAACTAATTTTACTTGGTAAACAATGGAAATTTAGGTGCCATTGCTCGTTCTGAGCGATGGCACCTAAATTTGCATTGTTTACAAAGGGGTCAAAATTGCCCCTAAACCAGGGTTTTCAAAATAGGTTTTTAGTTACAAAAACTGTTTCACGCCAAGCCCTCGATTTAGAGCCGTGTTACGTTGATCTTCGTGTATCACTCACTTGCTGACGTTATCTGTAGACAATCATAATCTATATACATGTATGAGCCGCGTCTAGCGATTTGGGGTCTTAATACATCTGCGAAAAGGGAACACTCGCGTGAGGGTTTTCATCCGCACAGTGTCACCAGAGTCTTCACTGTCAGACTATATGTCATTTATTTATTGATATATCTTTTGACATTTTTTTATACCTCGTCGGTAGCCCAATTAATTTCTCGCCCAAACCGTGCATGTCATCCCGTTACGTAGAGTCAAGAAGACGCAAATCGCCAGACGCAACACACATATGTCTTACGTTTGTAGGTATTGGTATCGGGATTGTAACAGTGCTAGATGAGCATCAAATTTAAGGGTTGATTTAGAGAGAAAAACAATATATCTGATCCCTGTTCATTCCATATTTCTTGTTGTCTTCATGATCCAGTCTAATACTATCAACAATGAAATCTCGACATCACGCATCATATTTTGTACTTATTTTAAACTTAAACCGTTCAGTTTTCTTATGCAAAAAACCTTTGAAAAAGTGGCTTCCATCCTTGATATTCAGGATCGCAGAGATAGCATGTCGACTGGTGTCAAAATACACCTTCCAGTAGAACTGGTAATCAACACAGGAAACTGATTTAACCCAAAAAAAACCTTAAAACCGGTATAAAACACCGTTGAAATATATAATAAACATTATAATAATAATGCAGATACAAAAATTGGACCATTCCGATTAAGTTGTTTGGAATCCTAAACATTTATATTATTTCCCGAACTCTTTCATTGTGTATCTAGTCAGATGCTGCCGCTGTTTAGGGTTCAGTTATTTCTTTTTCTAAATATTTATTTACATAGCCCTGGAACTGCCAATCGGTATGCCAGTGACAGTTCTGTGTGCATGAGGTATAATTCCGTATGTACTTTAAGGTTTCGTGCCAAAACATATAGCCCCTCCCCCAATGAGCAGTTATAGCATTGGTAAAAGTCCAAAATCCAAAAGTGGAATAATTCAGTTGAAATTTAATTTACAAAAGAAAGAAAACCGTTTAATAGCAACAGCATAAATTATATAGTTTCTGAGAAAAGGCCTTGAATGCCTAACTATAACCCAAAAGTTCCGGTCTTGCACACAAAGGTTTGACCAAAAAGGGGCACAATTCAGTCAAAATCAATTCGGAGTTATGGGACTAGACATAGAGGGTCATATAATGACCCTTTATACGTGTGAAAAGTTTCAAAGCAACAGCTTACAGTGTCTAAGAAAAGGCATTGTACGCAAAGGTTTGACCAAAATTCTAAGTCCAAAAAGGGGCACAATTCAGTCAAAGTCCATTCCAGAGTTATGGGACTTAACATACAAGGTCATCTAATGACCCTGAATAAGTGTGTGAAGTTTCATAGCAACAGCTTACATAGTGTCTGAGAAAAGGCCTTGCACGCAAAGGTTTGACCAAGCTGCCAACGCGGACGCCAACGCCGGGGGGATTACATAAGCTTCCATATTTCTTCTTCGAATAGGCGAGCTAAAAATGATAATGATGAAGATCAAACATGGTATTTATTTATACTCGAGTGTGTGTACATTCAAAACAATATGTTAGCCGATAATTTCTGAGTCGGAACTACTCAACAAAAATCCCGAAAATGTGGTGTACGACTGACCATAAATGGACTCATGATCAACATTACTCTGAACAGCTACATCGTCGCCCTGATTTAGCACGAGGACTATCATCTGACTTCCGGAATCGTGACGTGAATCAGTACCACGTGCATAGAAGTTGCCTCGATTAATTCCATTGACGGCCATATGAGCCCACACTTCAGCATTGTTGTTAGCTAGGACGGTGGAAAAGAAGACATACGTTCCTGGTACAGGGGCCACAAAAATTCCGTGATGGGGGTTGTAACCGTTACCTATGTTAGTAACGACTCCATCAAATATGACGTTTTGGTTTGGTCCCAGGGTCTGGTCACGCTGTGTCATTGCAGCAAAGAACGCGACAGTCCCCTCACCTGCTGTTTGTCTGATCCTCTCGTGGGCCTTACCTGATAGAGATATAGAACAGTGCTCAACATATATAACTTCAAGTTGTCTCTCCGTGGAACAAAAAGTATTGTTCGTCTTGAAGGCTATTCGAAAAATGCTTGTCATGTGATTGGTTTCGTAACAAATTAAGCCATTCCCACCCGCAGACGCATTTTGACGCAATAGAAGCAGACGACTTTTGAAAACATTGTGGCCAAAGGTGAAATTGCTTAAGATGAGCAACTTCTCCTTTCGCCACAATATTTTCAACTTTATTTAATAATTAAGCTATGTTTTATGGCGATTTTTCAGGGTTCTTTTTCACCATGTTTTCAAATGGTCGTCTGCTGCAGATTTGTTCCGCGAGTTACCAAACGGTTACACTGGGCAAATCGCGTATGTTGCGCGTGTGCTGTTCACCATTAGTCCAATCGGATTTATCAAAATACATACTTGTCCACGCTTGACAGGTTTTGAGATGTGGGTTGATGGTTAAATTTAGACGAGGCTTTAAACCAGATGTTATCAAGGTGTATGTCTACAACTTTCACGGTTCATTTAATTCTATGAGAACATAGGTTTATCCAAACATGTCCATATAAAGTCAATTGATTGATTTTCGATCTTATTTGTAACCTGTCAGAACCTGGTGCGTGTACGAAATAAAAACAGAATTTAACAAGCCAATTAAAAATAGTTTAGTCTGAAGACTTAGGTTAGACAACATGGATGGCGCTTTCAAAGAACATGTTTCCCAGGTTACTTGCTCTTTATATAAATAAATTTTCAACATATACAAATTCGATATACCATGCTTCAAATGGTCGATGTTTTCTTTCTCGTGTACTGGTTTCGTTTGTAAATCACTCCCGTGGAAGGTATGGTCAGCATCTGATCCATTATATGGCACAACTAACGGTTTCTGTTGTTCGGCCTTGTTTTCCTTGTATTTATCCAACTCAGCTGTGAGTTTGACTATCAGTTCCGAATTTAGTCGGTCCTTTTCTTCGAGGTGTTGAACCCTTGAAATCAGTTGTTTGATGACAGGATGGTTGGCAACCATATCTTCGACGTTATCAATGACTCCATGTTCCTGAAGAGTGTAGCACCCTCCCAAATGCAGAACAATTGAAAACAAGATCAGAACGACTAAGTTCGCCATTGCAGATGTTTATATGAAGACGTTCTTTTGGAGATAACGAAACGTAAAGGTCGAATGCCAACCCTACACAGTACGTTTTGTACATGTAAAAGATAAAGGCTATAGGTTCTGCTCTATTTACAGCCTTTCTATCATAGAACAGATTTGTATCGGACACATTTTAACCCTTTCCCTCATACGACAATTCTGCAGCAGACGACTTTCAACGTATTTTGTTAAAACATAGAAAATCTCCATAATTGAATGGATAACCTATGACAAAAAGTGGAAAACATTGTGGCAAAAGGAGAAATTGCACGTTTTGTGCAATTTCTTCTTTTGTCATTATGTTTTCAAAAAGCCGTCTGCTGCAGAGGCGTCAGAAAGCGTCTATATGAGGGAAAGGGTTAAAGGAAACTTACGATTGATCAAAATATGGTTAATCTCTATGTTTGAGAGGGTCTTAATTGAATAGACCCAGACACAATATGACTAAAGGACACACGTTTAATTTCTCAATGTTTTCAAAAATCGGCTGATGCATACAGGTCGATGGGTTAGGGTTTCAACAATTCCCTTCTCTGTCTCTCTCGTTCTATCTGTCACCCCGTTCGCATGTCTATACACAAATTATTGCAAACCGTGAGCAACCAAAGTGCTTACTGAACGCAAAGATGTGCTTTCAGTTTATCGGACAGGACATATGCATGATTAACATAACTAGGCTACTCTAATTATCTATCGAATTTAACATGATTTTGAGCCAAGTCTTGCGATCTTGGGTCTGATTGACGATAGGATTTGGCCAAACCCATATTTGATTTGGCCTAGATATCTTCAAGGCAAATATGATGACAAAGATTCAAAATGACCCATAATTGAACTTGGCCTAGATATCATCAATACAAAGTTTCTAACAAAGTTTCAACATGCTCAAGTTTAAAATGCGGCTTTTAGTGTTAACACAATTTTCCTTAAATTAAGCCTAGTAACCTAGTTTTTGACCAAACATGACCTATATTCGATCTTGGCCTAGAAATCACTAAGACAAACATTCTGACAAAGTTTCAACATGCTCAACCCAAAAATGTAGCTTCCAGAGTGTTAACAAGATTTTCCTTAAATTTGACATAGTGACCTAGTTTTTGACCAGTCATAACCCAGTTTCGAATTTGGCCTAGATATCCCTAAGACAAACATTCTGAAACAGTTTCAACATGCTCCAGCCAAAAATGTGGCTTCCAGGTGTTGACAATATTTTTCATAAATTTGAGTCAACTAGTTTTTGACCGGATATGACCTAGTTTCAACATGCTCAAGCCAAAAATGTGGCTTCCAGAGTGTTAACAAGATTTTCCTTAAATTTGACCCCAGTTTCGAACTTGGCCTGGATATTACTTAGACAAACATTCTGACAAAGTTTCAGCATGCTCAAGCCAACAATGTGGCTTCCAGAGTGTTAACAAGATTTTCTTTAAATTTGACCTAGTGACCGACCTAGTTTTTGACCCCACATGACCCAGTTTCGAACTTGGCCTAGAGTTGATGGAGATATATGTTCTGATAAACTTTCTTAAAGATTAGATGCAAAATGTTGCCTCTAGAGTGTTAACAAGCAAATGTCGACGACAGACGACGGACAAAAGGTGATCACATTAACTCACCTTGAGCACTACATGCTCTGGTGAGCTAAAAAGCGTACTCCGAAGTTGGGGAAAAGTTATTAAATACCCATTAAATGTTGTAATAACGGTAAAAGACATACGAAGACTTTGAACTCACATTGGAAAAAAACTATTTAAAAAGATTGTAAAACGATAATCTGAATAATTTTGAAGATGCTTTGGCCAACGGTTAAATACTTTTTTCCATAGCTTTCAGCTGTAGATGCGTCAGAATACGCGTTGGAAAGGGTTAACGTGATTTTCGATAGACTTTTACAGCGTAACAACTAGACCCCATTTCGTACGTGGCTACTCCTTTTTTACCTTGGCTATTTGTTGTTAACGAATTCTATTGAGGCATGCATTCATGACCCGGACACATTCAGTTTAAATATATTGCGCTCAATCGTAATTGGTGTAGGAAGCCTTAGCTGCAGACAAGAATGGACATCAGACACTTCTCACTATTTCACACAAATAATGGTGGTAAACGTAACAATGGAACTAACCCTTTCATAATAAAGTCAAACCAAACACAAGGGGGAGTAACCGTGTATAAGATAGAGGTATATCAAATATGTATTGGCATAATTGCCCATTTAATTTTTAACCCTTTCCCTCATATAAACGCTTTCTGACGCCTCTGCAGCAGACGGCTTTTTCAAAACGTAGTGACAAAAGAAGAAATAACACAAAACGTGCAATTTCTCCTTTTGCCACAATGTTTTCCACTATTTGTCATAGGTTATCCATTCAATTATGGAGATTTTCTATGTTTTGACAAAATACGTTCAAAGTCGTCTGCTGCAGAATTGTCGTATAAGGGAAAGGGTTAACAAGAGCTGCGTTCAACAAACAAAGTAATATTTCTGCACAAACACTCACTAAGTTACAGGGAAACGGTGACGGTAAAGAATGGTATAGTAAACTCTGCTTTATTAAAGTTTCAGTTTGAGCCAGCCTTTAACTGTTATATCAGGGAAGTAGATAAGTCTTATCTACGTCCCTGTTTATATACTTGAAACAGTTTTTGAGAGTAATCCACTTAGAAATACCAATGAGCAAGTCGAAATATAAAGAAAAGTAAAACATATAGTGATTAAAGGTTGATTGAAGTTTAATGCCATTTTCCACAATATTTAATTAATATTTTCTTGGCTATTTTACACCTGTACTCCACACAACATTCTTCCCCAACAATTGGCTACTTTGGCTACCTTCCCACCTATGATTTTTTAGCCAATTCATGAAAGTTAAATGAATTACAGGCGGATACGGGATTTTAACCATTTACATTATTCAGCTTTTTTTTGCCTTTTCAACAATGTTTTCAAACATTGCCCACTGTAGTAATTTACCAATCAGGAGATAAGAAAAAGTTAGAGACCCATTACAGTATATCAATCAGATTTATTACAAAAAACATGTTTCTTAATATTTCCAAAGAAAACAAACAACACAAAGTGCACACACACGTGTAACAAGTATCTGAATTATACTCAATAAAACACCTTTGAATAAAAAAAAAAGAGTACTTGTCATTTAAAATGCATTCTGTTTAATAGTTTATATAATAATGATAATAATAATAATTAAAAATAAGAAAGAAAAAAATAAAACAAGCTATACAGAATTATCACATATCAGGGGGAAAACAATGTGTTACTTTACTACATCAAAAACTAGAACTATCACTGAATGTGATTAATACCCCCGAACGCCGCCCTGATAGGAAAGGTTGTGAAATATTTAGAAACCCCACCTTAAAAGGACAATAACTCTGTAATTATGTAAATTAGAGTTATGGTTCTTGTACACCGCACTTCCTCTGATTATGCTCTACCGTTGTATGTAGTTTTATTAGATTCCATCTGTTAGTTATTAAATAATTCTCCGGACAAGAAAAAGTAACAAAGGGCAATAACTCTGTAATTATGTAAATAAGAGTTATGGTTCTTGTACACTGCACTTCCTCTAATTATGCTCTACCATTGTATGCAGTTTTATTAGATTCCACCGGTTAGTTATTAAGTAATTCTCTGGACAAGAAAAAGTAACAAAGGGCAATAACTCTGTATTTAGGTAAAATAGAGTTATGGTTCTTGTACACCGCACTTCCTCTCAATGTGTTGTATCATCCTATGAAGTTTTATTAAATTCCAACAATTAGTTTTAAAGTTATGCTCCGGACAAGACTACGAACAAGAAAAAGTAACAAAGGGCAATAACTCTGTAATTATGTAAAGTAGAGTTATGGTTCTTGTACACTGCACTCCTCTGATTATGCTCTACCATTGTATGTAGGTTTATTAGATTCCATCTGTTAGTTATTAGGTAATTTTCCGGACAAGAAAACGTAACAAAGGGCAATAACTCTGTATTTAGGTAAAATAGAGTTATTGTTCCTGTACACCGCACTTCCTCTCAATGTTTTGTATCATCCTATGAAGTTTTATTAAATTCCAACAATTAGTTTTAAAGTTATGCTCCGGACAAGACTCTACGAACAAGAAAAAGTAACAAAGGGCAATAACTCTGTAATTATGTAAATTAGAGTTATGGTTCGTGTACACTGCACTTCCTCTCATTATGCTCTACCATTGTATGCAGTCTTATTAGATTCCATCTGTTAGTAATTAAGTAATTCTCCGGACAAGAAAAGTAACAAAGGGCAATAACTCTGTATTTAGGTATAATAGAGTTATGGTTCCTGTAGACCGCACTTCCTCTCAATGTGTTGTATCATCCTATGAAGTTTTATTAAATTCCAACAATTAGTTTTAAAGTTATGCTCCGGACAAGACTCTACGAACAAGAAAAAGTAACAAAGGGCAATAACTCTGTAATTATGTAAATTAGAGTTATGGTTCGTGTACACTGCACTTCCTCTGATTATGCTCTACCATTGTATGCAGTCTTATTAGATTCCATCTGTTAGTTATTAAGTAATTCTCCGGACAAGAAAAAGTAACAAAGGGCAATAACTCTGTATTTAGATAAAATAGAGTTATGGTTCTTGTACACCGCACTTCCTCTCAATGTGTTGTATCATCCTATGAAGTTTTATTAAATTCCAACAATTAGTTTTAAAGTTATGCTCCGGACAAGACTCAACGAACAAGAAAAAGTAACAAAGGGCAATAACTCTGTAATTATGTAAAGTAGAGTTATGGTTCTTGTACACTGCACTTCCTCTGATTATGCTCTACCATTGTATGTAGTTTTATTAGATTCCATCTGTTAGTTATTCAGTAATTTTCCGGACAAGAAAAAGTAACAAAGGGCAATAACTCTGTATTTAGGTAAAATAGAGTTATGGTTCCTGTACACCGCACTTCCTCTCAATGTGTTGTATCATCCTATGATGTTTTATTAAATTCCAACAATTAGTTATAAAGTTATGCTCCGGACAAGACTCTACGAACAAGAAAAAGTAACAAAGGGCAATAACTCTGTAATTATGTAAATTAGAGTTATGGTTCTTGTACACTGCACTTCCTCACATTATGCTCTACCATTGTATGTAGTTTTATTAGATTCCATCTGTTAGTTATTAAGTAATTCTCCGGACAAGAAAAAGTAACAAAGGGCAATAACTCTGTATTTAGATAAAATAGAGTTATGGTTCCTGTACACCACACTTCGTCTCAATGTGTTGTATCATCCTATGAAGTTTTATTAAATTTCAACAATTTGTTTTAAAGTTATGCTCCGGACAAGACTCTACGAATAAGAAAAAGTAACAAAGGGCAATAACTCTGTAATTATGTAAATTAGAGTTATGGTTCTTGTATACTGCACTTCCGCTGATTATGCTCTACCATTGTATGTAGTTTTATTAGATTCCATCTGTTAGTTATTAAGTAATTCTCCGGACAAGAAAAAGTAACAAAGGGCAATAACTCTGTATTTGGGTAAAATAGAGTTATGGTTCCTGTACACCGCACTTCCTCTCAATGTGTTGTATCATCCTATGAAGTTTTATTAAATTCCAACAATTAGTTTTAAAGTTATGCTCCGGACAAGGAAAATCGCAACGGACCGACCGACCGACCGACCGACCGACCGACCAACCGACCGACCGACCGACCGACCGACCAACCACAGGGTGACTCCAATATACCCCCTCTAAACTTCGTTTATCGGGGGTATAAAGATACATTTGCCTAGATAAGGGAGGACTGATCTTTATCCATCAATATCTCCATTATTACTTAATAAAACCCTTTGTTGTGGGTACTCAGTAGAATTGTCTCACTGAGACAGATTTAAGGACATGAAATATGCAACAAAGATATTATTGTAAGAAATGTGAAAAACCTAAAACCTGTGTATACATATGGCCTCCTTATATAGTTGTTGATCATTATACCAAATTTCATCAACATTGTAGCTGTAGTTGCAAACAAATATTTAACCCATTCTCACTTGAAGAAACCTCTGCAGCAGATGTCTACTGAAGACATCGCAACACAAGAAAATATTAATCATAATGAACAATTCCTTTTTTTGCCATATTATTTTCGACTCTATTCAATATTTTTTACCTATATTTATAGAGATTTCCCATAGTTTTGCCAAGATGCTTTCGAACTCATCTGCTGCAGATTTGTTGTATGTTGGAAAGGGTTAACCCTTTCCCTCATACAGCAATTCTGCAGCAGACGACTTTGAACGTATTTTGTCAAAAAACAGAAAATCTTCATAATTGAATGGATAACCTATGACAAAAAGTGGAAATTGCACGTTTTGTCACTATGTTTTCAAAAAGCCGTCTGCTGCAGAGGCGTCAGAAAGCGTCTATATGAGGGAAAGGGTTAAACTGTTCTGCGTAACTAGAACCCCCATTGATGTCAGGACGAGTGGAAGAGTATGTGCCATACTTCAAAATGTCAGGCCAAAATTCATCCTTCATATACTTTGAAAGTCAAGAATAAATATATCCCCTTGTACACAACTTTAATTAAACAACATCCGAGTGGCCCGACAGGAAAACCAACCACATGGCATTTACGACCAATCAGGCTTGATCCAGATCATCCCAGCCATGTGCACAAACGGATCTGGTACTGCACTGTCCGCCAATAATTCAAAAGAAGCATTGAAGAAACCTCTGATATACTGTATACATTTAGATCACGTGGTAGGGATGTGTTGATTGACTGTTTTCTACATTAGCGGAGAAAGTACGCCGACATTGGATTTCCTAGAGCACTGGTCACTTGTTTGTGTTTTTTTGTGTTATGTACAACTTTTACCCTCTCCCACATACAGATGATTTTTGATGCCTCTGCAGCAGACGTCATTTAAAATTATTAGGGCAAAATGAGAACTTTCCCATAACGAGCAATTTCTTCATTTGCCACAATGTTTTCTACTCTTGTCAAGATGTGTCAGAAAGCGTCTGTATGAGGGAAAGGACTAATCTTATCAGTTTTATGGTGCCTCAATTTTATTCTTCTTTTTCGTTATAAAATTGATATGTATTGTATTTAAAGAACACTTAGGTTAATAAAAAGAGTTCATTTATAAAACTAATTGAACTTTTTCAACTATTTTGATTCAGTAAAGTCATATGGAACACAGTTTAAAGTTTTAAATCAAGTCAAAACACTTTTTTGATACAGTAAAGTCATCTTGCACAAATGTTCATGAATTAATTCAACAATGGTAAAATTAAAATTTACAACTTCAGATCAAACAGTATAAAAAACAAATTGGGAACAAATAAAATGTGAAAATATGCATCCAACAAAAACAATAAAATGTTAACAATGTCATTTGTTCCGATACCTATGTTTGGGTATAGGCCAGGTCACACAAGAACGCGACTATGAGATGTTTTGAATAGAACAGCAATAATGATAACAATTAAAGACTCGTTTTGAAAGTCAGTATACCTTCAACACAGTTCAGGTTACATTATTACACAAACTGCTTCTGAAAAAAACAATGCGGGAACAGAAGTTGCTCCAAAATAAGGAATTCCACCTTTATCATTAATTCCACAGTTTTTCATTTACATTCCTTTCTTCAAAGTAATGCTTACCACAAGTAAGAGTCTAAAAACAAAAGGTCAATCATGTTAACCCTTTCCCATTTGTAGACACATTCTAATGCATCTGCAGCAGTCGACTTTTGAAAACATTGTGGCAAAAGAAGAAATTGCTCAGAACGAGCAATTTCTCCTTTTGCCACAATGTTTTTAACACTTTTTAATAAATAAACTCTCATTTATGGTGATTTTTCACGTTTTTATATATACAGTATATATGTTTGGTTGATTTGTTGTATGTGAGAATGGGTTAAGACAAAGATTAACCTTTTGACAGCTGGAACCAATTATGTGACGCCTGTGCCACCAGTATAGTGCCAGGTTGGCCAGCAAATATTTACTGTCTGACCAGGCTCTATCCTGTAGGCTTCCTAAACCATCATTTTTATCTTGATATTCAGAAAATTGGCCATGGACTCTTCAAAATGCATAGCTTGAAAAGACCATTCTAAACAATTCAGTCTTGAAAGGTTTAAAAACATTTTAGTGAAGTTTTTGTTTTTTTACATATCTCATATTATACTCATTTATGTAAAAGTATATAAGCATGCATTATTAAATTGTGTATAAAGACTGTTAGGGAAAACTTGTTTATACGTGAACACATACAACAAATCTGCAGCAGACATCTTGGAAGACATCTATACAAAAATATGGAATATCTCCTTTCAGTTGAAGTATTATTATTGAACTATTGAGTTGAAAACAGTGTGGCAAAATGAAAAAGTGCCAATGATGAGCAATTTCTCCTTTTGTCCCATTGTTTTCATAGACACATCTGCATGTGCTTAAGGGATAACAGCTTATACATGAACACATTTTAAAGAGATTGTTAGAAGCATCAGGCATTTTTTTTTCACAAAAATATTTGTATTTAAAAATAAACTCTGTACTTCACTGTCTATTTGACGAAAAATGCTTTCATACTCTTTCTCTCTAATGTGGTACTTTTGCAAGTTCACTAGAGACATTAGAAAGTTCCCGGTATAACTATGCACCAATATCAGTTCAAATTCACTCAACAAAATTTATTTCAACTTTTATAATGATACAAACAAGTTTCGATGCCTCTGCAACACTGAAGTCATATTAGCACAATGTTAAGTCCAAGAACAGCTTAGCTCGTCGGGTAAGGGAACTTGATTGTAAATACCAGATATTGCCACATAACAGCATAAGCTCTCCAAGGTTACAGACCCCACTTCTTAAAATCCTTGCTATAAAAAAATTGCTTTCAATGAGCGATCTCTCATCTTATGATCTTATTGTCATCTCTCTTATTGTTTTTATAAACTGTGTGCTGCAGGGGCACCAAAACTAATTGGTATCCAGAAAACAGTTAATGCAGATTTCCAATGCTCTGTGAAAAATATTTATAAAATACATATTCTTACATGGTTTTTGAACAGTTAATGCAGATTTCCATTGCTTTGTGAAAAATATTTATAAAATACATATTCTTACATGATTTTTGAATTATCAACTATATATTATCAATATTAAGCCTTTTCCACATATAACAAATATGCAGCAGACAACCTTGGAAACATCTTCAGCAGACGACTGAAAACATCTGTGTGGAAAAACTGAAAAATCACTTTAAATGAAAGATTTATTGAAAAGGGTTGAAAAATTTGTGGCAAAAGAAGAAATTGCTCAATATGAGCTATTTCTTTTACCACTACCTTTTCAAAGTCGTTTGCAACAGATGCATCAAATTTGGTCAGTAAGGGTTAATTAACCCTTTCCCTCATATGACAAGTCTGCAGCAGACGACTTTGAACATATTTTGTCAAAAAATAGAGAATCTCTTTAATTGAATGGATAACCTATGACTAAAAGTGGAAAACATTGTGGCAAAAGGAAGAAATTGCTTGTTTTGAGCAATTTCTTCTTTTGTCACTATGTTTTCAAAAAGCTGTCTGCTGCAGAGGCGTCAGAAAGCGTCTATATGAGGGAAAGGGTTAATTTTTTTCAACTGCAGTATTTAACCTTACCCTGGTATGATAGTTTGAGTCATCTGAAACCATCTGAGAAAAATACTAAAATTGCTGATTTTTTATTCAAATATAGTTTTGTTACGGTATTCAAAACCATATGGGTAAAGTTAAATATATACAAAATGTAACATCTTAGAAATGGGAGTATTAATACAGAGTTGAAAACGTTTTTGGAAAAGGAAAAGTTGCGAAGGAGTATAAAGTCATCTTAATAAGGTATTAGGTTTTGGTCCTTGGAATATCACTTACTTCAAATGAACACAAGTGTTGCTTACAAATGGCCAACAACTATAACCAAGTATGTCAAAGTGAAATCAAATTGTTTCATAAGTGTAATCCACTGAAACAAAAGGTTGATTGATGCTTGATGATTTAAAACCGTTTTCAACAACTTTTCCAGTCTTATCACAGCAGACCGTTTACCTGACCATGTGTTTCCTGGTTTTCTCACACCAGTACTCCACAAAAGTGTTTAACCCTTTCCCTGATAAAGACTCTTTCTGACCCCTCTGCAGCAGAAGGCTTTTTGAAAACATAGTGACAAAAGAAGAAATTGCTCAAAATGAGCAATTTCTCCTTTTGACACAATGTTTTCCACTTTTAGTCATGGGTTATCCATTCAATTATAGAGATTTACCAATTTTTGACAAAATATGTTCAAAGTCATGTACAAAATATGTTTCTCCCGTTCATCCAAAAAAAATGACGGCATACAACAGCATTAGCGACGTGACGTTATTTTCGTAACACTTCATCTTGGCGTAACGTCGTTTCCGGCAGAAAAAAAGTGGTATCAACATGAAAGACCCCAAGTTCCTATACATGAGCTATAGACTCACTCTTACAAAGTATAATTATTTATCAAACATTGTGGCAAAAGGATAACTTTCTCATAATGAGCAATTGTTCTTTTGGCGACAATCATTTCCTAAGTCGTCTGTTGAAAAGGCGTCAGAAACCGTCTCTAATAGTGAAAGGGTTTAGCAGAAATGTGACCCCTTACATAATTTGTTTCCGTCATATTAATTGGTTGAAAAAGGCAGTCACCAGGGACAAAGTATGCTCTTTAATTTTTGTTTATAATTATCTTACGTTTTTTCGTAAATAGGTAGCACCTATAGATATATTAAGTATTCCCATGAGCCCTGATAAATGTTAAGAGGTTCGAGAACCGGTGTTTCCATACTAAAGAGATTTTCCATATTTCTCCCCCAGATGATTTCAAAGTCATCTTCTTTGTTGCAGATTCTTTGTATGTTGGAAACGTTTTACCAGACTTAACATGTTCAGTGTTGTCTGCCCCTAAACAGCAGACGGCTTTTTGAAAACATAGTGACAAAAGAAGAAATTGCTCAAAACAAGCAATTTCTCCTTTTGCCACAATGTTTTCCACTTTTAGTCATACATGTAGGTTATCCATTCAATTTTAGAGTTTTTCCATATTTCTCCCCCAGATGATTTCAAAGTCATCTTCTTTGTTGCAGATTCTTTGCATGTTGGAAACGTTTTACAAGACTTAACATGTTCAGTGTTGTCTGCTCCTGAACAACCTACATAGAATATATGTAAACACTTTCGAGAAAATTGTGTGTGGAACTTTAAAACAAGAGTTGATTAGATTGAGGGAAAAGGAGAAGTTGCTCGTTACAATTATCTGCTACAAATGCAACTAAAAAAGATCTGTATTAGGTATAGGGGTAAACACAAATACTAAAGATAGAACATTTATGGTTTTTGAAAGTTTGCATAATAACCATGTTCCAGGATGCAAGTCATTGGTAGGAGGAACAACAAGCTATTTTTATTTGGCAGGTGGGGGTGTTTCTTTTCTATTAATAATACTAATTACTAAGATTTCATAGTTGGTACCCTAAAACTTGCAGGCTGTTCCTCCCTGCCTTAACCCTTTCCAACATACAGACGCTTGCTGACGACTTTGCAGAAGATGTTTTTTGAAAACTTTGTGACAAAAGAAGAAATTGCTCAAAACAAGCAATTTCTCCTTTTGAGACAATGTTTTCAAATACATTCAATAAGTATGTCTTCATTTAGGGAGATTTTCCATTTTATTGCTAATATGTTTTCCAAGTCGTCTGCTGCTGATTTGTTGTATGTGGGAAAGGGTTAACATTTTTTAACCTGAAACAGACCTTTGTATTCTTTTTAGTCACAGGCAAAACCTTTTTAGAGATAGTAGGACATAATATCATTATAAAAGTAGGTGAAATTATGATGTAACCCTTTCGCACAAACCTACAGTAGAGGATATCATTTTATTTAAAATAAAAACATATCGGCAGAAATAAGGAAAAACTCTGTAACGAAAGAACCGTTATTGAATAAAGCTGAGAGCATATTGGCAAAAGGAGAAATTGCTCATCATGGAAAGGACTTAAGCCTTGTTTTTGACTAAAGGTTTTCAATAATGTCTGCTACAGATTTGTCTCATGTTGGAAAAGGCTTTCAGAATATGAAATGCCTCTCTCATTTAGATCTGTGGTTGAAGCTCAGCATCCATCCATAATTAGGTAGACACAAAATATGCATAATAAACGTAATAATGTGTAGATAGTAATCACATAATACAGCACCACCACAAAGAAAACAATAGACACATGTTGAACATCTAATAGAGACCCAGAACAAACTGCATAATGATTCCTTATTCTATCATGAAAAAATACCCATGTCCCTAAAAAACATAACTATATACCCTTCCCCAAATATATCAAATCTGCAGTAGATGACTTTGATAATATCTGGCCACAAAATATGGAAAACCTATAAATGAGTAGTTTGATCATTGTAAAAAGGTTGAAAACATTGTGGCAAAAGTCATCAGCTGCAATTGCATCAAAAAAGATCTGCAAGTGGGAAAGGGTTAGTATGCCTTGCAGCAAATACATGTACGCATGCCAATATAACATAACAAATTGAACTCTACCATGGGGGAAAAGGTACAAGTTGTCATTTGTGAAGAGAATAAATCCAGATCAGCCTTTGCATCCACACAGTCTGATAAAGATCTACACTGTTCACATTATTACTAACCTTACACAAGCTAGTGGGAAGATCATGTCAACTTGTGTCGATTTTGACAAGGCTGAGCCGGTGGGCAAGATAATCTGAATTATAATTCTCATGCACTGACTCTAATATTTCTATTCATTCAGATAATCCCCCTTTCCCTCATACAACATATCTGCGGCAAAAGAAATTGCTCATCATGAGCAATTTTTGCATGTGTCCAGGGTGACTATGTAATATAGTCACCCTGATGTGTCACAATATTTTCAAGTCTTCTGTTGCAGAAGCATCAGAAAGCGTCTATATGTGGGTAAGGGTTAAAACTGCACATGAACTTAACTCCTTCCCACATATCACAAATCTGCTGCAGTGGACTTCTAAATCATCTAGGCAAAATATGGTGAACCTCTATTTATAAATGAAAGTTTAATCATTAAATAGAATTTCTTCCTTTTGCCATAATGTTTATAAAAGTCATCTATCGCAGAGGGATCTGTATGTTAGAACAGTAGGAAAGTAGAACTGACAACCATTTTGAATCAATGACTAGTAATGTCTTAACCCTTTCCCTCATACGACAATTCTGCAGCAGACGTCTTTGAACATATTTTGTCAAATAATGGAAAATCTCTATTTTTGAATGGATAACCCATGACAAAAAGTGGAAAACATTGTGGCAAAAGGAGAAATTGCACGTTTTGTGCAATTTCTTCTTTTGTCACTATGTTTTCAAAAAGCCATCTGCAACAGAGGCGTCAGAAAGCGTCTATGTGAGGGAAAGGGTTAAAGGGACACAGTTAAATGATGTGCAATGAAAATACCTGATAAAAACATGAACTTGTGAAAGACTATAACAATTCTACAGAAACGGGTGTAAGGGTATTGAATGTTCTGTTCTGTTCTAATGCTCTGTGCTTAATCACGCTTAACAATTCACCTGATACAGACTTAATTTGAGCTTTTGCAGCAGACTAACTTTGAAAACATTATTGGAATAGAAGAAACTACTTAAGCCGATTGCTCTTTTCCCATTGGATACCAATTTTCCATGTGTTTCAACTTTTTCCTCAGATATTTCCAAAGCAGATGACACCTTCATTATCATATTAACCCTTTCCCACATCTACACATTGTGACAAAAGGAGAAAAGCCTCTGTCATAGATCTTTTGAAAATATTTTGACAAAAGGAGAAATTGCTTATGATCAGCAATTTCTCCTTTTGCCTCAATGTTTTCAAGAATCTAACTTTCAATTATTGATATTGTCCATAACTTTGCCTAAATGACATCAAAGTTGTGCGTTTTATTTTTTATTAAATGTGGGAAAGGATTACGGTGCCATAATTGAGTATCATATTGTTAAAATACAAAAGGTGCAGTGATTGACGATGAAATAATATCAGGGTGTGTGAGTGTTGTCATATAGGCCATCATATATAATGGTGGTTGTTTACAGATTTCTATTGCCCTTTCCCACATACAACAAAATCTGCGTCAAACAACTTTGAAAATATTGAGTTAAATATATGGAAAATCTCAATACATAATCATTGAATCGAGTTGAAAGCATTTTGGTAAGACAAGAAATTGCTGATGATTTTTCCTTTTGCCAGAATGTTTCAAAAATGTTTATCCAGAAAGCATTGACCAATGGTCATTAGAGATACATTCCCCTGACACATTCATCCTTTCCCACTTAAAGACATTTTCTGACGCCTCTGCAGCAAACAACTTTTGAAAACGTTGTGGCAAAAGGAGAAATCGCTCAAAATTAGCTATTTCTCCATTTACCACAATGTATTCAACTTTTTGCAGTAATTGTTCCTTCATTTATAGAGATTTTCTTGGGTTTTGCCAACATGCTTTCAAAGTCGTCTGCTGCAGGTTTGCTGTATGTGGGAAAGGTTTAAACCCTCTACCTGATAAAATATCTTTAAAATGTAGTAAGCTTTGAAAGCATTTGATTAACCCTTTCCCTCATACGACAATTCTGCAGCAGACGACTTTGAACGTATTTTGTCAAAACATAGAAAACCTCCATAATTGAATGGATAACCTATGACAAAAAGTGGAAAACATTGTGTCAAAAGGAGAAATTGCACGTTTTGTGCAATTTCTTCTTTTGTCACTATGTTTTCAAAAAGCCGTCTGCTGCAGAGGCGTCAGAAAGCGTCTATATGAGGGAAAGGGTTAAACAATTGAATACAAGAAAGGTCTGCAATTAAGATTGTAATACATGTACAACAAGAAAAGAATATCTTTTTTTGAACAATTTCTCCTTTATCCTTAATATTTTCAAAAGTTGTCTGCTATAGTGGTGTCTAAAGTCATCTGTATTGAAGAAATAATTACAATTACTCCATAGTCATCTGGGAAAGTTTTTTTTTAATTAACCCTTTCTGACCTGCAGATGCATTTTTAACCCTTTCCCTCATATAGACTATTTCTGGCCCTCTGCAGCAGACGGCTTTTTGAAAACATAGTGATTGCCACATTTTGCCACAATGTTTTCCACTTTTAGTCATAGGTTATCTGTTCAATTATGGAGATTTTCTATGTTTTGACAAAATACGTTCAAAGTCGTCTGCTGCAGATTTCTCGTATGAGGGAAAGGGTTAAGCATCTGCAGAAGACTTCTGAAATCTCTATTCAATAATTGTACTATCAATTATGAAGACTTTCTGTATTTGTGCCCAGATGTTTTTCGTCTGCTGAACATTTGCTGTATGTGAATAAGGGACAGTATATAAGTTGTACATTGTGCAAATTTGCTTGAATTTCTTTCATCCTTCTACCTGATATGGCATTTATCTTTACAGTCATCTGCTGTAGTAAACTAAGTAATAATATAGTGATAACGAAAAGTATCATACAGATGCAAAGTTGAAAACATTGTTGGAAAAAGAAAAATAGCACAAAACATTTTCCCTCAATGATTCAAAAGTAGTCTGCGCCAAAGGTGTCTAAATGTCGTCTGCATCATATCAGGGAAAAGGTCTATCAAATAATAGGTGCTCAATGAATATACTGGCTAACATGGGTGTTCATGAATTGGTCTTGATTTCAATCATGCTGATGATGATGATTAAAATGATTATGATGATGACAATTATAAAAACAGATGATGTGGCTGATCTATCTGAGAACAGAGGTCCTATCAAGTTGCAAACATTGCAGACCCAGTATTGTCAATGCAGCATCTGATTCTAATCCTTATTGGACAACAATAAAAACATGAAGACACCATAGTTTGAGGGTTGGCGGCTTGATAGTAAATAGTACATACGATCTGTGCTCCAGGACAACCAAGTTTCACGTAATTATTACACATGTGGCAAATGACTATTCATGCTCAGGATCCAAACAGAAGTCTAGGTAAGGAGGGGTTCTCCACAATATCTCTCTTATTATCCAACCAAACCCTATGTAATGGGTACTCAAAAGAATCGTCTCATTGAGATGATTCTTTTGAGAACCCACAACATAGGGTTAGCGGATAAAATAAGGATTTTAGAACAAGGGAAACGCTCCTTATCTAGAGCTCTGTCCAAATGGATATTGCTTTACTGACTAATGGCGATCAGTGCAGAGCCAAATCAGACTAGATGGATACCCTGACTGAACTGTATCTATACTGCTTGCAAATGCCTTACAGTTGACTTTTCGCAGGGCGCCATTCATATTTTTTTACTTATAAAAGGAAATATTCCTCTTATGGCGCCAACGATGTAGACACAAAATGCAAATTCCCCCTTAAAACCAGTCCCAGCTGGCTGACTAAAAGTCAAGTTGTCAATGGATTCAATTATTTGACATTTGATGGGTGTGTAGATTTCATGTGCATATTATAGTGTTAGCTCTTTCCCACATACAATAAATCTGCAGTAGACGACTTTGAAAACACATAGGATAAATTTTGAAAATATCTCAATAAAAATGGGAAAATTATTTAATAGAATTGAAAACATTGCAGCAAAATTAAATATGCAGCCACAATATTTTCAAAAGTCACCTGCTGTAGATGTGTCAAAATATGCATGTGTAAGAGGGTTAACATTTCCAATCTAATTGATTAGTATAAAAGGTTAACAACTATTGACCCATCTACCGTCAAATAATCAACACATTACAGTTTAAAAACCTTAAGACAGACGCTGCGTTTAAAAAAAAATGTAAGCTGATCAGGATCTACATTGTAAGAAATTTGTTAAGACCTGCTTTCTCAGTTAACAGCCCATGTAATATTTGGTCTCTAAAATAACACAGGATTGCAAAATGCTATAATTGTGTCTTTATCGCGTGTTCCTCACTACTTCCGTTGGCTGTGGGTTGGTGAGAAGTCGAGGGTATGCTCATGTCTATCAAATCCTTAAACTGTTCATTAATCTCCCGACATTTTGCGCCAAACTCATCACTGTTCTGCTGATGTGTCTAAAAAATATATAAAAGATACTCTTAACCCTTTCCCTCATACGACAATTCTGCAGCAGACGACTTTGAACGTATTTTGTCAAAACATAGAGGGGTTAACAGTTATATGTGATATACAGTTAACCAGGCTGTTTGAATGATATCTGTCCAAGTGTTTACAAGTTGGAATGTGATATACAGTTTACCTGGCTGTATACATGATATATTTCCAAGTGTTTACAAGTTGGAATGTGATATACAGTTAACCAGGCAGTTTACATGATATCTGTCCAAGTGTTTACAAGTTGGAATGAGATATACAGGTAACCTGGCTGTATACATGGTATCTGTCCAAGTGTTTACAAGTTGGAATGTGATATACAGTTAACCAGGCTGTTTACCTGATATCTGTTCAAGTGTTTACAAGTTGAAATGCTTACTGTATACATGATATCTGTCCAAGTGTTCATAAGTCAGAATGCGATATACATTCTTAATCTGCTTAAATTCATCCTCAAATTTAACCCTTTCCCAAATACAACAAATCTGGAGCAGACGACTTTTCTTAATTTTCTTAAATCAAAGTGTAGTTATTGAATAGATTTGAAAACATTGTGGCAAAAGGAGAAATCGTTCATCATTTGCAATTTCTCAAATGCGCATCATGAGCAATTTCTCATTTTACCACAATGTTTTCAAGAGTCGTCTGTTCAGAAAGGGTTAAGTAAACAAAAGCCAAGGATGTCAATTATATATATTGTAAGCGCTATTAGACTGACTAGCATGGCCGTCATATGCCCATGTTTGGTGTCAAATTTCACAGGGAGAGATGAACATGCAGCAGGTCCATGGTCAAACCCTGGACCTCTTGCTTTCAGGGCGACCTCAAACCGTGTATAAGGTAGAAGGGTAATTCATGTACACTCTGAATGAATTCTGGGACGTGAAAAGGCAGTGAGTGACACAATTTGGACAAACAAATATTAGAATTTTTAAATTCTTATGTAGCAATGTATAAATTACTTGAACCAGCTAGTTCTTCTTATCAGCAATATTTTCACCTCTTATGTAATCATTTAAAAAATTTTAGGATATAAGATTGAGATCAATTATTTATCAAAATGATATACTTTCCTGAGTGGCTTTCACCTCTTTTGATATTCATTCTTTAACCCTTTCCACCTGCAGCCTGAAGATGCATTTTGATGCATTTGCAGCAGACAATTTTTGAAAACAGTGTGGCAAAAGGAGAAATTGCTCAAAATGTTTTCAAAAGTTGTTTCCTGTGTCAAATATGTCAGAACATGAAAACAAAATACTAACTAAGACTTACAGTGGATTTATCTTTTTCCAGTTCTTCTTTCACTACATCAAGCTTTTTTCTGAGTTCATCAACACGGTTATCTAAAATCTCTTTCAGCTGAAAAAATAAAACATCTGATTTACAATCAAAAAACATTGTTTAAACATTCAATTTTCCATGCTCTTTTAGCTAATTCAAATTCGGTCTTTTTCTATCTATTATATAATGCGATTTTCTTCTCTATTCAATTATTACTGTACACTTTTATTTATACAGATTTTCAATCTTTTTGCTTAGATATTTTCAAAGTTGTCTGTTGCAGATTTGGTGTATGTGGGAACGAGTTTAATAAAGTCTATGTTATAAATATTTTTATAACCCACCACTCATGCAAGGTCAAACTCAATGTCAAGTCTTACCTTTTGTCTTTCCATCACAACTGTATCAATATGCTTCTTCTGGTTCTCTCGTTTTAATCTGAAATCATCAATAAATGAATGGTACTCCAAGATTGATTTGGGTTTAACGCCGTTTTCAATTATTTTTGAGTCATCTCACGGCGGGCAGTGTGCGTTTCCTGGCTTTCTCACACCAGCATACGACACAACATTCTTTTCAAGCAATTGGCTGCTTTTCCGTATAGACTGTTAGCCCATTAGTGGATGACGCATGTGGCATTGACTTTTGTCATGCATTTGTCAAGGAATGTTTGTTGAGGTTTAAAATCACAAGCGGTACTCAAATAAACCTAACCTTAGCTTAACCCTTTCCCTCATATAGACGCTTTCTGACGCCTCTGCAGCAGACAGCTTTTTGAAAACATAGTGACAAAAGAAGAAATTGCACAAAACGTGCAATTTCTCCTTTTGCCACAATGTTTTCCACTTTTTGTAATAGGTTATCCATTCAATTATGGAGATTTTCTATTTTTTGACAAAATACGTTCAAAGTCATCTGCTGCAGAATTGCCGTATGAGGGAAAGGGTTAACTATTACTCATGTGGAAAAAGATCTTCTTGTGCATCCATGCTAAGGATCGAAATGGATATTGCCCATTTTGTTCCTTGGTCTCTTTCAAAGTGCTTTGCTGCAGATTTGAAGTATGTGGGAAAGGGTTACATCCCAATTAAACATTATAATACAGATGCCAAAGAACAATAAGAAAGACTATTTTAAGTGCATGTTAAATAAAATCAAAAGTTTAATGAACATATTAATATAAACTTGTGTGTCATAAATTAAATCAGTTAATTTTACTAATGGTGAATATTAAGTTATCAAAATGTTTCTGCTGGGTAAGGCAGCACAAGGTATTTTTATCAGGAAAAGGCCAAACAGTCATGATATAAAACATGACTTGTGTGCTATTTATTACCTGTTGAACGTTTGTTTGTCTTTGTGAACTTTCTGCAGATTTCTCATCTCCTCCTTGGTTTGGGTGTCCATCCTTTTTGTCAGATCTTTGACCTCTTGGTCATGTATTGCCTGTAAACAAATATATATAAATAATGCCCACAAACTTCCTATTTTTATACACAACCTGGACATTGATGGACTACTCATAACTTCCAATAAGTAAGACCACCCTGTCTGAGACCATGTTAAGCCTTTTTCATGTTTATGGTATAATCAACTATAATCGTGGATCAGAAGACGCTTGTTTTTGGTCGCTGAGCATCTGTGAGATTCATATGCAAGACTATTACCACAACGCAAGATTAAACATTATCTTGAAGTGTTGCCGCTGTCTGTAGTCACTCGAATTGATCTGGCAAACTATAATCATAAACTTTTAACCTTTTATTTTGTACAAAATTATAAGTAAATAATACGACTCAAACTGGCGGTAATAATAAACCAGAAGTAAAACAAGAGCTGTCGGAGGACAGCATGCCAGACTATTCCATCGTTTATTTGATTACTGAGATAATGGACTCTAATGTAGTTGCACGCTAAACATTAACCACAATGTCTTAAAGGGTGATAATTTGCATTATATGCAGGATAGAGTTATTTAACTTCATTATTTTCATAGGTGTGATGGTTGGGAAGGGTTGTATTATACCATTTCAATGGAATGCATCAAGTATTTACTAAGATATTGATTCTTAATGTAGTTGCACGCAAACCTTTAACCATAGTGCAACAATTTGCACCATATGCAACTAGTTCAAAGTTATTGCAAAAAATAGTGTTTTTTTCCGTTAAAGGTCAAGGTGACCTCGACCTTTGACCTTATGATCCCATGACCTGTTTGAGTCAAGTGCTGATCATGACCATTACCCAAACTAAGTTTCAGGGTCATAGGCCTAAGCAATCAGTAGTTTTAAAGCAAGGAATGTTTCTGTATTGAAGGTCACAGAAACTTGACCTTTGACCTATTGACTCCAAACTCTCTAGGCATCACCAACTTGCTATGATGTATGTCCATACCAAGTTTGAAGATCATAGGCATAGGCGTATGTAAGTTATAAGGGTAAATGCTAGCTTTCACAAAAACTTTAACCATGAACTGTTTCTATATAGAAAGTTACAGTGAGCTTGACCTTTGACCTACTGACTCCAAGCTGTGTAGGCATCACCAACTTGCTATGAAGTATGTCCATACCAAGTTTAAAGACCATAGGCCTAGGCGTATGTTAGTTATAAGGGTAAATGCTAGCTTGCACAAATTGTTTAACCATGAACTGTTTCTATATAGAAAGTTACAGTGAGCTTGACCTTTGACCTACTGACTCCAAGCTGTGTAGGCATCACCAACTTGCTATGAAGTATGTCAATACCAAGTTTGAAGTTCATTGGCCTAGGCGTATGTAAGTTATAAGGCTAAATGCTAGCTTGCACAAAAACTTTAACCAACGGCGACGGCAATGCCGACACCGACGCCTGGGTGACTACAATAGCTCCCCTGATTCTTCGAATAGTCGAGCTAAAAAGGAAAATGTTCCAACTGTTTTATGAAATTCCTTAAATGCCATAGAATCAGGTAAGATGTAATTGCAAGCTTATTTTGCCAAAATTGTACTAATTTTATTGCAATTGAATTAGCGTATGCTTTATAGGATGGTGGGTGGGGTATTGACTCGGTTATAAATAAAACATCATTAATAAACCATTTTCAAGAGTTCAGGAGACCATGGCTCCAAAGTACCGTGCTGTAGTGGGGCTCCAGTGTATTATTAACACTTTCCCATATGTGAGATACATCTGCAGCAGACAACTTTTAAAAATATTGTGAACAAGGAAGATTTGCTCTTATAAAATCAAATATCTGTCAACCTGTAAGACTATTGACCAATATTCTGTCTCTGGAACACCCTTACCTTTAGCCTTTGTTCATGATCTCTGTGATTTTGGTCCATGACTTGCCGGAGTGTGTCATACATTGGATTTATATGTTTGGTGTTAACATCTAGCTCACCTTGGAAATGTTCTGTACACATAGATACAAACACCTCCGCCTGGGACTTGCGTAACGCTTTCAACTGAAAATACATCAATATAAAATAGAAGTGGAATGGTCAAAGGAACACTGTATTCTAGGGCTGAAATTCAGGAAGTTTTCAAGGAAGCTTCCTTAAATTCTCCAGATTTTCAAGCACCAAAATGACTGTGTTCTTTGTAAATAATTAACTTATTGGTTTGTAATACAAAGAGCAATATATTAGTTTAACTTTTTCCCACATACAACAAATCTGCTGCAGAAAACTTTTAAAAGGTCTATCCAAAACTATGGAAAGACTTAAATAATTAAGCATAATGACTGAAAAGAGAAGAGCAATTTCCTCCTTAGCCACAATGTTTTCCAAAAGTTGTCTGATGCAGAAGCGTCTAAAAGCGTCTGTATGTGGGAAGGGTTAAGGGTTATCACATGACCAATATATATATACTCTAATCTAAATCACTTTAGAAAACATTTTGAAAGAAGAAATTGCTCATAATAATGTTTTTTCATGTATCTGTTTAGATTTATGTCTGCTGCATAAGGCATGTACCACTCGTTTTAGATTGATATTTAACCTTTTCACATTTATAAAAAATCTGCACCAGATAACATCCAACGCAACAATATGGAAAATCTCAATAAATTAATGAACAACAAGCAAATTCATGAAATTTATATCCCCCGCTTGCAGGAAATATTGTAGGAAAATGTTGAGGTTAGGTTTAAACATGTCAGTAGACTTTTTATTGAACATGTATTACAGGGTAAATTAAACAAACTTGGCCTAGGTTGTTACCAAGTTTGTGGCAGTTATTGCACGGAAACAGCAAGAAACGACTTTTTTTGTTAAATAAGGGGCCATAACTCCACCGAATAAAGTCCGCCGAAAGTGACGATCGAACTAGGCATTTAACCTTGTTACCAAGTTTGAAAAAAAAAACGGTTCACATTTGTGGCAGTTATTGCACGGAAACAGCAAGAAACGACATTTTTTGTTAAATAAGGGGCCATTACTCCACTAAATAAAGTCCACCGAAAGTGACGATTGAACTTGGCCTAGCCCTTAAGGCATTTAACCTTGTAACCAATTTTGAAAAAAAAACGGTTCACATTTGTGGCAGTTATTGCACGGAAACAGCAAGAAACAACATTTTTTGTTAAATAAGGGGCCATAACTCCACCGAAAGTGACGATCGAACTTGGCCTAGCCCTTAAGGCATTTAACCTTGTTACCAAGTTTGAAAAAAAAACCGGTTCACATTTGTGGCAGTTATTGCACGGAAACAGCAAGAAACAACATTTTTTGTTGAATAAGGGTCCATAAATCCACCGAATAGAGTCCCCCAAAAGTGATGATCAAACTTGGCCTAGCCCGTAAGGCATTTAACCTTGTTACCAAGTTTGAAAAAAAACGGTTCACATTTGTGGCAGTTATTGCACGGAAACAGCAAGAAACGACATTTTTTGTTAAATAAAGGGCCATAACTCCACCAAATAAAGTCCGCCGAAAGTGGCGATCAAACTTGGCCTAACCCTTAAGGCATTTAACCTTGTTACTAAGTTTGAAAGAAAACGGTTCACATTTGTGGCAGTAATTGCACGGAAACAGCAAGAAACGACATTTTGTGTTAAATAAGGGGCCATTACTCCACCAAATATAGTCCACCGAAAGTGACGATCGAACTTGGACTAGCCCTTAAGGCATTTAACCTTGTTACCAAGTTTGAAAAAAAATGGTTCACATTTGTGGCAGTTATTGCACGGAAACGAAGTGTGACAGACAGACAGACAGACAGACAGACAGACGGACAGACGGACAGACCGAAATTAATAACCCCCCTTTTTTTCTTCGAAAAAGCGGGGGATAATTATTATTGAATACAGTTGAAAAACAAGAGCGCCAAATGTCACAAAATACGCCCGTCATGTTTTTTTGAGACCAATTAAGTATAGTGATAATTGGTTGTACATCAGGCAAATTTAGAGAGCAGACACTGTTAGTACAGTTTTGGCCATTTCGAGGGACATAAGTGTGTAGTGACTAAGATAATGTGGTTAGTTATCGAACTTGTCCAAATTTGGTGATGATTGGACAAAGGCTTCTAAAGTTATTGAGCTGATAAGACCAATTTTAGGTAATTTCTATAATTAAAGAGCGATAACTCTCAATTGACTAAAGCGATATGGCTAGTTATCAAACTTGTCCGAGATATTTTGCCAATACACATTCTGACTAAATTTGGTGATGATTGGACAAAGGCTTCTAAAGTTATTGAGCTGACAAGACTAATTTTAGGTAATTTCTATAATTAAAGGGCAATAACTGTCAATTGACTAAAGTGATATGGCTAGTTATCGAACTTGTCCGAGATATTATGCCAATACACATTCTAACAAAATTTGGTGATGATTGGACAAAGGCTTCTAAAGTTATTGAGCTGACAATACCAATTTTTAGGTAATTTCTATAATTAAAGGGCAATAACTCTCGAATGACTAAAGCAATAAGGCTAGTTATCGAACTTGTCTGAGATATTATGCCAATTCACATTCTGACCAAATTTGGTGATGATTAGACAAAGGCTTCTCAAGTTATTGAGCTGACAATCCCAATTTTAGGTAATTTCTTTAGTAAAAAGGCGATAACTCTTGATTGACTAAAGCGATATGGCTAGTTATCAAACTTGTCTGAGATATGATGCCAATACATATTCTGACTAAATTTGGTGATGATTGGACAAAGGCTTCTAAAGTTATTGAGCTGACAACATATTGGAAGCCGCCCGCCCGCCCGTACGCCGCAAGTAAAACTATAATACGATCTGGAAAAAACAGGCGTATAACAATGTTGGAAAAGTAGAAATTGTCTGAGTAAATTGTCTGTATGTTTGAAAGGGTTAACCCTTGGACTGCTGGAACAAGTTTTGTTAAGCAAGTGCCACAAGTCTAGTGACAGGCCAACTAACTGTCTGACCCGGCTTTATACTGCTGGCTGCACAACTGAACATTTTTATCTTGATATTTCTAAAATTGGGTTAGGACTCTTCCAAATGCAAAGCTTAACCCTTTCCCTAATATAGACGCTTTCTGATGCCTCTGCAGCAGACAGCTTTTTGAAAACATGGTGACAAAAGAAGAAATTGCTCAAAACGAGCAATTTCTTCTTTTGCCACAATGTTTTCCACTTTTAGTCATAGGTTATCCATTCAATTAAAGAGATTTTCTATTTTTTGACAAAATATGTCGTCTGCTGCAGAATTGTCATATGAGGGAAAGGGTTAAACAATTCAGCTTTGAAAGAGTTAAAGGATGGATAACTACCTTGATTTCATGTTCAATCATCAGCTTGCTGTATTCCTCTGCGTTCTGACTCTCTGTGGGTTCTGCTGCCCCTGCTTTACCGGCTTTTTTAACCCTCTTGGTGTGTTCCTTCTCCAGGCCCGCTTTCTCCTTGGCTTGTTGCGTTTTAAGCTTATCCTCCTGTATTTCATGTATTTCCTTCATGTTTTCTCTGGCCTGAAACAATTTTCAAGATATGTGAACCCTTTCCCGCATACAACAAATCAGCAAGAGACAACTATGCAAATGTTGACAGAAAATTTATGGAAATACTCTATTAAAAGAAAGTATAATTGTTGAATAGAGTTGAAAATTTAGGGCAACTGAATCAAGAAGCCCAAGAGGACCAGTATCGCTGTGCTGCAATATGGCAAAAATTAAATCACTAAAGCCATATGAGAACAAAACAGCCATGCCCCCCTGGCGGCCATGTTTTTAGACAAATCAGCATGACTTAAAATCTGATAGAAGGTCGTCCAAAGAATAATTCTACAAAAAATCTTGAAAATCGACATTATACTTTCAGTAGAAGTCTCTGAAAGTTTTCCTATACCCATATAACGCAAAACAGCATCAATCCCTGGTATGGCGACCATGTAGATTTTAACCAAACAACAAGGCTTAGATATCACCCAAGGAACACTTCTGAAAAGTTAATTGAAAATCAGATTCATACTTTCAGAGAAGATTTTTAACGTTTTCACTATAAATAGACCCTAAGGCAAAACAGCTCGGCCCTCAGTTGGCCATGTTTTTATTTACCAATAAACATTGCTTGAAGGAATCTGATAAGAGGGTAACCCAAGAAATTATTCTAGAATGTTTTTGAAAATCGTTTAAAATCATGGATCTAAAAAAAAATGAAGGAATTTAGGAGAGGACATTGAAAGGATGCATCCTTAAGAAATAAAGTTTCATCCCAATTGGTCCAGTCGTTTGGAGTTAGCAATCACACGCACTATCCAATGTATGCACAACAGTTGATTGATTGTTTGGTGTTTCATGAGGCTTTCAACAATTTTCATGTTATATCACAGCGTTTCTTGGGTAAGTTACCAGTACTACTATCCTGACTCCAGCCAGTTAGTCCAAATGCTAAACCCCGCAACCCTGAGTGCCAAGGGAGGCAGCCATTACAACCTTTTTTTAAGTCTTTGGTATGACCCGGCTGGGGATCGAAACAGGTGACCTCCTGCACCCAAGGCAGACGCTCTACCACTACACCACTGAGGCAGTGTATGCACAACAGACAATTTGCCATGACATATGCTCAAATGACTTTCATTTCAACAGGTTTTTAGACCTACCTTCTCGTTCTTCTTTCTAACCATCTCTAGATCTTTATCTCTTTTGACCAGCACTTTAAAGTAACTTTTCTCCTTCTTCAGTTCGATTAGCGGTGTTGGTTGTAACAGACTTGGCTCTGTCAATAAAAATACATTTACATGAGATACAGTTATCAGATGCATAGATAACAATTTGCTGTTTCCCCCATATTCTGTGATTATCAAATGCTGGTATGGAATCTCTACACAATTGTGGTCAAAATGAACATAAAGACACATTTTGACACATCTGCAGCAGGCGACATTCAAAAACATTGATGAAAAGGAGATATAGCTCATTACAAGCAATTCTCTTTATTGCTGCAAGGGTGTTAACCCTTTCCCTCATACGACAATTCTTCAGCGGACGACTTTAAACATATTTTGTCAAAATATAGAAAATCTCTATCATTGAATGGATAACCTATGACTAAAAGTGGAAAACATTGTGTCTAAAGGAGAAATTGCTCGTTTTGAGCAATTTCTTCTTTTGTCACTATGTTTTCAAAAAGCCGAGGCCTCAGAAAGCGTCTATATGAGGGAAAGGGTTAAACATTTTCAAAGTCATCTACTTTTTTGTATGTGAGCAATGGTTGATTTTATTATACCAAATGAGCATAAGTAATTATGTTTATAACCAGTATGACAATATTCAATTCCATTTTATATTAACCTATTTGCCGACATATTTTAATGCATCTGCAGCAGAAGACACTTGTAAACATTGTGACAAAAGGAGAAATTGCTCATCATGAGCAATTCCCTTTTTCTCACAACCTTTTCAGACCTATGTAATAATCATACTTTCATTTATAATTGTTTTCAAAGTTGTCTGCTGCTGATTTGTTGTATGTGGGAAAAGGTTAAAGATAATGAAGTCATTATCAAATGATATGTATAAGTATTAATGAATCAATAAATACAAATTGTTAACCCATTCTATTAACTGTTTACAGTTAAGCCATGTTTATTCAGACAGAATTTAGTCATTTCATAATCCGGACTTAAAATTGAAAGATATTTCTCTGTTAAAATATTCTTCATTAACCTTTCTACACAAAGATGCTTTCTGACGCCTCTACAGTATATGGCTTTTGAAAACATTGTGGCAAAAGGAGAGCATTTTCTCCTTCTGTTACAATGTTTCCAACTAACTTATTCAATAATTGTTCTTTCATTTATATAGGGTTTTTGTATATTTGACTAAATGTATTTAAATGCGTCTACTGTAGATTTTCTGTAAGGGGGGAAAGGAAGTTCAAGGAACCAAAGATCCTTTACTATTTATTGGGGTTTTACGCCGCTTTCAACATTATTTCAGTTATTTCACGGCGACAGTTCACTTATTCATGATCCCTGGGTAAACAAACCAGTACTAGGCTAGAAAATGTGCCTTGCCCAAGGGCACTCCACCATGACCGTAGTGCCGCAACTGGGGATCAAACCCGGGACAGCCGGTTTCGAAATCCCCGACGCTAACCACCCGATCACAGCGGATTCAGATCCTTTACTAACAAATCTCTTATGATCACACTATGAGCCCATCCATGGGAAAAGGTAGACATTGACTTTTTTTTAACAAAGCAGATCCTGATCCTTCTGTGCATTTACACATTATATTCAAAATCTACACTGTTCAAACATTTCTTGCATAATAAGCGTGTTCAAAGCTACTGTCATCTTGAGTCAATTCTGATAAGACTGAGCAGATATATATGGAGATCTGAACCCAAATTGTACAGAAGTGACATCTTTGTATATTTCTGCCCTTCCCTACGATATTTACAACATATTTACAACTTCTTAGCCTGTTTTTGTATATTTCATAATATGGTGGAGGCCTTTGGTGACGGACGTGTTTTTTATTACGGAGCACACAATTTTTAAACTTTATAAACTTTATAAATTCTTAAACAACGCTTGAAATATTTTAAGTGAACGGTGTATGGTGGATGGTTTGTTATACTGTGTTGGAGTTTTAGACGCTTTGTGAACTATATGTCTAACATTAACATTTTCTTTTAGCGCCCACGTGGGGTGAACAAAGGAAGGTCGCCATATTGAATTTTTCCTCTTCTTTTCACCATATGTCTTATTAAACGCAAAAGTGAACCTTTTAACTAGCTCGTGAAGCTTGCCTAGAGTTGAAGTGTCCTGTTACTACTTCATAAAATGTACCCAATGGTTGTCACTCTGTCATAGAACTCTCTAAAAGTTACCAAATAATACTACTGCAAGAACACTGGCTGTTTCATTGTAACATGCATCTCCTAGGAGAACTATGTGAAAACCTTAAGTTTCAGGGAAAATCCTGCGATATGTATGATCCAATACAACCTACTCAACTACCGAGAGGGTACGGTGGAGTGGCGGTGTTGTGGAACAGGAGCATCGACCATCTAATTAACGCCATACCTGATGGAAATGAAAGAATCCAGTGTATTGAGCTCTTATTAAGTAACACTAAAAAAATCATAATCGTATCTGTGTACCTTCCCTCGAAAGGAAAAACTAATCACTTATCTGAGTTTCAAGAGTGTATCGACATTTTAAGCGAAATCTGTATTAAATATAGTTGCACACACACAGTTATCATTGGTGGAGACTATAATGAGGACTTGAACCACACCACATCTAAAAGATCGCTGTACCTGAAATCATTTATAGAAGAGCACAAGTTAGACTATAAGTGTCTCGGTAATACCTATACCGACCCTCAAGGAAAGGACTGTACTGAAATTGATTACTTTTTAACTACAGACTCTACCTGTGGGACAAGAAGCATCTTATATAACCTTACTTCTAATTGCTCAGATCATCATCCGATCACCTTAGATCTCAAACTAGACCTTGAACTGAAAAGGCCAAACCTCAAATCCAGAAACAACATTGTACCCAAAGATCAAGGACGAACAAACTGGGATAAGGTCGACAAACTGGAATACAAACTCCAAGTCGGAAATGAAATCTCTAAAACTACAAGAAACATTAATAGTGAAACAAATATAGAAGACAAAATAAGAGTAATAAACAATATCTTAGTGTCAGTGGCAACTAACTGTGCACCAAGAAGAAGAAAAACATTAAAATCAAACCCAAAACTAACTGTTTGGAATTCTAGAATTGCCGAATCTATGTTTAGACTGCGAACATCAGTGAAAAATTGGACACTAGGGGGAAAATCTAAGGATCCAGAAAATCCACTATGTGTAGACCGAAAATTAAAGAAAAGACAATTTAGACAACAGATACGGCAAGAACAGGCACGCCGAAGAGAACTCGATAGAGAGGAAATCCTGTCGACCAAATACAAGAACCCGAAACTTTTTCATAAATTGATCAACAAGGAAAGACAGGGCAAAAACACCTTTATTGACGACTTATTTGTGGGCAGTGCCAAATACTCCGGCTGTGAAAATATTCTTGATGGATTCAAAACACATTTTGAAACACTAGCTGAACACTCTTCAAACGAAATATATGACGAAAGCTATCACCAATACGTTAATGCTGAAGTCGAACATCTGAAAGGAATGGCGGATGCTCAAGACGTTCCACCAGTCACACTGGATGAATTACATAAAGCTATGAAAAACCTAAACAAGGGTAAATCTCCTGACTTTTATAACCTAACTGTTGAACACTACATCTATGGGGGAGAAATACTCCATGAAGCCATTCTAAAAATAATAAACAACATATTTGCATCGGGTGCAGTGCCACAACTTCTAAAGATTGGACTTCTCTCACCGGTCTTCAAGAATAAAGGTAAACAATCAGACTCAATAAACTATAGAGGTATCACAGTACTACCAGTGCTTGAAAAAATAATAGAATCCATACTGAAATATCGAATTGCAATCATTTTCGAAGAAACACAGAGTGCTTTTCAAAGAGGGTTCACATCAGGTACCTCCCCACTACATGCTGCGCTAATTATAGAAGAAACAGCCAGAATAAACAGCGATACAAACTCGTCCTGCAATTATATTTTTCTAGATGCCAAATCAGCATTTGACGTCGTAAACCATAATCATATGATGAGACGGGTATATTACACAGGAGTAAACAACAAACATTGGTCAATTCTGCAGAGCCTACACAAAGACACTACAAGTGTGATTAAATGGCAAAAACAGCACTCGGACCCCTTCGCGGTTAGGCAGGGAGTGAGACAGGGTGGCATTATAAGCACTGACCTATACAAGCTCTACATCAATCCCCTATTACTGAGGCTAGCAAACAAAAAGACCGGGTTCAGCCTGGGGAATATTGACTGCACCGCCAGTGCATGTGCTGACGACGTAGCCATTATCTGCCGGGAAGACACCGAGACCCAACTACTAATTAACATAGCTGAAGACTTTGCTAACAGAGAGCGATATATTCTACAACCCAGTAAAACTGAAGCACTGAAATTCTTCCTATCAAAGAAAAAACCGCCTGACGAGCATAACTTTGAATTATATGAGAAGAGTATTCCTAATGTCAAAACCAGTACACATCTAGGTATTATAAGAGCAAAAACCCTAAAAGAGACAATTGAAATTAACACTGAAAAAAACATACAAAAAGCAAGAAGAGCCTTATATAGCTTAATGGCTAGTGGATTACACGAACACAATGGACTGGATCCAGAAACCTGTCTTCATCTAGTGCAATTGTACATTACTCCATTACTGCTATATGGACTAGAAGTTCTACTTCCTAGAACGAAAAATCTAGACAAACTAGAAACATTCCAGAAGAAAACTCTTAAACAAATATTATCAGTTCCTGTGAACACAGCCGACTCGGCGGTGTATATGCTGTCCGGTTTCTTGCCCGTGGAGGGTCAACTAGACAAAAAAGCTCTCACATTATTTCGAAACGTATGTTCACAGCCAAACGGAGCTATTGAAAAGAAATTAGCAGCAAGACAACTACACATGAATAACTCTCAAAGTAAAAGTTGGTTTGCTGAAATTAAGAAACTCACTTGGAAATACAATATTATAGATCCATCAACAATGCTCGAAAATCCAATGGGAAAAACACAGTGGCGTAACTACATAGACAAAGCGATAAATAGATACTGGACGGAGAAAATCGAGTCCTCTCTACAATACTATAAAAGTCTCCAATACTTGAACCCAGTATACAATCCTGGGAAACCCCATATACAGCTGCGAATCCCGCTTAAATCCTCAAGGGATACTCACAAGATACCAATACAAATGAAACTCATGTGTGGCGGATACATTCTCCAGAGCTGCAGAGCGCGCTTCAACCAGAATCTGGTAGATCCTACATGTAAAGTGTGCAACACAGACAATGAAACATTAGAACACTTCATACTACAATGTGACGCCCTGCAATGTATGCGTCAATCTATACTATGCGATATCACTCAGGAATTGGAAAACTTAGGCTTTGCTGATTTCAATAACCTATCAAACAAGTTAAAAATCCAAATGCTACTGGACTTTACATACTTCCCTTATCTTAGAACCAAAGCACCCCACCAACTGCAAAATTTTGTGTACCAAACCAGAAGGTTATTATACAACCTACATACTACGCGTTATAAATTACTACAACTGAACCTAAACATTAACTAGGGGAAGTAACTGTGTCTATCGGTTTCAGATTAGAGAGCGTCGTACTTGAACTTAAAACTAACGGCAACGATCGATCCCTTTTTTCTTTTTTTCCGTTCTTACTTGTCCTGCTTTTAAACTGTATATAAAGGCGTACATAGTGTAAATTGTGAAATATCATTGGTGGAGGTGATTCAACCAGTAAAAGGAAATACCACATCAACAGATGGTTCTTCCTCAAGGAAGGTTTTGAGAAGAGAACATAGAACATAGATAGCACAATTCTTACATAACAATATTCTAATATTCATTTGTCTTTAGATTAAAAGTAAATTAACATTTAAGAATATGAATGATTTGAAAAACTAACAGATCGTTCCAATAACAGTACCATCTAACAACCACCTAACCAATGCTGACTGCCAGGTAAATCTAAATACCTACATTAATTAAGATCACAACAATATTTATTTTTATAAAACCTTTCCCACATGTAGACATATTTTAACACATCTAGGGCAGACTACTTTTGCCACAATGTTTTCAACCCTTTTTGATAATTATACTCTCATCTATAAAGGAGAATAACATGTAGCTTGCTTTGATTTTTTTTTCCATTTCTGTCAATGTTTTCAAAAGTATTCTACTGTTAACCCTTTCCCACATACTGACGCATTTGTAGCAGACGACTATTGATAACAATGCGACAAAAGGAGAAATTGCTCAAAACAAGCAATTATCCTTTTGCCACAATGTTTTCAACTATTTTCAATAATATTTCTTCGATTTTATAGTTTCTACATTTGTGCAAAGGTTTTATTGAAGTCATCTGCTGGATGTGGGAAAGAGTTAAAGGGATTAATAACGGTCGGAAGCTGAAAATTTGAGAATAATATGATACATAAACAACATCATACACAACTTAACCCTTTCCTATATATAACAAAGCTACAGTGGATGACTGAAAACATCCGAGGCATTTATATGAAATTATAATTATTGAATCAAACTGAAAATAATTGTGGCGAATGGAGAAATTACTCATGATCAGTCATTTCTGCTTTTGCAACATCGTTTTCAAAAGTCGGCTACCTCAGATGTGTCAAATGTGTGTGCAAGTGGAAAAGGGTTTACCTTAGTAACTCTCTTTGAGATGCAGATACAATTAAATACATCTACAGCTTATAAATTTTGCAACAATGTCTTGATACCTATTCAATAGTTATACATGTAGTTGCATTTAAAGTGAATTTCACCTATTTTTTTTTTCAAAATTGTGTACTGCAGATTTGTTATATGACATATTGAGGGAAAAGGTTAAATATCAAAACACTTAACTAAAAGCAACCAAGGATCATTAGTACTTTTCGTTGGAAATAATGATTCACATTCAATGCCAAACAAACTTATATTTCATTCAATATTGTTTTCTGTTGCAGACACCTTTTGGGAAAAATAATCCTTTACTGGATACTTCTTTCATTTTCCTCATCATTTTCTATTCTATTATTTCCATAATTTTTGTATTAAACCTTTTTCCAATTGCAGTTACATTTTGATGCATCTGTGGCCGACGATTTTTTAAAACAATTTGTGGTAAAAGCAGAAATTATGCTTTTGGCCCCAATGGATTCAACTTTCTTCAATGACTATAATTTCATTTATAGAGATTTTACCATATTTTTCCCAAGTTGTCTGCTACAGGTTTGTTGTATGTGTAAAAGGGTTATCATTTTAAATTTCTACGATGTTACATGATTTTTACTCAGTCGTTACAAAGCAGACCTTGGTTGCAGGCCCTAAATTGTTCACCTGAGTGATGGTATAGTAGCAAATGTGTAACTGCTAATTTCTGAGAAAATTTGATCAAGAGATGGAATGAAACTGCAAGGAGTGGAGACTGTAAATGAATAAGCTTTTCAGTAAAGGACATTTGTAATAAGGCATTTAATCTTTAAACAATTTGAAAGAGGACAACAAAAGTAACATTCCTGTGAAGTTTGCTTGATATTGGTGCATTGGTTTAAGAGGAGATGTTGTTTGAAGCTAAAAGTTCATTTTACCCCTTTGCTGATGCTGCCTGGCCGCTGTCTTTTTCAACCAATCAGTATGGCTTAAACAAATTATGTAAAGGGACACTTAGGAACATATCTGCTAAATTATCTTGCAATCAGACAAGAACTTTTAGTAGTGAGGAATGATGAAGTTTTGACATTTTGCCCCTTTTCTCATGTCCCCTGGCCACCATGCTTTTCAACCAATCAATATGGCTTAAGCAAATTTTATAGAAGGTCATTCAAGGAACCTTACTACCAATTAGTCTTGGAATCAGACAAATTGTTTCAAAGGAGAAGAATTTTGAAATCGGGTGTTTTTCCCCTTTCTGATGCAGCAGCATTTAAAGTTCTTCATAGAATTTAAATCTTTAAACTTTTTTGAAAGAGGGCCACCAATTAATGATACAGTTCTATGAAGTTTGACTGAAATTTGTCCTATAAATTAAGAGATGTCATTAGAAGTAAATTCTACCCCTCTTCTGATGATGCTCGGTTGGAATATGTTTTCAATTAATCAATATTGCTTGAAAAATGTATGTCAAGGGTTACTGAAGGATAATTTTTGCCTAATTATCTTTAAATAAGACAAGCAATTTTAATGTCATTTTAAAACTTTGTCATTTTGTCCCTTTTCTGATGCCACCTGGTCACTTTACTTTTCAACCAATGGCTTGCACAACTGTTGTAGAGGCTCACACAAGGAACATTTCTACCAAATATATTGGAACCCAAAAAGTGGATTCCGAGGGGAAGAACTGTAAAGTTTGAGCATTTCCCCCCATCTGATTCCGCAGCAACCAAAGTTCTAACTAGAATTTTTAAAAATCTTTGAACAAATGTGAAAGAGGGCCACTAAAGGAACATTCCTATACAGTTTGGTTGAAAATGGTCCAGTGGTTTAGGTGGAGATGTCGTTTAAAGCCAAAAGTTAACAACTGACTGACAACGGACGGACAACTGACATAGATCTGATATATTAGATCACCTTGAGCCTTCAGCTCAGGTGATCTAAAAAGCATAATATAATGTAAATGGTTTTGATACTATTACCACTATAATTTCAGGAATTCTAAAATACTTAATTTCTACAATTCAAATACACAAACAGATAACATTCTCAACAAGTACAAAACTAGAGATTGCTTTTTTGAAAAAGCGCTTGTCTCCCCATTTGTGTGGTCGTAGGGGAGGAAAAGAAATGATGGAGATGAATTTTTTAGTTTTGGACTCGAGATGAAGCAACAGTGATAATCCTCAGTTATTGAGCGGAAACCATTTTTCAGCTGAGGGTTACCATGACCTTGGTCTTTGACCTAGTGACCTCAAAATCAATAGGGGTCATTTGCTGCTGGTGACAAACCTGCACACGAAGTATGAAGTTCCTGGGCCCAAGCAATCTTCAGTTATTGAGCGGAAACCATTTTTCAGCCAAAGGTCACAGCGACCTTGACCTTTGACCTACTGACATCAAAATCAATAGGGGTCATCTACAGGTTAGGACCAAGCTGCACACCAAGTATGAAGTTCCTGAGTTATTGAGTAAAACACATTTTTCAGCTGAAGGTTACCATGACCTTCAATATTTGACCTTGTGACCTCAAAATCAAACAAATTCAATAAAGGTCATGTACTGGTTAGGACCAACCTGCACACCAGGATAAAGTTCCTCAACATAAGCATTCTTTAGTTATTGAGAGGAAACCATTTTTCAGCTGAAGGTTACCATGACCTTGACCTTTAAGCTAGTGACCTCAAAATCAATAGGGGTCATCTACTGGTGGTGACCAACCTGCACAACAAGTATTAACTTCCATGGCCAAAGCATTCTACATTTATTAAGCAAAAACAATGTTTCAGCTCATTGTCACTGTGACCTTTCAGCTCAAGGTCACTGTGACCTTGACCTCAAAATTAATAGGGTCTTCTACTGGGCATGGCCAACCTGCATACCAAGTATGGAGTTCCTCGGCCCAAGCGTTCTTCAGTTATTGAGCAGAAACCATTTTTTACCTCACAAGGTCACCATGACCTTGACCTTTGACCTTCTGACATCAAAATCAATAGGAGTCATCTACTGGTCATGACCAACCTGCATACCAAGTATGAAGATCCTATGCCAAAGCGTTCTTCAGTTATTGAGCGGAAACAAGTGTGACGGATGTGACCTTGACCACTATGACCTAGACCTTTGACCTAGTGACCTTAAAATTAATAGGGGTCATTTGCTGGTGGTGACCAACCTGCACATCAAGTATGAAGTTCCTGGGCCCAAGCAAAAACTATTTATCAGCTCATTGTCACTGTGACCTTTCAAGCTCATGGTCACTATGACCTTGACTTTAGACGTACTGACCTCAAAATCAATAGGGGTCTTCTGCTAGGCATGGCCAACCTGCATACCAAGTATGGAGTTCCTCAGCCAAAGCGTTCTTCAGTTATTGAGCGGAAACCATTTTTTACCTCACAAGGTCACCATGACCTTGACCTTTGACCTTCTGTTATCAAAATCAATAGGGGTCAGCTACTGGTCATGACCAACCTGCATACCAAGTATGAAGTTCCTACGCCCAAGAGTTCTTCAGTTATTGAGCGGAAACAAGTGTGACAGACGGAAGGACGGAAGGACGGACGGAACGGGCAAAAACAATATGTCACCCCCATGTAATGGGGGAGACATAATTACTAATACACTATTCTTGGTGTAAATTGAACTGTCATAGTCAGATGATTGATAGGCCACTAGACTCATTCTGTAAACCTTGCTATGACCTTGTTGTTTATGCATCATGTGACAGTTCAATATACACACACTATACCATTCTCTATGACAAGATTAATAATTTTAAACTTTTTTGTATGGAATCTAGAAAACTGTAGTTTTACATTGTATAGGAACATGTGAACATGTACCAAGTTTCATTTAAAAATAATGAACGGTTGTTGAGTTATGGGTTAAGGTTAAAGTTTTGTGATGGCGATGCAAATGACGACGCAGACAACGTGCTAAGGTTATCGCAATAGCCTGACTTTTTTTCTTTGAAAAACAGACAACCTAAAAATTGGAAGTTTTGATTTTGATAATATTTTTGAACTGAGCAATTTCATCTTCTGCCACAATCTTTTTTTAAAAATTCATTTGCTGCATAAGGTGTTTGGAATAACGCTTGTCACTTATCATTTTTTATAACATTACTTTTCAGCCATTGGAATACAATACAGACAGATGGACTTCAATATTAGAAAATAATGTGAACTAAACCATGCATATATAGTCAAATAACAAAATTTATCAGAACATGAGGGATTCACAGAAACGTATACAATTTATTCGAGGGCTTCGTGCATGGCAACATGTCTTACCATACAGTTTTGTACTTGTGGTGATAGATACAGTGGGGGCAACGTTTTCGCTTGAGGGCATTCTCGATACCACACTCATTCCTGTTTCGGAAAAAATTATTCCATGTATAAACTACAATTTACAAACTTCAAAATTTAATGGTTTTCTAATATTCTGCTGTTCTTAGGAAACTGAAATGAAGAATGAAGGAAGCTAAAGGGGGAGAGAATATCACACAGAACTATACCAACTAACAACAATGAACCCTTTTCCATGTTAAAAGTGTCAACAAGAAAATGAAATCATTTAATCTCTGTTACACAAATATTATGTTATATACATGTAGTATACAGGTACAAAAATAAAAAAAAATCATATCCAAAGAAAGATTTAAGGCTTTCCCACATGCAGGAGCAATTTGAAAAATTCGAATTCTCAAAAAATGAAATTATTATAATTGAATAGTGTTGAAAACATTGTAACAAAAGGAAAAATTGTTCATTGCGAGCAATTACTCAGTTTACAAAAAATCTTTTCAACAGCCGTCTACTGCAGTTATGTCAAAAGGTGTTAATATGTGGGAAAGGTTTAATTCTAGAAAGATTTCACCAGTTCTAAAGCATTTTTTGCAAGTTTGATAAAGATGTGTCGAAGAAAAATCCAGTTTTGATTGGACATGAATATAAAGTCAGTACTTAAACACAAAGGACAGTATTATTAACACTTTCCCAATGCGAGACGCATCTGCAGCAGACGACTTTTAAAAACTTTGTGACAAAAGGAGAAATTGTTCATTTTGCCCAATGTCTGCGTTTGCAACGATGTTTTCAAATCCATTCAATACTAATACTTTCATTTATATAGTTTTTCCATATTTTTGCCAAGATATTTTCAACTCATCTTCCACAGAGTTGTTGTATGTGGGAAAGGGTTAACACACAAGACCGTTATTATCAAACCTTACATCAATCCACACCAAAAACTTATCATGCATATTTGTTAATTCATATCTCATATCAACTTGTATTTAATATTTCTTATAACATTATAAAGGACTACATTTAAATAGTATGGAAGCATTAGCCATTCTCTGATTTCATTCAGCCAATTTCTCTTCTTTTCTCTGATTTTAACCCTTTCCCACCTAAAGACGTATCTGCAATAGACGACTTTTGAAAACATTGTGACAAAAGGAGAAATTGCTCCAAAATAACTTTTACCACAATGTTTTCAACTTTTTTCAGTAATTATACCTTCATTTCAAGAGACTTTGCGTATCTTGAGTAGATGTTTTCAAAGTAGTCTGCTGCATACTTGCTGTATGTTGGAAATGGTTAAGCTGAACTAGTTCGGAGACTATCATGTAGATAATAATTGTCATCTATGACATGTTTAACAAGAGGGCCATGATGGCCCTGGAATCGCTCACCTGATTTATTTTTTTGTTCACTTTAGCTATATAAGCCACAACCCCCTGGCGGCCATAGTTTCCGACCAATCAACTTGGCTTGAAGGAACTTTTCTACAAAATTATTTGAAAATCAGCCTGACACTTTTGGAGAAGAAGATTTTTTAAATTTTCACTAAAGCCATTTAATGCAATATATAGCCCTGCCAACTGGCGGCCATGTTTTTCGACCAATCAACATGGCTTGAAGGAATCTTATAGAGGGTCATCCAAGGAACATTTCTACAATTTTTTTTGAAAATCTGCCAACCAGTTTGGGAGAAGAGGAATTTTGAAGTTTTTTTCATTTCGTTGCCATGGCAACCAGAATTCTGCATGGATCCCAAAAATGTGAAGGAAATCTGGTGAGGTCATTGAGAGGATGCTTTCTGTGAAGTTTCATCCCAATTGACTCACTGGATACTGAGGAGAAGAAGTTGACGCACGACGGACGACGTACGGACTCAGGTGAGCTAATAAAAAAACAAGAGGGCCATGATGGCCCTGGAATCGCTCACCTGATTTTTTTTTTTCACTTTAGCTATTTAAGCCCCGCCCCCTGGCAGTCATAGTTTCCGACCAATCAACTTTGCTTGAAGGAATCTGATAGAGGGTCACGCTAGGAACATTTCTACAACATTATTTGGAAATCTGCCAGACACTTTTGGAGGAGAAGATTTTTTAAGTTTTCACTATAGCCATAAAAGGCAAAATAGCCCCGCCCCCCCCTGGTGGCCATGTTTTTCGACCAATCAACTTGGCTTGAAGGAATCTGATAGAGGGTCATCCAAGGAACATTTCTACAAAATTATTTGAAAATCAGCCCGACACTTTCGGAGGAGAAGATTTTTTAAGTTTTCACTTTGACCATATAAGGCAAAATAGCCCCGCCCCCTGGTGGCCATGTTTTTCGACCAATCAACATGGCTTGAAGGAATCTGATAGAGGGTCACCCAAGGAACATTTCTACAAAATTATTTGAAAATCGGCCCGACACTTATGGAGGAGAAGATTTTTTAAGTTTTCACTATAGCCATAAAAGGCAAAATAGCCCCGCCCCCTGGCAGCCATGCTTTTTGACCAATCAACATGGCTTGAAGGAATCTGATAGAGGGTCACCCAAGGAACATTTCTACAAAATTATTTAAAAATCGGCCTGACACTTTCGGAGGAGAAGATTTTTTAAGTTTTCACTATAGCCATATAAGGCAAAATAGCCCCGCCCCCCCTGGCGGCCATGTTTTTCGACCAATCAAAATGGCTTAAAGGAATCTGATAGAGGGTCATCTAAGGAACATTTCTACAAAATTATTTGAAAATCTGCCAACCAGTTTGGGAGAAGAAGAATTTTGAAGTTTTTTCGGTTTCGTTGCCATGGAAACCAGAATTTTGCATGGATCCCAAAAATTTGAAGGAATTCTGGTGAGGTCATTGAGAGGATGCTTTCTGTGAAGTTTCATCCAAATTGACCCACTGGTTACTGAGGAGAAGAAGTTGACGGACGACGCACAATGGACGCCGGACAAAAGGCGATCACAATAACTCACCTTGAGCAAAGCTCAGGTGAGCTAAAAATCAATGCATTTAGATCAAACAAGCACAGTACAATTATAGATTATATTACTACGACTGTAAGTAATTCAAAAATGAAGTTGACTTGTTATGGTTGAAAAAAGGAAATAAAAACTGCTGCAACACGACAACCATAAAGATATAATTAATTCTTAGTAATAAAATGTGATGTGTGATCGAGATAAAATATGGACCATGATGGTCCTATATCACTCACCTGATTTAACTTAAATAGTTGCAATATTTACAGAAATTATTTGACTTATTTTTTTCACATTTGGTTGTCATGGGAATCAGAATTCTGCATCAATCAAAATAAATTGAAGGAGATTTAGTTAGGGCCTTCAGAAGCTTGCTGTGAAGTTTTCTCCCAATAGACCCACTGGTTACAGAGGAGATGTTGACGGCAGCTGACACACACCAGACAAAAAGTAATCACCATTAATTGTGCTCAGGTGAGATAAAAAGGTAAGTGTTCGAAGGAACACGTGTTAACCCTGCCACTTTTTCAGTATTTAAAAGCAATACAAACTGACATACAATCAAGAAGTGACAAAAGTGTCTCTGTGCTGAGGAAAGTGACATGAAACAAGAGCGCCGGCCATAAGTGAACCCCAACTTTTGGAAAAAGGGTAATTTCTGAATAATTATTGAAGCTGGAGTTATGTGACTTGGGACAGACATGTGTATTGTTCCCCGGAAAAAGAGTACTAAATTTCATTTAAAAATGTTGAAAGTTTTTTTAGTTATGATGTAAGGTCAAACGACAACGGCGCCAAGGGTAATCACAATACCCTGACTGGTTTCCTTTGAAAATCAGACAAGCTTAAAATAAGGAACAAATAACTTCCTTGAATTGACATCCTAGTTTTGGACCTCACATGACCCAAGTTTCAAACCTGATAGGAACTAGTGGAGATGAATATGTTGATGATTTTTCATGAACATTGGATGAAAAATATGGCCTCTATAATTATGCACAGGGTATTTCTAAAATTTGACCTAGTGACCTAGTTTTTGAACCCACATGACCCAGTTTCAAATCTGCCTTAGATTAAATGGAGATGAGGGCTCTGATGATTTTCATAAATATATTCGTTGCTAAATGTGGCCTCTATCATTTACAAAAGGTTTTGCTTTTGATTTGGCCCAGTGACCTAGTTGTTTGCACCCATAAGAACCATGCAGTCATGAAATTGGCTGGTATTTAATGAAGATGAATCTTCTAATAATCCCTTATGATTATTTGATGAGAAATGAGGCCTCTAGAGTGTTCATAATGTATTTTATTTTAAATTAGGACTTATCGACCTAGTTTTTATACCCTATTTGAGTTTAAAACACAGTATGAAAACAATATCAGTAACATATGTTTTTGAGGCAATCTGAAGGCCTAGTCACACTAGAGACAGAATGAGCTGGAATGTTGTTGGAATGAAAATTCATGGTATATTCCTGGATATTCAAAGTGTATTTTAATAATTCTGCCTGCATTCTGAGTGCATTCCAAATAATCTGGTCCATTCTTGTGGCCAGTCCGAATGTTTTGCTCATGTTCAAATCTTTCGAGGTGCATTTGTAGTGGAGAAATATCCAACAGCATTTGAAGTGTATTCAAACTGCATTCTGACTACATTCTAAATAGTCTTACAGCATATAGACAGCAATCGAAACATTTTGATCGCATTCGAAGGAGAACCCAAACTCTAATCCTCTGTATACATTTGTATAAAAACGCGGCCAGCTGCTAGAACTTAATTAGTTGGAATTTAGGAGTTACATGACTTTGGGGGGGTATTCGGGCAACAATCCAACCGTATTTGTACGGTAGTTGAAATGCATTCTAAATATTTTGACTGGATTCTAACAGCATTCTAAATATTCCTACTATGTTCCAACTACATTTGAGCTGCATTCAAAAGCTAAGACACCAGGAATGTGCAAGATTCGAGGTGGGTTTAAAGTGCTTTCTAAGTATTCTTACAAAGCCATAAGAATTTAGGCCAATTTGACTTTCCCTCCCAAATGTGACGCAAATTTTAAAAATTCTTGCGATCAGAAAAATTGGTCGTTGAAAATGAAATGTACCTTGTCAATATATAGTCAAATGCTATTTTAAGATTTTTAACAAGACTGGCACCTGTGATGACATTATGGAAAACTAAATAAACATTAAATGTATTAATGAAAAATCAATTTTACTGTTAGGCTAATTAAGTATTTTAAAAAGAATTAAAACAAATATTTTAAACTTTAGGAAGTTATTGTTGGTGTGATTCCTTGTATACAAGTTTGTTCTATTTATGCAAAACTAATATGCTTGTGTTATAAAACATGAAAAAATTGCCTTCTCTTTGTATGAAAGATGAATACATGTATGGTATGAGAATGGCATGCTAATAAATTATAATGTTTCAGGGACTGCCTTATAGTTTGTTTGTTTTTGTTTTGTCTCTTTATCCCTTTCCCTCATACGACAATTCAGCAGCAGACGACTTTGAACATATTTTGTGAAAAAATAAATTATCTCTATAATTGAATGGATAACCTACAATTTCTCCTTTGCCACAATGTTTTCAAAAAGTTGTCTGCTGCAGATAGGTCAAACAATGTCTACATGTTGGATAGAGTTAAAGCATAATAAGGACAGTCCTTCAGGAATTCTACTACTTTAACCATCTCCTAGATACAGACAACTGTCGACACATTAAAAGCAGCAGACTTTTGAAAACTTTGTGGCCAAAGGAGAAATTACGTATTCTATTCAACTTCCAAGGTGTCGTAATTTCAAGGACCATTCAAGGCTTTAAAACGATCTTTAAAATTGAAGCACTTTTTTAAGATTTCTAGGAAGACTTGGAACTCGGCATCTATGACCATTATAAGGCAGTCCACAAAACAAGGTGTATAAGCAGGGAAGATAGGGATTAGCATACAGCACTATTGGAAAGTTATCTAGTAAGGAAGCGTTATTTTTTCTAGCAGCCATTAAAAGAGCCCATTGGTTAACCCTTTTCCACATACAAAAATTCTGCAGCAGACAACTTTTTAAACATTCAGGCAAAAATATGGATAAATTAAATTTAAATTGTTGAAAACATAAGTCGCAAAAGGTGTTATTGCTCATTATGAGAAATTCAACCTTTCGCCACAATGTTTGCACATGGTGTCTGCAGCAGATGTGTTCAAAATACGCGTCTGCAAGTGGAAAAGGGCTAAGGAGGAATATCAATCAGGCAAGGAGTGCTATACATGTAAAAGGCATTCTTACCACTCAATCTATATTTAAGTGCCCTCATGCTTCCAGCTGAAGGGGCAAAACAAGTACAACATGAACTTCAAATTCAATACAACATAGAAATCAGTACTATACACTATACAGAACACAAATTGAACTGGCTGAATTTCTTGATTTGTTTTCCTTGTTTGTTTATATTAACTTTTTCGCACATGTAGTCGACTTTTGAAAGCATTGTGGCAAATGGAGAAATTACTTATAATGAGCAATTTCTCCTTTTGCCACAATGTTTTCAATTCTTTTCAATAATTGTATTTTCATTTATTGAGATTTACCCTATTTTGATTCTGATGTTTTCAATGCCGCTTGCTGCAGAATTTTTGTATCTGAGAAAGATTAATTGGTGTTTCAGACTGGTCACTGGTTAAATAATGTGTTACGTTTTCCCATGTACATAATCTGTACTACTGGAATGTATTTTTTGACAGAGTGGATCAGACATAATGCTGTCCCAGAGATCCTGATCCCAATCTGCCAACTGAACTGATTGAAATGAACCTTTTGCCATATAAATTTCAGCTGTCTCACGAGAAAACCAACATTGTGGAATCTGCGTAAAGTATCGATCCGGATCAGCCTAAGCATGCCGCGCAGGCTTATCCGGACAGACAATTTTCTGTTTCAGGAATCATTACTCTATACCCCTAAGACTGAATGCGTCAGCCCAGATTAGCTTACACGGACTGCGCAGGATCTGAGTTGATATCGTACGCAGAGTCCATAGTGTAAGTTTTCTCGTGGAACGGCTCATTTGTAGCAGAGACCTTAGAAACAAGCCTTCTTTTGCTACAATGTCAAAAACATTTAGCAAAGAGCTCTACACTTTCTCTGACACCAACAACTTCTAAAAACAAGAGGGCCAAGATGGCCCTAAATCGATCACCTAATTGATAGTAAATTAGTAGCAAATATTTAACTGCAAATATCTGGAAAATTTTATCAGGGAGTGCAAATGAAACTGAAAGGAGTGGACACTTCTCAAGAAACAGCTTATCAGTAAAGGCCATTTATATCTTGAAATCTAACAAGAACTTTAATAAGAATGGAATTATAAAGTTTTTGTCATTTTGCACCTTTCCTGATGCCGCCTTGCTGCGCTGTTTTTCAACCATATCAATATGGCTTCAACAGTTTATTTAGAGGGTCACTTAAGAAACATTTCTACCAAATTATCTTGCAATCGCACAAGTAGATTATGGAGGAAAAGGATTTTAAAATTTGGGTATTTTTTCTCACTCTCTGATGCCACAGCATCCAAAGTTCTCAATGGAATTTAAATCTTTGAACAATTTTGAAAGAGGACCACCAAAGGAACATTCTTGTGATGTTTTGTGGAAATTGGTCTATTGAAATGGTAGGAGTTGGATGTCACTTGTAGCTAAAAGTTCAATTTACCCTTTTTGTGATGACACCTGGTTGATATGATTGCGTAACCAATCAAAACGGCTTAAACAAATTAAATAGAGGATCATTACACTTTCATAAAAATGGAATTTTCAAATTTTGTCATTTTGCCCCTTTTCTGATGCCACCTGACTGCCATGTTTTTCGACCAATCAGTATGGCTTGAACAATTTTTATAGAGGGTCACCCAAGGAACATTTCTACCAAATTATATTTGAATCTGACAGGCAGATTCGGAGGAGAAGATTTTTAAAGTTTGGACATTTTGTCACCTTTCTGATGCCGCAGCAACCAAAGTTCTCATTTGAATTTTAATCTTTGAACAATTTTGAAAGAGGACCACAAAAGGATCATTCCTGTGATGTTTTGTAGTAATTGGTCTATTGGAATGGCAGGTGTTGGTTGTCATTTGTAGCTAAAAGTTCAATTTACCCCTTTTGTGATGACGCCTAGTTGCTATGATTGTGTAACCAATCAAAACGGCTTTAACAAATTAAATAGAGGATCATTAAAGTAAAATTCGTTTTATATTTTCTTAAAATCAGACAAACACTTTCATAAAAATGGAATTTTCAAATTTTGTCATTTTGACCCTTTTCTGATGCCGCCTGACTGCCATGTTTTTCGACCAATCAGTATGGCTTGAACAATTTTCATATAGGGTCACCCAAGGAACATTTCTACCAAATTATATTTGAATCTGACAGGCAGATTCGGAGGAGAAGATTTTTAAAGTTTGGACATTTTGTCCCCTTTCTGATGCCGCAGCAACCAAAGTTCTCAATGGAATTTTATTCTTTGAACAAATTTGAAAGAGGACCACCGAAGGAACATTCCTGTGATGTTTTGTGGAAATTGGTCTATTGGAATGGTAGGAGTTGGTTGTCATTTGTAGCTAAAAGTTCAATTTACCCCTTTTGTGATGACGCCTGGTTGCTATGATTGTGTTACCCATCAAAACGGCTTAAACAAATTAAATAGAGGATCATTAAAGTAAGATTCGTATTATATTTTCTTAAAATCAGTCAAGCACTTTCATAAAAATGGAATTTTCAAATTTTGTAATTTTGCCCCTTTTCTGATGCCGCCTGACTGCCATGTTTTTTGACCAATCAGTATGGCTTGAACAATTTTTATAGAGGGTCACCCAAGGAACATTTTTACCAAATTATATTTGAATCTGACAGGCAGATTCGGAGGAGAAGATTTTTAAAGTTCGGACATTTTGCCCCCTTTTTGATGCCGCAGCAACCAAAGTTCTCAATGGAATTTAAATCTTTGAACAACTTTGAAAGAGGCCAACCAGAGGAACAGTCCTGTGATGTTTCACGGAAATTGTCCTTGGAGTTTGGGAGGAGATGATGTTTAAAGCTAAAAGTTAACGCCGGACGGACGGACGGACGACGGACGACGGACAAAAAGTGATCAGAATAGCTCACCTTGAGCCTTCGGCTCTAGGTGATCTAAAAACTTCCAGGGAAAAGTAGAAATTCCTGAAAAACAATCTTTCCAGATTTCAGGATGGTACTTTTCTTATAAGATGTTTTCAAAGAAATGACTCTTATCGTATCACATCCGTTGAACAGTTTAGGGATCTTTAATGACCATACAATTTGAAATAACAATTAAATGTGTTTGCATAAGGAAATGACAGTTCAATTTATACTTACTATACAAACAAAGGGCAAGCATATATACATATATATATTTGGGGCTAATAAAGCAAACTAGAGTCTAATTGTATCTCTATTACAGTATCACTTAACCTTTTCCAACATACAGAAGCTTTCTGATGCCTCTGCATCAGATGACTTTTAAAAACATTGTGACAAAAGGAGAAATTGCTCATTTTCAGCAACTTCTCCTTTTGCCATAATTTTTTCAACTCTTTTCAATAATTATACTTTAATTATTTGAGATTTTCCTCATTTTTGCCTGTTTATCTTATAAGGTCATCTGCTGCAGAATTGTTGTTTGTGAGAAAGGATTAAACCGCCTTTCCCCCAAACAACAAATATTCAGCAGATGACTCTGTAAATAACTATCGAAAACTATGGCAAGTCTCTATAAATTTAACCCTTTCCCTCATATAGACGCTTTCTGACGCCTCTGCAGCAGACAGCTTTTTGAAAACATAGTGACAAAAGAAGAAATTGCACAAAACGTGCAATTTCTCCTTTTGCCACAATGTTTTTCACTTTTTGTCATAGGTTATCCATTGAATTAAAGAGATATTCTATTTTTTGACAAAACATGTTCAAAGTCGTCTGCTGCAGAATTGTCGTATGAGGGAAAGGGTTAAGTTCTATTATTGAATAAAGTAGAAAATATTGATAGGTCTTCTCCTGCAGAAGCGTTTAAATGGGTCTGTTTGTGGGAAAGGGTTACAGATGCATGAGTGTAAAACTAGCAATGCTATATTTGAGAATGTCAATGCAAAAAGGTGCAATTTGGCTTTCGTTAACAGTGCATCCAGATCAGCATGTGCTTCCGCAGTCTGTTCAAGTTTTACACTGTTCCCATATTACTTCTGGCAACATGTGTAGATCATGATAAAGCAGAGCAGATGTACTGGCTCATCGGAGCCTACACTGTTCAGAAATGCCAACTTGTGTCGTTTTTCACTGGAACAGGCTCATTTGTAGATTTTTGTCAGAAGGGACATTTACAGTTTTATCACAGTCATGTAGACAGCCTCAGTGAGGCTCACTGTAAGCAGAGACCACCAGACCCCATATCGCCAAACACATATTATTTGTGTTTAGGAGCCATGTCACAAACATGATAACGTACCTTCAGGACTTTGCAATCAGTGAATATCCAGATCAGCATTGCAGTCTGACCAGGATCTTCTCATATTACCATTTATTCATGCAAGTATCCTATATAGAAGCCTCTTCCATGATGGTTAAAAAAATCAACTCTAACATGATGCAGTTTGAGCATAAATAACCCTTTCCCACATGTAGACGCTTTTAACGCCGTTGCTGCAGACGACTTTTGAAAACACTGTGATGAAAGGAGATTGCTCAAAATGAGCAATTTCTCATTTTGCCACAATGTTTTCAGTTTTTCCTTAATTTCACCTTTATTTATTAATTTGGATTTTTTAAAGTCGTCTGCTGCAAAGTTGTTGTATGTGGGAAAGGGTTCTAAAGTAATTCAAAATCTGTGAAGATCTTGTGTCTGTAACATGGTCCCTATACATCTATAAAACCACACAATATCAACATACAGGGCAAGGGAAATATAGAACAAGAATTTCAATTGTTATGTTTATTTGCATGGGCTTAAATCATCACGTCTGCAGCAGGCTACTTTTGAAAACATAGTGACTAAAGGGGAATTTGCTCAAAATGAGCAAATTTTCCTTTTTCCACAATGTTTTCAACTCTTTTAAAATAATAACACTGTCCTGTAAAGAGATTTTCCATTTAGAGCGTTAAGACAAGATTACATGATTCATTAATTAACAACAATGGAAACATAAAAATGTGAGAAACACTTTCTCGGATGCAGACAACATTTAACCCCCTATCCAACATGCAGGAGCATTTTGACGTAGATGCAGCAGACGACTTTTGAAACATTGGGACAAAAGGTGAAATTACTAATAATGAGCTTTTTCTTCTTACCCTCATACGACAATTCTGCAGCAGACGACTTTGAACATATTTTGTCAAAAAATAGAAAATCTCTATAATTGAATGGATAACCTATGACTAAAAGTGGAAAACATTGTGGCAAAAGGAGAAATTGCACGTTTTGTGCAATTTCTTCTTTTGTCACTATGTTTTCAAAAAGCTGTCTGCTGCAGAGGCGTCAGAAAGCGTCTATATGAGGGAAAGGGTTAAGCAACAATGTTTTCCACTCATTTCAATTCTTACACTTTCTTTTGTAGAGGTTTTGCATAACTGTGCCAAGATGTTTTCAAAAGTGTCTGCTTTAGTTTGGCTGTATGTCGGAAAGGGTCAATTCCTTACAAACAAACGACCTTTGAAATAATTGTAGAAAAAGTAAACATTACTCGAAACAAGCAAAATCTTCTTTATTTACAATGTTTTAAATTCTATATCAAAAATATGCTTCCAAATTTCTAGATGCTGCATTTTTATTTCTCAGAAAATCAAGAAAAAAGCTATTTGCTCTCTTTAACAATTTTTGGCAGCAGAAGACTTTGAAAATATCTGGTCTCAGAAAATCTCTATAGATGAAGGTATTTTACTGAATAAAGTTTAATAATACATTGTGGAAAGGGAGAAATTGCTCATTTTTAGCAATGTTTACATTTATCACAATGTTTTAAAGTGTTCTGCTGGTGAGGTGCCAAATAGCACAAACATGTTGAGAAGGGCTAACAATAATGTAGGGAAAATTTGTTATATTTAGAAATTTGAAAGAACTGGTATATTCATTAAAAGTGAAGCAAACATTGTTGGAAAAGGAAAAACTTATTACTGGCAATTTCACCCTTTTCTTCAATGTTTTAACAAGTTGTCTGCAGTTAAGGCATCATAATGTTGTTTTCAATAGAGCAGGTCAAACTGTTAGTCAGTTGCTTTATTCATTCCTTTTTTTAGTATCTCAAATGACATTTCTAAAAAAAATTACATCTTACATTACATCAAAACCTAAGAATTGCCCTCTTTGTAATCATTTCATCTTTATATGTAGCAAATATCTTTGAAAACATCTTGGCAGAAAAAATGGAAAATCTATATAAATTAAATTATACTTATTGACAAAAATTAAAAACATTGTGCCGAAAAAGAACCAGTTAATCTGCTGTGATTCAATTGCCACAATCTTGAGCGTCATGAAGGGAATCCACTTATAAAATATTTAAGTTTTTATTAATAGGGAATTTGTTTACCAAATATACATATAAAGTCTTTTGTGGCAGATTCATTCCATGTCAGGATGGGTTAAGTTTTGAGAGGCCTAGATATGGAGGTGTAAACAGATCTTCATCCAACAATATATATCTTATTTGTGGCTTGAACCCCATGTTGTAGTCAATCAAAATAATCATTTTACGGGGACAATTATTTTGAGTGACAACTACATATGGTTTGGAGAGTTCAAGTAAGATAATGAAATATGCCTCTTTACTAGTGCTATGGGCTTTATCAAATGTCAAACAAGGTAAGTAACTCTTACCTGAATTATCACTCTGTGAAGAGTTATTGGACATGACACTGTCCTTCTTGTTCAGCTGGGAGTGTGGGTTAGAAGGTGTACGTATCAGTCTCGAAACCTCAGTGCTGCCGTTATGTACATTTGGGAGACTGCCGTTTCGCTTTGGTTTTATTGGCGATGGGTTCTTAAGCACGTTTTCAGTATTACCTTGATCACTATCTGTTTCCTGTACAAAGTAAACAATCAGTATGGATTTCATTGTTTGAATAGTGTTGTATGACTCTTTCAACAGTATTCCAGTAAAACATTTCCCTCATGCAGAAAATCTGTTTGTCAAAAATATGGAAAATCTCTACAAATGAAAGCAATCACTGAATAGTTTAGTTTTAAATATTGTGACAAAAGACGAAAAGCTCATTATGAGCTTTTTTTCCTTTAGCCATAACATTTTCAAAAGTTGTCTGTTGCAGATGCTTCAAAATGCGTCTGCAAGTGGGAAAAGGTTAAATCATGTTGCATCCTGGTTAAATTAACCATACAAGTACGTTTTATTCCTTTCCCACATACAGCTTCTTTCTGACACCTCTGCAGCAGATGACTTTTGAAAATATTGTGACAAAAGGTGAAATTGGTCATGGTGAGCAATTGAACCTTTTACCATAATGTTTTCAACTCACATTTTTACCAAGATGATATCAAAGTCTTCTGCAGTTCTTTTTGATAAACAAATAAGGGAAACAAGCCCTGTCCCATGGCAGCCATGTTTTTCAATGGATCGGAATAATTTGAAAAATCTCAGTAGAGAGTCAACAAAGGAACTAAAGGAAAGTTTGTGCCAAATCATTACAAATCAAGCAAAGTTTTTAATCTATATACATATAACGAAATCAAGTCCCTCTCCCTGCTGGCTACAGTTTTTAATGTAATGAACTGATCTTATCAATTTTGTAGAGGACATGCAGGAAAGGGATAAACTTGTCAAAGAAAATTTAATCTTACCTCAACTTCATCCTCCATTAAAAAGGATTCCAATTGTTTCTCATGTCTCTGTTGTTTGGACAAATATTGCAAGGGGTTAGACAAAGCTTCTGCAAATTCTGAAAGATATGATGTGATAATATAACTAAATTTTCTGCAGACTCTCACATACAAGATCTACTGTGACCTGCAATATCTGAATAAAATGTCAGATTCTTCACAAAATGTTATTATGCATGCAGTCCTTTGTGAAAGGTATTAACATTCCTTTTCCCATATTCAACAAATCTGCAGCAGACGACTTTGCAATGATTTTGGTAAACATGAAAAACCTCCATAAATGCAAGTATATATATTGATTTGAGATGAAAACATGATGACAAAAGGAGAAATTGCTGATGATGAACAATTCCTTCTTTTGCCACAATGTTTGCAACTTAATTTAATAATTCTACTTTAAGTATAAAAGATTTTAGAGATGCTTTCAGAAGTCGTCTGCTGCAGGTGTGTCAAAATACGTTTGCAAGTGGGAAAGGGGAATTAAATAAATCAAAAGAAGCTGCTGATGGTGTTTATCCCTAAAACAGACAGTTTGATAGAGTCATAAGGTAGGTATTATCTTTGATCTATAAAACAAACACATTTTGATAAATAGGTCAATATGCTTGTAAGGCTGTGGTATTTGTCACATAGTGTTTAACATATTTCCGATACTGGATTTGAATAAATGGATGCAGTTTATAGTCCTGTAAAACAAAAACGAAAAACTATTGCTTTGTATAAACTCAACCATAAACAACATTTTGAAACAGTCTGTCTCTGTGTAGTAGTGAAAGTGTACGTCTTGGGAGGGGGAGATCGGGCTTCATTTCCTGGTCACGTTATACCAAAGACATTAAAAAGAACACCAGCGCTCATCTGCTTTTGTTTTTAAGTCCAAACAAGAGCGCCAAATGTCACAAAATACGCCCGTCATGTATAATGATAATTGTTATTGAGCTGACAAGACCAATTTTAGGTAATTTCTATAATTAAAGGGTGATAACTCTTGATTGACTAAAGGGATATGGCTAGTTATCGAACTTGTCCGAGATATTATGCCAATACACATTCTGACCAAATTTGATGATGATTGGACAAAGGTTTCTAAAGTTATTGAGCTGACAAGACTAATTTTGGTTAATTTCTATAATTAAAGGGCGATAACTCTTGATTGACTAAAAGCGATATGGCTAGTTATCGAACTTGTCCGAGATATTATGCCAATACCCATTGTGACAAAATTTGGTGATGATTGGACAAAGGCTTCTAAAGTAATTGAGCTGACAAGACCAATTTTGGGTAATTTCTATAATTAAAGGGCGATAACTCTTGATTGACTAAAGCGATATGGCTAGTTATCGAACTTGTACGGGATTTTATCCCAATACACATTCTGACAAAATTTGGTGATGATTGGACAAAGGCTTCTAAAGTTATTGAGCTGACAAGACCAATTTTGGGTAATTTCTATAATTAAAGGGCGATAACTCTTGATTGACTGAAGCGATATGGCTAGTTATCGAACTTGTCCGAGATATTATCCCAATACACATTCTGACAAAATTTGGTGATGATTGCACAAAGGCTTCTAAAGTTATTGAGCTGACAAGACCAATTTTGGGTAATTTCTATAATTAAAGGGCGATAACTCTTGATTGACTAAAGCATATGGCTAGTTATCGAACTTGTCCGAGATATTATCCCAATACACATTCTGACAAAATTTGGTGATGATTGCACAAAGGCTTCTCAAGTTATTGAGCTGACAATATACTGGACGCCGCCCAACAATCCGCCCGCCCGTACGCCGCAGGTAAAACTATAATAGGTAGATCTATAATACGATCCGTTTTTTCAAAACGGGCGTATAAAAAGGGGTGTTACTGATTAATTATGAAAGCCAGAGTTATGTTACTTGGTATAGATATTCATATTGTTCCTAGGAACCTGCGTACCAAATTTCATTTGAAAATGTTGAATGTTATGAGGTAAGGTTTAAGTTTTGTGAGGACCCAGACGACGACGACTCGTCCAAGGATATAACAATACCCTGACTTTTTTTCTTCGAAATACAGACAAGCTAAAAATGGTATTTATTGTTCTTTTACATTGCACTCAGCGTTGCTGGAAGTTGTCAAAATATGCCAGTAGTACTGGTAATTTTACCCAGGAAATGTTGTAATATAACTAAAATACTGTAAATAAAGGCAATGCAAATCACCATTCAAACAAAGACTTTAACAGAATTCTATAAATATAGTCTTTAACCCTTTCCCTCATATTGAAACTTTCTGATGCCTCTGCAGCAAACGGCTTTTTGCAAACATGGTGACAAAAGAAGAAATTGCTCAAAACGAGTAATTTCTCCTTTCGTCACTATGTTTTCAACTCTATTCAATTATTGCACTTTCATTTAAAGGGAGTTTGCAAAAAAAATCAGGTATGTATTCAAATTCTTCTGCTGCAGATTTGTTGTATGTGGGGAAAGGGTTAACAGAATGATAAAAGTATTTACCTGCATGAATGTCAGATACATAGTCTGTGACAGAAATATGAACAAACAAGGTTGGCAACAATAATGGCTGATTACATTCATTGCGTAGATTTATGTGTCGATAACCTGAAATATAGACAAAAATAATATGAACTGTTCTAGTTATTAAATGTTTCGCTTGATTTCATTGAAACTGAGAACAAGAATATGTTTTCACTTGTTAACCGGCATGACTTTTTAAATAACATCTTCTTTGAAAAAGAATTTGAAGATATGGTACAACAGTCTGGAAATTTGAAACTTTTTAAAAGGTTTAATGTAATTTTAAAGTAGAGCACCGTGTATGGCACAGATGCTCGACTGATAGAAAACAGAAAAAAAGCTGAGCTGAACAAAAAAACTTAACCGGACGACCACGCCGACGACGACGATACCAGGGTCATGACAATAGCTCTCGTTTTTTCAAAAGTCAAGCTAAAAAAGAAAATGTGGGACAAGAAGAAATTGCTTATCCTTTTATTCCAATTCTTTCTAAACATTTAGGAAAACATATGGAAAATCTCTATGAATGAAAGAATAATTATCTTATATATTTAAAAACATTGTGGCAAATGGAGATATTGGTAATTATGAGCAATTTCTCCTTTTGCCACAATGTTTACAAGAGTTGTCTGCTGCAGATGAGCCAGAAAGCTTCTGTACGAGCAATTACTACTTTTGTCACAATGTTTTCAACCTCTTTTCAGTAATCATACTGTTTTCAACTGGATTCAAAATTTATACTTTCATTTATAAATAAAGATTTTCTTTATTCTTGCCAAGATCATTTCAAAAGTGGTCCGCTGCAGATTTCTTGTATGTGTCAAAGTGTTTATGCTGGTTTCTGTAAAGCCCTGTCCAATAAAGTCAGTGATACTAACCTGGTCTTAATGCCTCAACTGACAATACCCTGTGACCAATCAACTTGCCTTGCTCTTCACATACAGAGATACGAATCACCGCTAAATTTGGCAACACAACCTATAAATAGTAACATTTTATCTCACATTTCATAACATATGAACCACTGCAACACAATCTTTAAAGAGTAACATTTTATATTCCTTAGAATTATATATACACAATATATGAAGCACTGCTAAATCTGTCAATACAGCCTATCAACAGTAACATTTAACTCACGTTAAAATTCATTCATTCTGTAAAATATGTCAAATTATGACCTTGACCTTGAACATTTTGATGCTGAATGATGTCCCATGACCAGACAATACATCTTCCAGAAAAATTCCAGCAGGGGTTGCTGAGATAAAGTTATTTGTAAAAGTGGTCGCTGCTGTCGCCGCTATGTGACTGCTATGTCTCACTCCACTATCGTTGGCGAGACAATGAGGCTAACAGCCATGCCAGCCATATTTTAGGACCTATCAACATGGCTTGAAAGAATCTGATAGAGGGTCACCCAAGGAACATTTCTACAAAATTGTTTGAAAATCGACCGGACACTTTCATCGGAGAAGTTTTCACTATAGCCATATTAGGCAAAATAGCTTCCTGTGAAGTTTCATCCCAATTGGCCAAGTGGTTAGGGAGGAGAAGTTGTATGAAGCAAAAAGTTGAAGCACGAATGACAGACAATTCTCCATGACATAACGATGGGCTTCAGCCAGTGGAGCTAATAACATTAATATCACATTTGAATCGATTCCATAACTAATCAAAACAATCAAGAAGATTATTTCCTTTTTAATCGAAAGGTTTTTTTAAAAGGTGCAAGATAATTTACCTTCCTGAATACAAATGGCTGTTCATCATAGACAGGACTGACCCCGTTGTTTGGAACTGTTTTAGTTTTGAACTTTTTGCGGTGAGTATCTGTAGGCAGTCCATACATATCTACCTCTACATATGTACCAACCTTTTTGTCTGTCAAAAACTGGCCTGATATAACCTGGAAAGATAGGGGTGGTACAAAATTAGTGACATCCTGGGATAGACACTTGGAGGCTTTGAATTAGTGACAATATGGGTCACATTGTCAGGAATATGTTCAAGGTCATTGTGAACAGGACTTTTGTACAGACAAATATGATCTCAAAATCAATAGAAGTCATCTTTAGGTCGTGCCCAACATCCAAGCCAAACTTCATGTTATTAAGTCAAAGCACTCTCCAATTATCAATCGGACAATTGTTGTGTGTGACATTGACCTTTAATGAGATGACCTTAAAATCAAAAGAGGTCATTTACTGGTCAAACCGACCTACCTGCCAATGTTTGAGTACTGTAGATTCAAGCATTATCCAGTTATCAATTGGACAAGCTTCAGTCTACCAAAGGACCTACAGACATGTGCAAACTAATACACCCCCTTCACTAAAATCTTGCAGATATTGCGAGATGTGTTAGTCATGTTACTAATTTATCAACTAGATGTGTCTGCGGTATAATACCATCCGCTGATTAGGGTTGTGTAGATTAACATCTTTATCCCTTTTTTCTTACTTCTCATTTCATGCTGTCATTTCAGCTTTGCTCCGTTCGTCTTTTAGTATTATTTTAAGTGTATTGATCGTGGAAAAATTGAGTTACTCAATAATTATGCATTATTTTCAAGCAGACCTTACTATGTATATGAAACATGGCGTTTTTTCCCCTTTTATTTTTACACAATTTCAACTCAAAGATGGTGTATAAAATAAAAATTATCTCGGGCAAAAATTATGATCAATATTTAAAATAGCAGTTAACATGAATAATTAAGCATTTTAATATATTTGTATTAATTATTCTTTCTAATGAAACAAATATTTTTTCTCACATTTAATTTGTTTAACTCACAAAAGAATACAAATACAGATGGGACAAATAAGATTATATATTTTTATATAATAGTCGTCATTCTATTACATCTAATTTAACTGATGTATTCCTACTGAGTAATTGGGGTCATCAGATGCTTGTTAACAGAGCATGCAGGACAATGATCATGATCTGCGATGTTCTCGCCGTACCCGCGATAAAATGCGAGATTTGGCAGTGATTCAAATCTCTTTAATTATATGTGTCTGAAAATATCTAGGAACAAGAGCGCCAAATGTCACAAAATACGCCCGTCTGTATAATTGTTATTGAGCTGACAAGACCAATTTTAGGTAATTTCTATAATTAAAGGGCGATAACTCTTTGACTGATTGACTAAAAGCGATATGGAACTTGTCCGAGATATTATGCCAATACACATTGTGACAAAATTTGGTGGTGATTGGACAAAGGCTTCTAAAGTTATTGAGCTGACAAGACCAATTTTGGGTAATTTCTATAATTAAAGGGTGATAACTCTTGATTGAGTAAAGCGATATGGCTAGTTATTGAACTTGTCCGAGATTGGACAAAGGCTTCTAAAGTTATTGAGCTGACAAGACCAATTTTGGGTAATTTCTATAATTAAAGGGCGATAACTCTTGATTGACTCAAGCGATATGGCTAGTTATCGAACTTGTCCAAGATATTATCCCAATACACACTCTGACAAAAATTTGGTGGTGATTGGAAAAAGGCTTCTAAAGTTATTGAGCTGACAAGACCAATTTTAGGTAATTTCTATAATTAAAGGGCGATAACTCTTGATTGACTAAAGCGATATGGCTAGTTATGGAACTTGTCCGAGATATTATCCCAATACACATTCTGACAAAATTTGGTGGTGATTGGACAAAGGCTTCTAAAGTTATTGAGCTGACAAGACCAATTTTGTGTAATTTCTATAATTAAAGGGCGATAACTCTTGATTGATTAAAGGGATATGGCTAGTTATCGAACTTGTCCGAGATATTATCCCAATACACATTCTGACAAAATTTGGTGATTATGGGACAAAGGCTTCTAAAGTTATTGAGCTGACAACATACTGGACAAAGCCCGCCCGGCCGTACACCGCAGGTAAAACTATAATACGATCCATTTTTTCAAAACAGGCGTATAAAAACTGACATTGGAGGAAAAAGAGAGTTGTATATTATGATAAATAACTCCATTTCCCAACATGATATCAGAATCACAATGTTTTGAGTGTCTATTTTTAATAACCTTTACCGGGTATGTCTTAATTTTGGAAGAGTCACAAAAATCAAACATCTGATGTAAATCACTTATGCTTATGTAGCAGATGACTTTTAAAAACATTGTGGGAAAGGGTTAACTTGCTCAAAATGCTGCAAAGGTGTCAGAAAACATTTGCATCAGACAATGGAATAAGAGGCTATCACCTACCCTGACTGAAACTGTTCCTGCAATAATTCCATCGACTGTAGACTCGGCAAACGGATCAAAAAGCTTGTCAGTCCTTCGCATGAAGTCCGGTTTTAACACGTACCCCGATTTCTTATTGTACTCAAATATACCCAGATTCAGTTGCATAGCTAAATCTACAATGAAATAAAATGAACCATTTCCAGTATGGATGACAAATTATAATCTCTAACAAGAGGACACAAAAACATCTGTTAAGGGGCCCAAACTCTAGTGTTGCGGGCAATCTGGATGGAAATTTAACTCTGGCCATTGTGACAAAGTTTGGTGAAGATTTGAGAAATTTCTATAAATGAAGGTAGAATTATTTTTTCAATCGATTTGAAAACTTTGTGACAAAAGAATTTACCCTTTCTTATATACAATAAAACGGCCTGCAGTTGACTTAGAAAAAATCTAGTTAAAAATATGGAATGAGGTTGAAAACATTGTGGCAAAAGGATAAACTGCTCATTATGTGCAATTTCTCCTTAACCCTTTCCCTCATATATACGCTTTCTGACGCCTCTGCAGCAGACAGCTTTTTGAAAACATAGTGACAAAAGAAGAAATTGCTCAAAACAAGCAATTTCTCCTTTTTCCACAATGTTTTCCCGGTGTGTGTGCGTGTGCGTGTGTGTGTGTGTGTGTGTGTGTGTGTGTGTGTGTCTCTCTCTCTCTCTCTCCCTATCGCTTTGTCTCTGTCTCTCTGTCTTTGTCTCTCTCTTTTGTCTATCATTCTTTCTTTCTCTCCCTTTTCTCTATCTCTCTCTGTCTTTATATATTTACTCTCCCTCTTAGATATAGGTTATCCATTCAGTTATAGAGATTTTCTATTTTTTGACAAAATATGTTCAAAGTCGTCTGCTGCAGAATTGTTGTATGAGGGAAAGGGTTAAGCCACAATGTTTTCGAAAAGCGTCTGTATGTTGGAAAGGGTTAAGGCCCCTATGCAGCACGCCATTAATCTTCCAATTTTCCACATTTTGCATTTTTCCCATCAGACACCACTTACAATTTCAATGTCAGAACTCTTGTACTTACCTAAAGTTTGGAAATTCAATGCTACCAACTGACACCCTGCATTCCAGAACATCTGTAATATGTCATAGTGTAACCATTAATTAGTGAATAATACCTCATTTATGAAATGATAAATTATGAATACAGTATACATTTGTCTTATGTTTTCATGTTGAAATTAAATTACCCCCCTTTCCCACAAACAATAAATCGTCAGCAGACGACTTTGAAAACATCTAGGCAAAAACATGGAAAGTCTCTTCAAATAAAAGTCAAACTAGTGAAAAGATTTGAAAACAGTGTTACAAAAGGAGAAATTGCTCATTATGAGCAATTTATCCTTTTGTCACGCTGTTTTCAAAAGTCGTCTGCTGCATATGTGTCAAAATATGTCTATAAGTGTGAAAGGGTTATAACATTATAACATTTATGCACAATTATGAAGACTATCTTTAAATGAACTATTCATTACCAAATAAGAAATAAAACATTTTGCTACAAGGAGAAATTGTTAATTATGAATAATTTCTCCTTTTACCACAATGTTTTCAAAAGCTTTTTGCTGTATGTGTCAAAATTCATCTGCAAGTGGGAAAGGATAACAAGAGCACAACGTACGGCACAGACGCTCGACTGATAGGGAGAAAACAGAAAAAAACAAGATGTGTTTGTGAAACACTGATGCCCCCCCCCCCCCCCCCCAATGGCAACATCTAGGTCAAAGGTCAAGGTCGCAAGGTATACACATGTGAAATATGGTAGCATTACCTGTTATTGTTCAAAAGTAGTGGGGAAGGTTAAAAAAAACAAGATGTGTTTGTGAAACACTGATGCCCCCCAATGGCATCTAGGTCAAAGGTCAAGGTCGCCAGGTCAAAAATGTTGGTACTGACAGAAAGGTCATGTCACAAGGAATACACATGTGAAATATGGTAGCCGTACCTGTTATGGTTCAAAAGTAGTGGTCAAGGTTAAAGTTTTTTTCGAGAATGGCAACATCTAGGTCAAAGGTCAAGGTCGCAAGATGAATAATGTTGGTACTGACAGAAAGGTCATGTCACAAGCTATACACATGTGAAATATGGTAGCCTTACCTGTTATGGTTCAAAAGAAATGGCCAAGGTTAAAGTTTTTTTCGAGGATGGCAACATCTAGGTCAAAGGTCAAGGTCGCAAGGTCAAAAATGTTGGTACTGACAGAAAGGTCATGTCACAAGGAATACACATGTGAAATATGGTAGCCGTATCTGTTATGGTTCAAAAGTAATGGCCAAGGTTAAAGTTTTTTTCGTGCAGACAGGCCAAAAACTACATCTAGGTCAAAGGTCAAGGTCGCAAGGTCAAAAATGTTGGTACTGACAGAAAGGTCATGTCACAAGGAATACACATGTGAAATATGGTAGCCGTACCTGTTATGGTTCAAAAGTAATGGCCAAGGTTAAAGTTTTTTTCGAGAATGGCAACATCTAGGTCAAAGGTCAAGGTCGCAAGGTCAAAAATGTTGGTACTGACAGAAAGGTCATGTCACAAGGAATACACATGTGAAATATGGTAGCCGTACCTGTTATGGTTCAAAAGTAATGGCCAAGGTTAAAGTTTTTTTTGTGCAGACAGACAGACCAACAGACAGGCCAAAAACTATATGCCCCCCGAATCGGAGATTCCGTGGGGGCATAAAAATTGAGAATGGCAACATCTAGGTCAAAGGTAAAGGTCGCAAGGTCAAAAATGTTGGTACTGACAGAAAGGTCATGTCACAAGGAATACACATGTGAAATATGGTAGCCGTATCTGTTATGGTTCAAAAGTAATGGCCAAGGTTAAAGTTTTTTTCGAGAATGGCAACATCTAGGTCAAAGGTCAAGGTCGCAAGGTCAAAAATGTTGGTACTGACATGTGAAATATGGTAGCCATACCTGTTATGGTTCAAAAGTAATGGCCAAGGTTAAAGTTTTTTTCGAGAATGGCAACATCTAGGTCAAGGTCAAGGTCGCAAGGTACTGACAGAAAGGTCATGTCACAAGGAATACACATGTGAAATATGGTAGCCATACCTGTTATGGTTCAAAAGAAATGGCCAAGGTTAAAGTTTTTTTCGAGAATGGCAACATCTAGGTCAAGGTCAAGGTCGCAAGGTGAAAAATGTTGGTACTGACAGAAAGGTCATGTCACAAGGAATACACATGTGAAATATGGTAGCCGTATCTGTTATGGTTCAAAAGTAATGGCCAAGGTTAAAGTTTTTTTCGAGAATGGCAACATCTAGGTCAAAGGTCAAGGTCGCAAGGTCAAAAATGTTGGTACTGACAGAAAGGTCATGTCACAAGGAATACACATGTGAAATATGGTAGCCGTACCTGTTATGGTTCAAAAGAAATGGCCAAGGTTAAAGTTTTTTTTTAGTATGGCAACATCTAGGTCAAAGGTCAAGGTCGCAAGGTGAAAAATGTTGGTACTGACAGAAAGGTCATGTCACAAGGAATACACATGTGAAATATGGTAGCCGTATCTGTTATGGTTCAAAAGTAATGGCCAAGGTTAAAGTTTTTTCCGAGAATGGCAACCTCTAGGTCAAAGGTCAAGGTCGCAAGGTCAAAAATGTTGGTACTGACAGAAAGGTCATGTCACAAGGAATACACATGTGAAATATGGTAGCCGTACCTGTTATGGTTCAAAAGTAATGGCCAAGGTTAAAGTTTTTTTTGTGCAGACAGACAGACAGACCAACAGACCAACCAACCAACAGACAGGCCAAAAACTATATGCCCACCGAATCGGAGATTCCGGGGGCATAAAAATGAGCTAAACAAAAAACCTTAACCGGACGACCACGCCGCCGCCGCCGACAACGACACCAGGGTCATGACAATAGCTCTCGTTTTTTTCAAAAGTCGAGCTAAAAAGAAAATCAAAGCAAACACAGTGGTGTAGAGGAAGAGCATCAGCCTTGGGTTTGGGAGGTCATGGTTTTGATACCTGGACGGGTCAAGGTCTTTGGAAGGATGCAGCTGAGGATCAAACCCACAACCTCCTGCACTGAAGGCAGCATTCAACTACAACACAACAGAGGTGGTCGCTTTGGTATCTACTGTGACAGTGGGAGACGGTAGGTTAAGAGTGTCAACCTCATTATTGGAACATCTTTGGTTTAATAAAAAAACATGGAAACACTTTGTGCAAGTATACATACTGGCTAAGTATCCAGGAAGCAGGCATGAAGAATGTTTACTAAGAGGTTGCAAGAACGTGCCTCAAAATCTATGTATAAATAGAATTGTTTTTGACACAAAAACAGATGTCTCCCCTTCAAATATCTGTCAAAATCTCTCAAAACATTCCAACCTATAAAGCAGACAAACATTTGGCCAAGTCGAACAGTATTCAACTTTTAATTACTAATTTTATCTTTACCTTGTACAAAGTGGACATGATAGCAAATGGTTTACAATAACACATCTTTTTACTACAGCTGTAACATTTCATGAAAATCCTTTTACCGGTATGGTCGAGACATGGGTTCTGCACATCGCCTTGATGAGGTGAACATGTGACCCAAGTTTCATGAAAATCCTTCAAATTGTCTTGGAGATATGGAGCGGACACGAAATAAAGCCTCAACCCTTTCACCTTCGAGCGTGACCTTGACCTTGAACCGGTATGGTAAAGACATGGGTTCTGCACATCGCCTTGATGAGGTGAACATCTGACTCAAGCTTCTTAGAAATCCTTCAAGCCGTCTTGGAGATATGGAGCGGACACGAAATAAAGCCTCAAACATTTTACCTTCAAGTGTGACCTTGACCTTGAACCGGCATGGTCGAGACATGGGTTTTGCACATCGCCTCGATGAGGTGAACATGTGACACAAGTTTCGTGAAAATCCTTCAAGCTGTCTTGAGATATAGAGCGGACACAATTTGGGACAGACAGACAGACCCCAAGGACAAAAACAATATATCTCCCCTGTATACAGGGGGAGACATAATAATATATGTATGTATAATAAGTACCTGTGGCATAAAGTTGCTCGAGTCCACCCGGGTACCTTTGGGATATACTCTACTAAGCTGCCTCTTATTATAGCTGGACAAAGGTTAAGGTTCAGTGGATTTTAATGAAATACAAACTTGACCATCTCAAAATACTGCCTTTCCCTTTCCCACATACAGCGTTTTTTTATGCCTCTGCAGCAGACATATTTTGAAAACATTGTGGCAATAGGAGAAATTGATTATAATGAGCAATTTACCCTTTTTCCACAATGTTTTTAATTTTATTAAAAAATAATACTTCCTTTGAAATAGATTTTCCATATTTTTGCCCCGATGCTTGTAGGTCTTCCGCTGCAGATTTGTTGTATGTGTGAGACGGTCTTTGAAGCCCTCTGATCTGAAGACATCTCAGTAAAAGATGCTACATCACAACATTTAGAATTATATTTGAGGTAAAGGGTTGAAAACCTGCTTGTCTTTTCTCCTTTGTTCACATTCTTTTCAAAAGTCGACTTATGTATGAAAAGGTGCCTGTATCGAAATAAAGGGTTGATTATGATTCCTTCTAATAACATTTTATTAAATATTGTAAAATTCAAATGATTTCTCCTTTCAATACAATTTATGTTAAAGTTGACGGCTGCATAAGCTGCCAGAAGGCACTTGTATTAGAGAAAATTGTCAATTTAGAATCTTTATAATGGAAAATTTTATGCAATGACAATTTCTACAACTTGTATTATATCTACTTGTAAACAAATTGTCTAATACAGACTTTATGTAAATGAAACCCCACTCCCAAAAAAGGATACTTGACAAATTCTACTGGGTATTCCTTCAACAGGTTGGTCGCCTGGGTTTCTACAAATGATGATATCTCGTAACTTCTGTTCTTCTCTGAAAATGAAAATGATAAACTTTCATGAAGATGGATGCACAATGATACCTGTAGTGTGTTAACATTACAACACACAATGGACACAATGTGATCACAATAGCTCACCATGAGCACTTTGTGCCGAGGTGAGCTAAATATCAAATGTTTAAGTATAACTAAATATTTATTTAAATCTCAAATATTAAGCGAAAATGAGAGATAATTTGTTTGAATGCCCCCAGGGTTTGCATCGGTAATAAGAGATCTTGTTGAGATGAAGACATTGAGATTTACTTCCCCTTATTGAGGATTCTCACATAAGATGTTAAACCTTTTTTAAAACAAGAGGGCCATGATGGCCCTTGAATCGCTCACCTGATTTTTTATTTTTTTTTCACTTTAGCTATATAAGCCTCGCCCCCTGGCAGCCATAGTTTCCGACCAATCAACTTAGCTTGAAGAAATCTGATAGAGGGTCACCCTAGGAACATTTCTACAAAATTATTTGAAAATCGGCCAGATACTTTTGGAGGAGAAGATTTTTTAAGTTTTCACTATAGCCATATAATGCAAAATAGCCCTGCCTACTGGCGGCCATGTTTTTTGACCAATCAACATGGCTTGAAGGAATCTGAAAGTGGGTCATCCAAGGAACATTTCTACAAAATTATTTGAAAATCGGGCCGACACTTTTGGAGAAGAAGATTTTTTAAGTTTGCACTATAGCCTTATAAGGCAAAATAGCCCCGCCCCCCCTGGTGGCCATGTTTTTCGACCAATCAACATGGCTTGAAGGAATCGGATAGAGGGTCATCCAAGGAACATTTCTACAAAATTATTTGAAAATCGGGCCGACACTTTTGGAGAAGAAGATTTTTTAAGTTTGCACTATAGCCATATAAGGCAAAATAGCCCCGCCCCCCTAGCTGCCGTGTTTTTTGACCAATCAACATGGCTTGAAGTAATCTGGTAGAGGGTCATCCAAGGAACATTTCTACAAAATTATTTGAAAATCTACCAACCAGTTTGGAAGAAGAAGAATTTTGAAGTTTTTTTCGTTTCGTTGCCATGGAAACCAGAATTCTGCATGGATCCCTAAAATTTGAAGGAATTCTGGTGAGGTCATTAAGAGGATGCTTTCTGTGAAGTTTCATCCCAATTGACCCACTGGTTACTGAGGAGAAGATGTTGAAGTTTTCACTTTGGCCATATAAGGCAAAATAGCCCCCGCCCCCTGGCGGCCATGTTTTTCGACCAATCAACATTGCTTGAATGAATCTGATAGAGGGTCACCCAAGGAACATTTCTACAAAATTATTTGAAAATCGGCCTGACACTTATGGAGGAGAAGATTTTTTAAGTTTTCATTATAGCCATAAAAGGCAAAATAGCCCCGCCCCCTGGCTGCCATGTTTTTTGACCAATCAACATAGCTTGAAGGAATCTGATAGAGGATCACCCAAGGAACATTTCTACAAAATTATTTGAAAATCGGCCGGACACTTTTGGAGAAGAAGATTTTTTAAGTTTGCACTATAGCCATATAAGGCAAAATAGCCCCGCCCCCCCTGGCGGCCATGTTTTTCGACCAATCAACATGGCTTGAAGGAATCTGATAGTGGGCCACCCAAGGAACATTTCTACAAAATTATTTGAAAATCGGCCATACACTTTCGGAGGAGAAGATTTTTTAAGTTTTCACTATAGCCATATAAGGCAAAATAGCCCCGCCCCCCCTGGCGGCCATGTTTTTCGACCAATCAACATGGCTTGAAGGAATCTGATAGAGGGTCATCCAAGGAACATTTCTACAAAATTATCTGAAAATCTGCCAACCAATTTGGGAGAAGAAGAATTTTGAAGTTTTTTCGGTTTCGTTGCCATGGAAACCAGAATTTTGCATGGATCCCAAAAACTTGAAGGAATTCTGGTGAGGTCATTGAGAGGATGCTTTCTGTGAAGTTTCATCCAAATTGACCCACTGGTTACTGAGGAGAAGAAGTTGACGCACGACGCACGACGGACAAAAGGCGATCACAATAACTCACCTTGAGCAAAGCTCAGGTGAGCTAAAAACAAAACAACAGTACCTATTACCATTTTCCACATACAGACTCTTTTTGATGCCTCTGCAGCAGATGACTTTTGAAAACATTGTGGCAAAGGGTGAAATTGCTCATGATTTGTCATAATGTTTTCAACTCTACTGAATTGTTTTATATTTTCCATATTGTTTGTCTTGGTGTTTTCAAATCCTCTGTTGTCGAATTGTTGTACGTGGAAAAGGGCTAACAGCACAAATTATCTCTTGACAATTAACATGCCTTGGTCGATCAGTCATTTATGATATGCGCTTTCACTTTAATCCTGACAATGTGGCAAAACTATGGATTTTTCTTATAAGGAAAGTTTTAAGGAATTGCCAATAATGAAATTGTCTTGAGTAGAGGTGTCAAAATGCATCTGTATGTGGGAAAGGGGCCATGCGTTTTCTAACAACTATCATATTATGTCAGTGATAACTGTTATGTGATTATGCAATTCTCAGGCATCTGCTTTGAGAATACATAACATCTTGCTCTTTAGTAGTACAATGTATATTTTAAATTTCTCATTTTTCAACAATATTTTCAAAAGTTGTCTGTATCAATTGGAAAGTGTTAGCAGGATAATTCATCTTCTTGCCTTGGGCTAAGTAGTCTATTTATGAAGGCAGTCAGTTGAATGGTGAAAATAAAAGTACAATGTATAAAGTAGAACAAGAGCGCTGTGGAGGGAACACCAATGCTTGACTGGTGCATTACTGAATAAATATTAAAGCCAGAGTTGTATGACTCGGTTTAGACGCAGACGCCAAGTGTATCACAGCAGCCCAACTATTTTTCTTCGAAAAAACAGACAAGCTAAAAAGTATTACTGAGTTCATAATGGTCTTACAAAAAATATAATGGTGATCGATATAGGATTCAATGAATGTTCATGCTGATCTTCTAATACCTTGTTCGCAAATATTGTTTAACGCTTTCCTTCATACGGCAATTCTACAGCAGACGACTTGGAACATATTTTGTCAAAAAATAGAAAATTGAATGGATAACCTATGACTAAAAGTGGAAAACATTGTTGCAAAAGGAGAATTTGCTCATTTTGAGTGATTTCTTCTATGTTTTCAAAAAGCTGTCTGCTTCAGAGGCGTCAGAACATGTCTATATGAGGGAAAAGGTTAAAATCATGAACAGCATGATTAGTAAATGTTGGTCAAGTTCGCATATAGCAGGATAAGGGTTAATTTTTATAAAAGATATTTCCTTTGCAGACTTACTCTCTGAGATGTCGAAGGAATGAAAATGAACTGGTTGAACGTAGTTAACTAGGGCCGACATCTCAGTGCCTGCTTCCGCTTCAGAGCCGGCGGTACCCTGCAAATATCAAAGAGAAACAGTAAGTTGTGTCCCTGCATCACTTCCGATATAGTATCCTAGTTGATTCCCTAAAAAAAACCTTGGAAATTATCCTGTAAAAAAGAATTTCATACAATTTTAATATTTACCTGGTCAAGTCTTCTCTTTCAACTGTTTCATGCCTGGAGACGCATTTTGACGAAATTGCAACATACTTTCGAAAACATAATAAACAACTTCTCATTTGCCAGTGTTTTTGACTCTATTCAATTATAACTTTCATTTATAGAGGTGATCCATAGATATTTTCAATGTCATTTGCTGCATAATTGTTGCACGTGAGAAAGGGTTAACCATTTCCCATATGCAGATGCATTACTACACCTTTTCAGCAGAGGACAACTGAAAATGAGCAATATTTCATATTGCAAGTGTTTTCATCTCTTTTCACTATTTTTTTTCGATTTATACTCCTTTTGATGCAATGTTATCAAAAGTCATCTGCTGCAGATTTGTTAAAGTGCGTCTGTATGAGGGAAAGTGTTAAAGCAGACAACTTATAAAAGTATTTTTAGTCATGTCACGAGAAAAATTGCCATTTGAAACTTTGAAATCAAAACATGCAAGCAGTCTTGAAGCATCTTAACCCTTTGTAACACATGCAGACTCGTAATGAAAAAGTCATCCTTTTGCCTCAATGTTTACAACTCTATTCAATAATAGCATATGCATTAAAATATATTTTCCATATCTGTGCCCAGATGTTTTCAAGGTCTTCTGCAGAATTGTTGAATGTGGGAAAGGGTTAAGAGCGGCAATGACCCAAACGGACGACTTCATGTTAAACAGTTGTGACTACATCTCATATAAAGCCTTTCTGTGACATGGCTAATATAAGGTAAACAATTAACCCTTTCCCACATGCAACATATCTGCAGCAGACAACTTTGAAAACATAGAGAAAACAACCTGAAAAATTCCATTAAAAGATAGACTAATTATTAAATAATTGTTAAATAAAGTTAAAAACATTGTGGCCAAAGGAGAAATTGCTCATCATGAGCAATTTCACCTTTGGCCACAATGTTTTCAAAAGTCGCCTGCTGCTATTGTGTCAAAATGCGTCTGCAGGTGGGAAAGGGTTAATTCAAAAAGTGTAAATATGATGATCAAGAGAAAAAGTAACATTCATAGCTCTGGTGAAATAAAATATTAACAGTAAGAAGTTAAACTACATTGACAAACTATGTTATCTACATTCCCAGATAAAGATGTCATGCAAACTAAACTTATATTAAGAGAAAAACAAACTTTAAATGAAACCAAAAACATCTTTAGAGTGACACTGTTAAGTTTCAATGAATTCAAGCCAGCTGAATTTTTCTGAGAAATAGTGAGAACGTGAACATGGGATTTGAAAGTAAATATAAAAGGGCCATAAGTCTATAAAACAAGAGGGCCATGATGGCCCTTGATCACTCACCTGATTTTATTTTTTTCACTTTAGCCATATAAGGCAAAACAGCGCCATGTTTTTTACCAATAACCATGGCTGGAAGGTCCAAGGAACATTTCTACATTTTTAAAGTTTCCACTATAAGCGTCTGTATGTTGGAAAGGGTTAAGGCCCCTATGCAGCACACCACTAATATTCCAGTTTACCTACTCATGCATTTCCTGGTTTTCTCACACTAGTACTCCACACAACAATCTTCCCAAGCAACTGGCTGCTTTTCCACATAGACTTAGTCCATTGGTGGAAGACGAATGCCGCATGTCGCATTGACTTTTGTCAATCATAGGAAAGAAAGTTGGCCGAGCCGAGATTCAAACTCATAACCCCTGGATTGACAGCCCACGTCGCTACCGGGGCTCGGCATGGCAGAAATAATGTTGGCCAAGCACGGGTTCAAACTCATATGATAACCTGTGTCGCTACCAACTGATCTACCCTGGTTCAGCTTGCAGGCAACATTGATAATATCTTGAGCAAAATACATAAAACTCTATAAATGAAACTATAATCATTGAAATGAGTATTGAAAATATTTACGTAAAAAGAGAAATTACTTGTTTTGAGTAATTACTTCTTTTGACAGAGACCGCCTCAGAGGTATTCTGGTAGAGCATCCACTCCAGAGTGGGAGGTTAAAATCACGTTGAAAACAATAATATGCTTATGACTGAAAAGGGTTTGTTCAAAAAGAAAATTCTGAAGAAAAAATAATCAGTTAAACTGATTGATCTTCCATAAATGTGTTGTTAAATATCAAAGGTCCATAACTCTGGAAAATGTTGAATATAAAGTGGATTATAGTATGTTCCTTTAATCTTAGTACTGGCTCCTCCCTTAAAGTTTCATTTAATTCAAGACATGGGATGCTGAAAAATAACACAGACCCTATCAAATAGCCATAACTTGATAAACAAAAAGTTGAATCAAAACAAGCTGATAATAAAAGCATCTCCTATTGATACTAAAGGTGCCTTTAAAGTTATGTTGAATTCCAGCCAGTATTAGGTGAAAGATAGCTTGAACAAGTGAACAGGACTAACAACAGTGATTCACTGACAACACAGAAACTAAAATGTTCCATTGAAACTTTCGGTGAGCATTATATATTCAGTTTTTCTCATGCAAACTGGAATTCTGTACTGAAATGCAAGTACTTTTTTATGTGCTATACAAATTTGCCTACACCTTCTTAATCTAAGCAAATAATGAATCCATAAAACATTGTGAATGTAATATAAAATATCAACTACAAATACCATTATAAAATATTTATAAAAATAATAAGAACGCCAACTGTCACAAAATACGCCTGTCCTGTTTTTTTGAGACCAAGTACATGTATAGTGATAATTAGTTGTACGTCAGGCAAATTTAGAGAGCAGACACTGTTAATACAGTTTTGGCCACTAATATAACGTGGTAAGTTATCGAACCTGACCAAGATTTTCTGCCCATCAACATATTGTCTAAATTTGATCAAATATAATGTATTCGAGTTACAGCACGGACAACATACTGGACACCAGCCGCAGGTAAAACTATAAAACGTCCTGTTTTAAAACAGAAGCACCGCGTACAGCACAGACGCTCGACTGATAGAAAAAAGCTGAGCTGAACAAAAAACCTTAACCGGACGACCACGCCGCCGCCACCGCCACCGACCACCACGCCAGGGTCATGACAATAGCTCTCATTTTTTCAAAAGTCGAGCTAAAAATGAGCGTATAAAAACAGATTTTATAAAAAAAATAATAATATGAAAACAGAGGAAGAATAAGAAAATATCTATGAAAAATATTAAAACTTTCCTTTCATCATCTTGACCTTCAAGTTAACAGAACTAGATGCCCACAGGCAACATGTCAAGCCCGTTCCAAAGGCTTTGCAGAGACAAATTGCTCTTCCATGCAATTACAACACAGACTGACCTGATACCTTGTATTGAAACTTTGAAAGACACATTATCCTCATTAAATAATAAATCATTGTACTGAATATCTTTTAAATAATAGAATTGTTTGTGTTTTGGTACTTCAATCCCACTTTTAGAATGTGGACATTAATTATGAAGCAACATGGGAAACCAAAGTTTTTATTTAGATCTTATTGAGAAGTTTACCAAAAAAATAATTGTAGCCGACACAGCATTCAACTTTAGAACAGTAATGCCAAAATACATCTGCTGCATATATGTCAAGATGCATCTACAAGTAAGAATGGGTTAAAAGAGAACAGTCTCCTTTTTTGCAGAATTTGTAGTAACTTGGGAATTCTATGATGCATGGTTTCTCATTTTGACCTTTGACCTTGACCTTTCAGGAACAGGCCAGGGCCTTGTGCGTGACTTGTGTGTGCCCAATAACTTGGGAATCCTATGATGCATGGATGATATGTGAGCCAGACAAGCTAGTCCTTTCAAACGTACTGTTTGATCTTTGACCTCTAAGTGTGACCTTGACATTTGAGGTACGGGCCTGGGTTTGTGCGCGAAACACCGCCTCATCAAGGTGAATGTTTGTGCCAAGTTTCTTGGAAATACTATGATGCACAGTTAAGATGCATCCTGGACAAGATATAATCCGCTCGAACAGTACTAATTTTTACCTTTGACCTCTAAGTGTGACCTTGATATTTGAGGTACTAATCTCTTGTCTTGTGCACAACATGTCACCTCAACACGATGAATGCTTGTGCCAAGTTTCTTCGGAATCCTATGATGCATGGTTAACATGCGGGCCGGACAAAGTTCCGACAAACGGACACACAGACTCACGCACAAACATACATACATACATACACCAAACCACCATTGTGACATCTATGTCGAGCAAGCGGGCTCGACAAAAATCAAGTTTTAAATTGGAGGTATCCTTTTTTACATTTGGAAAAGTCCCAAGCAAATTTTATGAATATCAATTTAAACAAGAGGGCCATGATGGCCCTTGAATCGCTCACCTGATTTTTTTTTTTTTTTCACTTTAGCTATATAAGCCCCGCCCCCTGGCAGCCATAGTTTCCGACCAATCAACTTGGCTTGAAGGAATCTGATAGAGGGTCACCCTAGGAACATTTCTACAAAATTATTTGAAAATCGGCCAGATACTTTTGGAGGAGAAGATTTTTTAAGTTTTCACTATAGCCATATAATGCAAAATAGCCCTGCCCACTGGCGGCCATGTTTTTTGACCAATCAACATGGCTTGAAGGAATCTGAAAGTGGGTCATCCAAGGAACATTTCTACAAAATTATTTGAAAATCGGGCTGACACTTTTGGAGGAGAAGATTTTTTAAGTTTGCACTATAGCCATATAAGGCAAAATAGCCCGGCCCCCCCTGGCGGCCGTGTTTTTCGACCAAACAACATGGCTTGAAGGAATCTGGTAGAGGGTCATCCAAGGAACATTTCTACAAAATTATTTGAAAATCTGCCAAGCAGTTTGGGAGATGAAGAATTTTGAAGTTTTTTTTGTTTCGTTGCCATGGAAACCAGAATTCTGCATGGATCCCAAAAATTTGAAGGAATTCTGGTGAGGTCATTGAGAGGATGCTTTCTGTGAAGTTTCATCCCAATTGACCCACTGGTTACTGAGGAGAAGATGTTGAAGATTTTTTAAGTTTTCACTTTGGCCATATAAGGCAAAATAACCCCCGCCCCCTGGCGGCCATGTTTTTCGACCAATCAACATTGCTTGAAGGAATCTGGTAGAGGGTCACCCAAGGAACATTTCTACAAAATTATTTGAAAATCGGCCTGACACTTATGGAGGAGAAGATTTTTTAAGTTTTCATTATAGCCATAAAAGGCAAAATAGCCCCGCCCCCTGGCGGCCATGTTTTTTGACCAATCAACATGGCTTGAAGGAATCTGATAGAGGATCACCCAAGGAACATTTCTACAGAATTATTTGAAAATCGGCCTGACACTTCTGGTGGAGAAGATTTTTTAAGTTTGCACTATAGCCATATAAGGCAAAATAGTCCGCCCCCCCTGGCGGCCATGTTTTTCGACCAATCAACATGGCTTGAAGGAATCTGATAGAGGGTCACCCAAGGTACATTTCTACAAAATTATTTGAAAATCGGCCTTACACTTTCGGAGGAGAAGATTTTTTAAGTTTTCACTATAGCCATATAAGGCAAAATAGCCCCGCCCCCCCCTGGCGGCCATGTTTTTCGACCAATCAACACGGCTTGAAGGAATCTGATAGAGGGTCATCCAAGGAACATTTCTACAAAATTATTTGAAAATCTGCCAAGCAGTTTGGGAGAAGAAGAATTTTGAAGTTTTTTTCGTTTCGTTGCCATGGAAACCAGAATTTTGCATGGATCCCAAAAATTTGAAGGAAATCCGGTGTGGTCATTGAGAGGATGCTTTCTGTGAAGTTTCATCCCAATTGACCCACTGGTTACTGAGAAGAAGAAGTTGACGGACGACGCACGACGGACGCCGGACAAAAGGCGATCACAATAACTCACCTTGAGCAAAGCTCAGGTGAGCTAAAAAGTTGAGAAAGGCAGCCAAAGGTAATGTGTCAGCTAGCCTTGCTCTATACAAGATTCACAGGCTTCCAAGTAATCAGTTACAGCAATATCTTTTTTCCTGAAATGTTTCAAAGCTGTCTCAAATTTATGCTCTCATAATGAATCATTTATAAACACTTTCAAAGAAAAATATTTTTGCATTAACTTTATTAGGAAACTTCGGTCAGATGAAAAAAAAAAAGAAAACAAGAGGGCCATGATGGCCCTGGATCGCTCACCTGATTTTTTACCTTAACCATATAGGCCCCGCCCCCTGGCGGCCATAGTTTCCGACAAATCAACTTGACTTGAAGGAATCTGATAGAGGGTTACCTTAGGAACATTTCTACAAAATTATTTGAAAATCGGCCTGACACTTTCGGAGGAGAAGATTTTTTAAGTTTTCACTTTAGCCATATAAGGCAAAATAACCATGCCCCCTGGGGGCCATGTTTTTACACCAATCAACATGGCTTGAAGGAATCTGATAGGGGGTCATCCAAGAAACATTTCTAAAGGATTATTTGAAAATCGGCCTGGCAATTTTGGAGAAGATTTTTCAAGTTTTCACTACAGTTTTTCGACCAATCAACATGGCTTGAAGGAATCTGATAGTGGGTCACTTAAGGAACATTTCTACAAAATTATTTGAAAATCGGCCTGACACTTTCTGAGGAGAAGATTTTTTAAGTTTTCACTATAGCCATATAAGGCAAAAAAGCCCCGCCCCCCTGGTGGCCATGTTTTTTTCGACCAATCAACATGGCTTGAAGGAATCTGATAGAGGGTCATCCAAAGAACATTTCTATAAAATTATTTGAAAATCTGCCGACCAGTTTGGGAGAAAAAGAATTTTGAAGTTTTTTTCATTTTGTTGCCATGGAAACCAGAATTCTGCATGGATCCCATAAATTTGAAGGAATTCTGGTGAGATCATTGAGAGGATGCTTTCTGTGAAGTTTCATCCCAATTGACCCACTGGTTCCTGAGGAGAAGAAGTTGACGCACGACGGACAAAAGGCGATCACAATAACTGACCTTGAGCAAAGTTCAGGCGAGCTAAAAATAGTTATTAATTAACACAATAAAGAGAAGAGAAGAGAAGACAGCTATTAAAAGATCTTTGTTTTTATTGTTAGTTTTTACTATGATTATACCCCACTTCAGTCATTATACTCATCATGTTTTATATATTAACCCTTTCCCACATTCAACAATTCTGCAGCAGACTACTTTTAAAACATACAGACGGAAATGGGAAAAATCTATACGATTGAAAAAACTTTGTGGCAAAAGTCATCTGCTGTAGAGGTGTCAGAAAGCGTCTGTATGTGGGAAAGGGTTAAGTTTACAAACTGTTAAACCCTTTTCCCGATACAGAAAACTTTTGATGCCTCTTGTCGGAAATTTAGAAATTGTTTATTATGAGCAATTTCTCCTTTTGTTACAACGTTTTTAATTCTTTTCACTAATCCACATTCCTTTTTTGATATTTCTATTAAAGTTGACAAGATTTTTCTGCTCTAGATTTGTTGTATGTGGGAACCAGTTAATGATTAGCTACATATATCCAGCAAGAGTATGACAAAAAAGAGTTAAGTTTTAAAATAACCCTTTACCACAACCAGACAACTTCACATAAAACTGCAGCCGACGAATTTGCTTAACCCTTTCCCTCATATGACAATTCTGCAGCAGATGACTTTGAACATATTTTGTCAAAAATGGTAAATCTCTATAATTAAATGGATAACCTATGACTGAAAGTGGAAAACATTGTTGCAAAAGGAGAAATTGCTCGTTTTGAGCAATTTCTTCTTCTGTCACTATGTTTTCAAAAAGCTGTCTGCTGGAGAGGCGTCAGAAAGTGTCTATATGAGGGAAAGGGTTAAACATTGAGGAAAAGGAGAAATTCCTTCGAACCCTCTCAATAAAATTAATGAATGTATGACTTTTTTTTTTATCTAGTACAGTTCATAACATTTTGACAAACTAGGAAATTGCTCATGATGACCAATTTCTCCTTTTGCTACGAGTTTTACAGAAGACGTCTGCTGCATATGAGTCATAATAAGCCTGCATGTGGGACGGGCTTTTAGTGTTCATTTACCATTTCCAAATAGTATAGCATATGATCAATGGGAGGGAATTAACCAAGTATCTGATATGCAATTTGTAGATTACCAAATAAAATACATTATAGTTAGCAAATCAATAAAAAGAGGGCCATGAGGCCCTGGAATTGCTCACCTGAGAGTGGGCTGTTTAAGGCTTAACTCTTTCAGCGCCAATGGCAATATCATCAAGACAAAATTTCAAGCTGCTCAAGTCAAAAATGCAATCTCTATAGTGTTAATTAGATTGTTCTACAATTTGGCCTAGTGACCTAGTTGTTGAACTGACCTGACCCATATTCGAACTTAGCCTAAATATCAAGCCAAAAATGTGGCTTCCAGAGTGTTAACAAGATTGTTCTTCAATTTGGCCTAGTGACCTAATATTTGACCTGATATGACCCATATTCAAACCTGGCAATCAAGACAAACTTTCTGACAAAGTTTCAATCTGCTCAAGTGAAAAAAGGGAACTCTATAGTGTTAACAAGATATTTCTACAATATGGCCTAGTGACCTAGTTTTTGATCTGAGCAAACCCATATTTAAAGTTTCAACATGCTCAACCAAAAATGTGGCTTCCCGAGTGTTCATCAGATTTTCCTAAAATGTGGCCTAGTGACCTAGGTTTTGACCTGACATGACCTATATAATCGAACTTGGCCTAGATATCACTAAAACAAATATTCTGACAGAGTTTCAACATGGCCAAGTTTAAAATGCGGCTTCCAGAGTGTTAACAAGATTTTCCTTAAACTTGACCTAATGACCTAGTTTTTGACCCGACATGACCTGTATTTCACCTTGGCCTAGATATTACTAATTCAAACATTCTGACAAAGTTTCGACATGCTCAAGCCAAAAATGTGGCTTCCAGAGTGTTAACAAGATTTTCCTTAAATTTAGCCTAGTGACCTAGTTTTTGACCGGACATGACCCATATTCAAACTTGGCCTAGATATCACTAGGACAAACTTTTCTGATAGAGTTACAAAATGCTCAAGTTTAAAATGCGGCTTGGCTTCAAGAGTGTTAACAAGATTGTTCTTAAATTTGGCCTAAACGCTAGTTTTTGACCCGAGATATATATATTCGAACTTGGCCTAGATATCACTAAGACATACATTTTGACATAGTTTCAACATGCTCAAGCCAAAAATGTGGCTTACAGAGTGTTAAAAAGATTTTCCTTAAATTTAACCGAGTGACCTAGCTTTTGACCAGACATGACCCATATTCAAACTTTGCCTAGATATCATTAGGACAAACTTTCTGATAGAGTTTAAGCATGCTCAAGTTTAAAATGCGGCTTAGCTTCAAGAGTGTTAACAGGATATTTGTTTTTGACCTGACATGACCTATATTTGAACTTAGCCTATTACTTAGACAAACATACCTACAAAGTTTCAACATGCTCAAGTTTAAAATGCGGCTTCCAGAGTGTTAACAAGCTTTTCCTTAAACTTGACCTTACATAATCTATATTCGCACTTGTCCTACTTATCACTAAGACAATCATTCTGACAAAGTTTCAACATGCTCAAGCCAAAAATGAGACTTTCAGAGTGATGACAAGATTTTCATTAAATTTGGCCTAGTGACCTAGTTTTTGACCCGACATGACCCAGTTTTGAACTTGGCCTAGATTTGATATAGACATATGTTCTGATAATCTTTCATGAACAATATATGCAAAATGTTGCCTCTACAGTGTTAACAAGCAAATGTTGACGATGAACGACGGACGACGGACGACGGACAAAAGGCGATCACAAAAACTCACCTTGAGCACTTCGTGCTCTGGTGAGCTAAAAATGGCAGCATCATTTTGAGACCCAGCAGAAAACAGTGTAGGAATGTAAGAGAAAATTCCTATACTGAACCATTTCTTCTTTCTCCAAATTATAATACATGTACACATAATTTATATCATTCGCTGCAATTATCATAATAAAGTCAATGATTGCTACCAGATAAATGGTTAATCATAAGTGCAAGTCCTGAATAATGTAGATTCCAATATCATACATGTAGTTTAAGCCAAGTGAAAATAGATCTTAACCCTTTCCCACATGCAGACACATTCTGAGGCCTATGAAGCAGACAAATTTTGAAATCCTTGTGGCAAAAGGAGAAATTGCTCATTTTGCCACAAAGATTTCAACTGTTCAATAATCATACTTTCATAGATTAATTATTTTCTATATATTTGCCTTGATGATTTGAGCCGTCTGCTGCAGATTTGTTGTATGTGGGAAAGGGTAACACCACTACCTGAGACATGCCATTTTTAAAACTAATTTAAATCAAAAACAACTTTTGGACGAATGAAAGTATTATCCTTAAACAGAGTAAACAGGATCTCTTTTGAGAAAAGAAGTGTATATATTTCTTTTTAACACTTTCCCACATATAGACGCTTTCTGACGCCTCTGCAGCAGACAGCTTTATGAAAACATTGTGGCCAAAGGTGAAATTGCTCATGATTTATGGAGATTTTCCATGTTTTTTGTCACCATGTTTTCAAAGTCGTCTGCTGCAGATTTATTGTATGTGGGAAAGGGTTAAACCACAAAAATTCTTGATGCCTTGATGCCTCTGTATCAAAGGATGACTGTATCAGGTAATGGGAAAAAGCTGCAAAAATAGCATTTCTAATCATTAGTGCTGCAGACGTGTCTGATTTATATCCTTTAAAGTGATTAGAAAATAATTTATTGTATATGCAAATCTCCAAGCTTCCTCTAGTTCAAGGCAAAGTGGAGTCAATATATTTCAGTAGATGGTGAGTTGATTGATATTCAGAAAGAATTGTAATAAGTTATCATTTGCCGAAACATTAATTTTGTTATACAAATTACATTTTATGAAATATTTTTCACTAACTGCATTTTCAATAATTTCTTCTACTTTCACCTAAACCATTTCCCACATACAACAAATCTGAAGCAGAATTAAGCAGAGGCTTAAGCATTGAAAATCTCTAAAATGGAAAGATTAATTATTGAATATAGTTGATAACAATGTAAATAATTTGTTCTTTTATTGCGTTTTTTTGTTGTTGTTTTTTTCAGTTGTCTGCAGCCGACGTTTCAAAATGCATCTGCATGTGGGAAAGGGTTAATAAATCAGACAAGCCAGGGAATCAGTGATAAGTACACACATGTTGTTAAATTTACATACATATACAGAATTTAAGTCAGTAAATTCTCAATAAATATCACATGAGCAGAGTCTAGCGAAATGGGATCCTAATGTATGTATCAGCATGCAGTAAACTCTGGTGAGTCTATGCATCCACACAGTCTCTACTTAGCTTTCCTTCATGTTGTTTAATCTTTTGACAACATAATGTCTTTATTTGTTTTATTGGGGTTTTACGCCACTTTCAACATTATTTCAGTTATATCACGGCGACAGATCACTTATTCATGATCCCTGGGTAAAGAAACCAGTACAAGGCTAGAAAATGTGCCTTGCCCAAGGGCACTCCACCATGACTGTCGTGAGCCGGTTTCAAATCCCCGACGCTAACCACTCGACCACGGCAGATTCCTCATAATGTCTTTAGGGAGATTCAATCAGACCCCAACTCCCCCGACGCTGCTCATACATAAACTAACCCATTGCCTCATAGACTCTCCAGAATCCTCGTCAAAGAAAACACCAAATTGATTCACTGTTTTCATGACTTGCTAATTAAACAAGCTATTCCTCCTTTTCCCAACATGTTTTTAACCATTTATCTGATAGGATGTTTTGATGATTGTCTCCTTTGACAAATTTTGGAAATACAGTTTGGATAAGAGAGATATTGTGGGGAAAAGAGCTGTATAAGCCTCCTTATCTGAACCTCTGATCTGGGATGCATTTATGTATTCATATGTTATGATATTTTCCTCAAATGGTTTCAAGGCAACCCCCTTCAAAACATCAAATCAGCTATTAGGTTATAAAACATGATTGTGTAAGAAAAGAATTGGAACTTTCACAAAAAGCATAATTTCTTGAACGAGTTTAAAACACTGTAAGGATACTGAGGTCGTTTCTAATCTGATATTCTCCTTTCCCCTTCAATGTTTTCACTGCTCAATCTACAAGGAAAATGAGTTAGAAAAAAAATGAAAGGACAAAAGAAATGCAGACCCAAAAGTGAATAAAAATGGAGAGACAAAATAAAAGAGTAAAATAAACAGGGGTTTTACCTTCTCCGCTTTTAACTGAAATAAGGAAACATTAACTGACATACTTGCGGCTAAAAACATAATGTCTACGGCACCCAGTATGTGTTTGCCCTAACCCAAAGTCACACTTTCAGAGACACGACCATCATTAAGATTATGTTGTCTATTTGTATTCATTGCATCACTATATAACAGGCTTTGAGAAATGAAAAACAGTTCAGTCATTCAAACAAACAAAAGTCTGAAGTCAAAAAGCAACTTAGTTTCCATACATGCATAAGCTGTTCTAATTTGGTCAATGAAGCGCTTATACTTTGAGTACAAAAGACCTTAACCATACTCCTTAACCTATACTATTCCTATACGAAGTTTCATACATGGAAATTAGAATATAGGTCATACTCAGAAAAGCAGTTATCATCCAGGGATGGTGTAGATTTGGTGAATGCAGTGGTACTTAGACTTTAACAGACCTTTACCAAACTTTTCCCATAACACATACAACAAATCTGCAGCAAATGACTTTGAAAAAATCTTGACAAAAATAGAGAATAAGTTTATTACAGAACAAAATGTGTCTTCAAGGAGAAACGACTCAACCAGATGCTTTGGTATCATAGGTGTAACAAAAGCTATCCTCACCTCTGAGAATGTGAGCTATTATGGATACCACAATATGTAATTGAAATTGATGACGAAACCAAAGAGTGGATTGAAAGTTTTCCTTGCACTGGTGAGCCAAAAAACAAGAGTGTTTGAAGGAAAACATGTGTAACCTGCCTGTTGAGTCAAAGCACAACAACCGACAAACAGACGATGGATAAGTGATCCCACTGGGTCTCACTGCAAAGGCAATTCTTTTGCATATTTTCCATTTGTAAATCCTAAGTAATGCTTCCACAATTAGACAAATCTCGAGTTAGGGCAAACACATGTCAGCTGCTCCTGTAAGTAAATTATCATACATATCTGTCAAAAAAATAAATAAAGTAGAAACTAAAAACACCATGCATGTTCTGGTAGGTATAGATAGAATCATACCAGATAGTACCCCTCATCGCTATCCTCCTCGCCATCCTGTAGCCTCTTGAAAATTAGACAGAACAAGGTCAAGGTCACATAGAAAACACAGCAAGTTACCATGGTGATTAGGTCATTTGTACTTGGCCTTTTTTTTTTATCTCAAGATATTGGTTTGGCTTTTTGATAAATATATTTAAAAACAGAAAAAAAAAAATGTTGATGGCTTCATGCTAAACAATTGTAACTACAGCTGGTAAAATGATGTAGCAAAAACTGTTTTGCATGTACCCTATGATTTATGGCGCATATATGTATATTTTTGTAAGTTCAACTTCATTTCTTTGTAATTTTGCGATATGTTATGTAACATAGAGATATGTCGAGAAGTAAACAGATGATAGAAATTTAAAGAGTGCCGGTCTTTTTTCATCTTAAACCCTTCCTAACATGCAACTAAAATATAGCATATAACTTCTAAAAAGTCTACGCACAAAATATGGAAATCTCTAAAATTGAAACAATTAAATAGAAACTGCAAACATTGTGGCAAAGAGCAATTTCCCCTTTTGCCACAATGCTTTCAAAAGACGCCTGCTGCAGAATATTTCAAAAACGTGTCTGAATGTGAGAAAGGTTCAAGTCCCCTCACCATGGTAACTGAGAGAAGAGCATAGAGAATAACAGAACACATACACAGAGTTTCAGTTCACAAGTACGTTTGGAGTTGGTAAAACCATAACCAATAATATTCTTTAACCCTTTCACACATACAACGAAACTGACTGGACGACTTTGAAATTATCAACCCAAAAATATCGAAAATGTCTACTTATGAAATTGTGATTATTGTATAGAGTTGAAAACATTGTGGCCAAAGGAGAAATTGGTCGTTTTTAGCAATTTTATTCTTTGTCACAATGTTTTTAAAAGTCGTCTGCTGCAGACGCGTCAGAAAGCGTCTGTATCTGGGAAAGGGTTAACCCTCTCACACTTGCAGACGCATTTTGACACAACTGTAGCTGACAACATTTGAAAACATTGTTGCAACAGGAGAATTTGCTCACGATGAGCACTTTCTCCTTTTGCTACAATGTTTTCAACTCTAGTCAATAATGATACTTAAATTTACGGTGATTTTCTCTATTATTGTTTAGATGGTTTCAAAGGTGTCTGCTGAAGATTTGTCAAATGTGGGAAAGGGTTAAATTTCCCTCTAAATTTCAAGCAATTCATGCAACAAGTACAAGATTTAAATCTTGCTACATTTTCTTGTTGTAAATTGTGTATCACAGAATGAAAAGAACATGACAATTTTAGACATTTTTTATGTTCTTATCCAAGCTAAATGAATTGTAAAGTAGAAAACTTAATATGAGTTAAAATATAATTAGTTTCCCTTTTCCATAATGTTTCCATAAAGTTGGCTATTGCAAATACAACAAAATGTATCTGCAAGTGGAAAGGGTTAAACAGGAACTACAAGACAAATAAATATTTCCTGCTATTAGTATATCAATTATTTTATACAACTATACAGACAGAATTTATATTTGAGCAGCATTTCAGGAAAAATCAACAATAGGCCATTTGCGAACAATTTAAACCCAGGTCAAACTGAGCATCAACTATAACAAACAGTGTATCATTGTATTAGCCCTTTCCCACACACAACAATGTGCAGTTGACAACTTTGAAAAAACATATAGAAAATCTCTATATATTGTCTGTCCTAAAAGGAAAATATTCCCCTATTTGCCACAATGTTTCAAAATGAGTCTGCATGTGGGAAATGATAAGAATGAATAGTTACCCAGAAAGATCTATAATTGTAACAGATATTTTAAGGTCTGTTTTTCCTGAAGCATGGTTTATTTCCTGTTTTAGTATTTTCTTGATGCATAACACAATGCACATGAACATGCACTTTAATTAATGTTTAGCCAATGCATCTAACTAGCCTAGAGTTATATTAAAATTTTGTGCATCAGTAACAGATATGATTTGACTTGCAAAACCCAAGATGTCTTCATGAATTCCATGTAAAAAGCATACAATAGTCATGTGTTAAGAAAGAAGTCAATATCACAGAAAATTCTTAAAATATTTATCAATTGTATTTTTTTCTTTGCAAACTTGTTAGACATTTCGGAATTTATAAAAAGAAAAACCTTTTACACACATTTATCAAACGTATTTTGTTGTCTGCATTTCCTAAATACAGAAGAAATCATTATTATTATACAATTATTCAAGCAATTAGAGCTAAGAATAAAAGGTACCCATTGAAATAAATGTATATATACAAACTATTTTTTAACAGTCTCCATTTTTTGTAAATGAGACCACTTTCTCAAGATGTTTTCCCCACATTTCTATAACATTGCAAAGAGAGTTTACTGCAATAAAGTAGAAGTTTGAGTTCAAAGAAATCAACTGAGAACAGTTTGATTTTAAGTCAACAGTACAGAGTCTGGTCAAGAAAATGGTTGCCGTGGTGAATTGTTACACCCAAAAGCTTCAAAAGTCGATAAATGTTGAAAGCATTGTGGGTATTAAAGAAAAAAAACGTCCATTCTGAGCTATATCTTTAATTTCAACAATGTTTTCAAAAGTAGCCTGCTGCAAAAAGCATCCAAAGTTGTTTATATGAGGAAAAGTGTTTACCCTTTCACATATGCAGACAAACATTGACACATATACAGCAAACAGTCTTTTTTACTATGTTTTAACCTGTTGTATAATGGTACTTTCAACTACTGAAATATTCAATAATTTTGTCCAGAAATTTTCACAATCATCTGCTTGGAATTTATTGCATGTGGGAAATAGCTTTTCCCTTTTCCACATAAGACAAATCTGATGCAGATGACCTTGAAAACAGCTAGGCATAACCACAGAAAATTTCTATAAATAAAAGAAAAATGATTGAATAAAGTTGGAAACAATGTGCCAATAATAGAAATTGCTTGTTTTGAACAATTATTTTATTTCTCCTTGTTGTCATGTTTTCAAAAGTTGTCTGCTGCAGAAGCATTGGAAAGCTTCCATATGGAGGAAAAGGCTAAAAGAATTAATTGTACTGGAAAAAGTATTTTACTTGACCAGACTCAGAAAAGAAGAAGCTTGAAACTTTAGAATTGGGCATAGACAGATTTTAAAACTTTACTTTCGCTGAACACAGACATGAGGCTTTAAACACTGTTGCTGTAACAAGATCATTTTTCTCAATGATATATTTTATTCTAAGATTATAAACTTTAATATAAAATTAACCCTTTCCGCTATATAGAAGCCTCTTGGAAATCCTTGTGAAAAAAGAGAAATTACTCATAACGAACACTTTCTCCTTATGCCACTATTTTTTTTGTACTTATACCTTCATTCATAGAGTTTTTGCCTAAATGTTTTCAAAGTCACCTGCTGTTGATTTGTTTTATGTTGGAAAGGCTTAACTTAATAGATGACCATATTATATATATACCTTTGTTTAGAGATTTTTCATACTCTGCATATTTGTTTTATTTAGGAAAGAGTTCAATATTATTGGCTTCAATATAAAGCAAAAAAGGTAAATTTATCACTTTCCCACATACGACAAATCTGCAGCAGACTTTTTTGAAAACATCTTAGCAAAAATATTGAAAATCTTTATAAATGAAAGAATATCTATTGAATAGAGATGAAAACATTCTGGCAAAAGGAGAAATCTTTCATTCTTTTGCCACAATGTTTTCAAAAGTCGTCTGCTGGAGATATGTCTGAAAGCTTCTATATGTGGGAAAGGTTTAAGTTCCCATACACAGCAACAATGTTGTAGACTTTGATACACGGTCAGACATAGGTTCTTTTGGTTCTACCTAGACATGCACCTTTTTGACTCTAACAAAACCTTGGACAAAGGAAGAACAAATCATGTGATACATTTGACATTCATTGCAGAAAAATACTGTTTGAGCGCTACTTTTGCGTGAACATACTTTATAAGATACTCAATATATGATCCCAAGACTGCCATTAACCCTTTCCCACATACAGCAACTCGGCAGAAAATTATTTTGAAAACATCTAGGCAGAAACTTTGTGCTCAGGTTAACTAAAACTGCCAATTTTTAACCCTTTCCCTCATACAGCCATTCTTCAGCAGACGACTTTGAACATATTTTGTCAAAAAATGGAAAATCTCTATAATTGAATGGATAACCTATGACTAAAAGTGGAAAGCATTGTGGCAAAAGGAGACATTGCACGTTTTGTGCAATTTCTTCTTTTGTCACTATGTTTTCAAAAAGCCGTCTGCTGCAGAGGCGTCAGAAAGCGTCTATATGAGGGAAAGGGTTAAGCTCTACAAATTTAACCCTTTTTCAACCTGCAGACAGATTTTGAGGGATTGGAAGCAAACTAATGTTGCCACAATGTTTTCAGCTTAATTAAAAAATTAAACTTACATCCATATAAAATTTCCATATTATTGTCTAAACATTTTGTCTCCTACAGAGTTTATCTATGTTGGAAAGGGTTAAAGTGACACACAGTACCGTAACAGTATCAATTCATAAAGCACTGCAATTATCCAGCAGTACAAAAACATTTTCATCTTTAACCCTTTCCCACATACAGCAAATCTGCAGCAGACAACTTTGAACATGTCTACTAAAAAATATGGAAAATCTCTATAATTGTAGGTATAATTACTGAAAAAAGTAAAAAAAATTGTTTTGAGCAATTACTCATTTTGTGACACTGTTTTCAAAAGTTGTCTGCTGCAGATACCTCAAAATGCGACTATAAGTGGGAAAGGGATGGTCTACATTAACCCTTTCCCCCCACACAAATGCATATATATATGCCTTTTGTGGCAGAAGAAGTTTGAAAACATTGTGACAAAAGAAGAAATAATATTGATGCTCATAATTATCAAATTCTCCTTCTGCTACAATGTTTCCAAACCCCATTCAATCATTATTATTTCAAATATAGAATATTTTCATATTTTTGAAAAGATGTTTTTCAAAGTCGTCTGCAGGAGATTTTTTGTATGTAAGAAAAGGTTAACCCTTTCCCTCATATAAACGCTTTCGGACGCCTCTGCAGCAGACTGCTTTTTAAAAACATGGTGACAAAAGAAGAAATTGCACAAAACGTGCAATTTCTCCTTTTGTCACAATGTTTTCCACTTTTAGTCATAGGTTATCCATTCAATTATGGAGATTTTCTATGTTTTGACAAAATACGTTGAAAGTCGTCTGCTGCAGAAATGTCGTATGAGGGAAAGGGTTAATTAAAACCAATGATGTATCTATCACCAAATGATACAGACATGCATGTTCTTCCTTTATATAACTTGAAATAACCCTCCCTGGACATAGTATCACAACTCATCATTATTTACCTTTTCTCTCTTCTCCCGTTGTTTCTCTTTCTCTTCCTCCTCTGTCAGCCCCATCACCTCATCATCATCACTTTCTGATGATTCAGACTCATACACCTCATCTTCACCTCTCTCCACTGGTTTTTCCTCTGGAGTCGGCTCCTCTATCACAACCTCTGGTTTCTTCTCTTCAATTGGTTCTTCAGTGTCTATGCTATTTGATTTTGTGTTGCGATCTTTTGAAATTTTTGGAGAAGTTACTTTTTGTTTACCTATATAAGCAAACATAATTAGTTAAAAGAGCATTCAGGATTGGAGATTTTTTTTTATACCTATCCGACATACAGACATTTTCCGGAGCCTCTGTAACAGTTTTTTAAACAATTGTGGCAAAGAGGATAAATTGCTTACAAAGAGCAATTTTTCCTTTTGCCACACTACTTTCAACTCCATTCAATACTTCTACAGTATTAAATTATTTCTCAATCTATAAGTCAATAATTAACTTTTTAAGATCTGAACTCAAAATAAGGGATCTTTTAAATATTCTAAAATCCTCTCTCTCTTTCAGCAGCAACTTGCTTGCTCATGGTGAGCACTTTCTGCTTTTGCCTCAAAGTTTTCAACTCAACTCAATAATAATACTCCCATTAATAGCTATTTTCCCCATATGTTTGCAGTTGTTTTTAAAGTCGCCTGCTGTAGATTGTTTGCATGTGGGAAAGTGGTTATTCATTTCCCACATTCGATGAATCTGCAGCAGACGACTTTGAAATCATCAAAATGTCCATAAATATGAGAATAATGTTGAAAACAATTGTGACAAAAGGATAAATTGCTCATCATGAGTAATTTCTTCTTTTGCCACAATGTTTTCAAGAGTCGTCTGTTGTAAAATATGTCAGAATGTGAAAACTGGGAAAGGGTCCATCATTTCTCTGCGTCTTGCTGTGGGCACTCAATCTTTTATTTGGAAATAAAAGAGATAGTCAAACATGTGTTAGCGGTCACCTCTGTTAAGCAGCCAATTTGTATTAAGCAGTCACTTGAAGATTAAGCAAAACTAGAACTATCACTGAAGATGATAAATACCCCCGAAACAGCACCTTGACCTACACCATAACTTAACAAGTAAAAGGGCCATAACTCTGTAAAATAATTCCACCCAGTGGTTTGTAAGAAATAGGCCGGACAAAATATGGCTTCCGACCGAAAGACAGACAAACCGACACAGTGACTCCAATATACCCCCTCTTCTTCGAAGGGGGTATAACAACATTTTCTTCTTTATTTGACTTGTAATAAGGAGCCACTTGTATTCAGTGTTCCAGACACTGAAAAAACCAACAGATCAACTGACCTGATACTTCATTATACCCTAAACTTCATTTTGAGGGTATAAATAAATCTGGTAAAAAGGAGAAAAAGGAGAAATGAATCACAATGAATCACATCTCCGTTTCCAAATGTAATCATTAAAGATAATTTGATGTAAAGGGATTTAACATAGTTTTGTTGCAGATTTGTCATATATGGGAAAAAGCTATTCTCTATTGAAATATAAACACTTAGCAAAGTAAAAACTCACTTTTATGTAGGTGTTTTTTCCTATTCTTGACAATAATTTTACATTTTAACTGCTCTGGACTTGGAATTGGTAAATTTGCATCAATCTGAAAAAGCAAACAAGAAAAAAATCACATTTTTACATACAATTCGCTGTGAAAATATTCACATTTTCACATACAATGCAATGTGATAAAACATTGTGGCAAAAGGAGGAATTGCTCATAATAAGCAACATCTTCTTGTGCCACAATTGTTTCAAAACTTGACGAGAAGTGTCTGCTTGTGGGAAAGGGCTCAGTTTGGGTTGGTATTAGGGATCACTCAAGTCACTGACCTTTGTCCCAAAAAAACAACAATACTCAGCTAGCCGTCCCTTCCACTATTACACCTGTAACTAGAAATATCACTGAAGGTGATGAATACCCCCAGCTGGTGCCTGACAATATACATATGTATGAGAAATTCAAGGGGGCCATAACTCATTTAAAAAATAATTCCAGTGCAACATGCCGACAATATGCACAACTAGGCTTAAAATCAATCATTCTTGTGAAGTTATATTGAATTCTGACCAAGGGTTGCTGAGAAATAAGTGTTCACAAGAAATGTCCACAGACCAACGGACTGACAAGCGTGACTTCTATATAGCCCCCATATACTATGTATCTGGGGGTATAATAATGAGCGATTTCTCCTTTTTCCATAAGGTTCTGACTCTATCAAACAATTATATGTTCAATTATAAAGATTTTTCCTTTCTTTTGCTTTGAAGTTTTTCCAATTCCTCTGTTGCATATTTGTTGAATGAGTGAAAGGTAAAAATGTACACAGACTTACAGGAAATCCCTCCAGTGATTCTATTAACAACATGTCTCCGAATATATTTCTACAGTGGGCTGCCATCTTTGCCTGTTGTCTTACACTGAAACATATGCATACAATATTATGAGAGGGTCAGTATTCATCAACCATTTTAAATTGATTCTTATCCTAAATAAGGAGAAGATATCCATTGTCAAAGTACCAAGCATACTCTTGTAATTTAGTATATCTGGCATGAACTAACAGTATTGTCTGGTACCAAGCATACTCTAGTATATTAGTATATCTGGTATGAACTAACAATGTTGTCTGGTACACGACATACTCTAGTCAATTATTATATCTGGCATGAACTAACAGTGTAGTCTGGTACCAAAGCATACTCTAGTAAATTAGTATATCTGGCATGAACTAACAGTATTGTCTGGTACCAAGCATACTCTAGTATATTAGTATATCTGGTATGAACTAACAATGTTGTCTGGTACACGACATACTCTAGTCAATTATTATATCTGGCATGAACTAACAGTGTAGTCTGGTACCAAAGCATACTCTAGTAAATTAGTATATCTGGCATGAACTAACAGTGTAGTCTGGTACCAAGCATACTCCAGTAAATTAGTATATCTGGTATGAACTAACAATGTTGTCTGGTACACGACATACTCTAGTCAATTATTATATCTGGCATGAACTAACAGTGTAGTCTGGTACCAAGCATACTCCAGTAAATTAGTATATCTGGCATGAACTAACAATGTAGTCTGGTACACGACATACTCTAGTAAATTAGTATATCTGGCATGAACTAACAGTGTAGTCTGGTACCAAGCATACTCCAGTAAATTAGTATATCTGGCATGAACTAACAGTGTAGTCTGGTACACAACATACTCTAGTAAATTAGTATATCTGGCATGAACTAACAGTGTAGTCTGGTACACAACATACTCTAGTAAATTAGTATATCTGGCACGAACCAACAATGTAGTCTGGTACACAACATACTCTAGTAAATTAGTTATATCTGGCATGAACCAACAATGTAGTCTGGTACACAACATACTCTAGTAAATTAGTATATCTGGCATAAACCAACAATGTAGTCTGGTACCAAGCAAAGGCAAAGGTTGTCTCTATAGCCGCTAACTACAATATGTCCAAAGGGAGCTGTCATTATTGGTGTTTGCAAGACCCTATAATGTAATGATAGGGGCAGGTTACTCCAGACTACCATTATTGGTGTTTGCCAGACCCTATAATGTAATGGAAGGTGCAGGTAACTCTGTACTACCATTATTGGCGTTTGCCAGACCCTATAATGTAATGGAAGGTGCAGGTTACTCCAGACTACCATATGTGGTGTTTGCCAGACCCTATAATGTTATGGTAGGTGCAGGTTACTCCAGACTACCATTATTGGTGTTTGCCAGACCCTATAATGTTATGGTAGGGGCAGGTTACTCCAGACTACCATTATTGGAGTTTGCCAGACCCTATAATGTAATGGAAGGTGCAGGTTACTCCAGACTACCATTGTTGGTGTTTGCCAGACTCTATAATGTAATGGTAGGGGCAGGTTACTCCAGACTAATGCATGATCCCTTAATGAACCTTAATAAAAATATGGAAAATCGTGATAAATGAAAATGTTACTATTGAATAGAGTTGAAAGCTTTGAGCAATCTTGTTTTCGCTACAAAATGGTCTGCTGCAGTTCTGTCAGAATATGTATGCATGTCGGAAAGGGTTACAATATGACTGGGTTTTTTTGGTTTTGTTTGTATGGTTATTAAGGCTTTCAGCCATTTATCAATTGTTTCACAGCATTTCCTTGGTAAATTACCAGTTCTACTGGTCCATTTATCCTGACACCAGTGAATCAGTTGTAATGATAATCCTACAATCCTGAGCGCTAAGGAGGAAAAGCCATTACTACAATTTTAAAGTCTTAGGTATGACCCTGCAGGAGATTGAAACAGTTCTACCACTACTGTAGTGTACACCACCATTGTGGCCAAGGCAATAACATACATATGAATGAAAGAAAAAAGTAACCTACGAGCAATGGTTCTCAAAAGACAGGATAACTGGATAATCTGATGTCTTGAAGGCACTGGCAGCTATAGCCTCTATTACTTCCTGAAACAGAAGGACTAAACAACTGAAAAATGGCTTGTAACAAAGTTGGTTGGTTTAACCCACATATAGACGCATTTTGATGCACCTGCAACAGAAGTGTTTTCTTAAATATTGAGAAAAAAACAAGAAATTGCTTATGATGAGCAATGTCACAAAGGAGCAATATCTCTTTGTGACACAATGTTTGCAACTGTATTCAATAATTATTGTTTCATTTATACCGATTTCTAAATTTTTGCTCAGATCTTTTTGAAGTTGTCTGCTTCAGATTTGTTGTTTGTGGGCAAGGGTTAATGCAGCTATTAAGAGAAATTCAGTGTGGAAGACTGTGGAAAACAGGAAGAGCATCGGCCTCTTGTACCAAAGGTCCCGGGTTCAAATCATGTGATGAGCGGGTTCTGCCTTAGGGATTTTTCCACACAAACGGCGCAAGTACTGGTTAAGTATCAAGGAAGCAGACATCAAGCGTGATTAATATAAGCTTAAAGCTTGTTTCGCAATCAATGTAAAATAAATAAGTTTAAATTAAGAGATTTCAGTAACATGACAGCTGCAAGATCACATACCTCAAGAGCTTCCTGGCTTCACTGGATCAGTTCACTACATGTTCAAGTTGTTACATTTCATCTCAAATCTTTTTCAATGCTCATAGCTGACTAAATATCATATCAGTTACATTGGCATGGTTAAAAAGCTCTATCTCTTTCCCACATACAGACACTTTCATTTTGAGCAATTTCTACATTTGTCACAATGTTTTCAAAAGTCGTCTGCTGCACAGGCATCAGAAAGCGTCTATATATGGGAAATGGTTAACCCTTTCCCTCATATGTCAATTCTGCAGCAGACGACTTTGAACGTATTTTGTCAAAACATAGAAAATCTCCATAATTGATTTGAAAACCTATGACAAAACGTGGAAAACATTGTGGCAAAAAAAGAAATTGCACGTTTTGTGCAGTTTCTTCTTTTGTCACTATGTTTTCAAAAAGCAGCCATCTGCTGCAAAGGCGTCAGAGAGTGCTATATATGGGAAATGGTTAAGGTTGTTAACTGGAAATTAACCCGACTTATAAAACGCTTTATAGCACAAACCTTAAATGACACTTCCGTACACATGGTAAACCCATGGGTAATCATGGGTTCTTCATCAGCGCCGCGCCCATCCCAACAGTCCAGTTCTATACACCGACATCCATACAGTAACACCTGACTGTAGATCTCCACAGATGATTTACCTGTCAGTTGATGACCTAGGAAAACAAAAAAAATGTAAAAACATTGCCTGACAAGAGTTCTAGATATGGGGCATAGGTCTTGTCCTTAACAATTTCTCTTTTCTTTCACAATGTTTTCAAATATATTAATCAATAGTACTTTCATTAGTGGAGATTTTCACATATTCGCCCAGGTGTTTTCAAAGTCATCTGTTGCAGGTCTGTATGTGAATAAGGGTCTAATGCTTTCCCACATACAACAAATCTGCAGCAGACGACATCGAAAACATCTAGGCAAAAATGTTGATAACCTCTATAACCCCTTTCCACATACAACAAATCTGCAGCAGACGACATTGAAAACATCTAGGCAAAAATGTTGATAACCTCTATAAACCCTTTCCACATACAACAAATCTGCAGCAGATGACATCGAAAACATCTAGGCAAAAATGTTGATAACCTCTATAACCCTTTCCACATACAACAAATCTGCAGCAGACGACATCGAAAACATCTAGGTAAAAATGTTGATAACCTCTATAAACCCTTTCCACATACAACAAATCTGCAGCAGACGACATTGAAAACATCTAGGTAAAAATGTTGATAACCTCTATAACCCTTCCCACATACAACAAAAGGAGAAATTGCTTGTTTTGAGTAAGTTGTCGGCTGCAAATGCGAGAAAACGTGTCAGCAAGTGAGTAAGACTTAATCAATAAAGCAGGCGGCACTAGGACAGACAACTCAGACAGATATGTACATTAATACTGAATTATTTCTCCTTCACCTTTTCCCACACAAAAATGAATTTTGATGCAGGTGCAGCAGAATACTTTTGAAAGCAATATGGGAATAGGAGAAATAGCTCATGATAAGCAATTTCTCCCTTTGCAATCAAAACATTTGAATGACATTTCATTTGAAGAGATTTTTCATTGTTTTGCTAAGATTTTTTCAAAGTCGTCTACAACGAAAGGGTTAAATAGCAATAAAAATGACAGATATCTCTACCCCCATTATAGATCATACGATCAAAGTGAAATAGCAGATGTTCAGATTCAATTGATGGTAGATGATATCTGAACTCTGAAAAATGACTGTGCAATGGGATGGACAAAATTTTGAATACAGAATTCGAAGGACGGAGAGATCATTTTCTTATTTTCTGACTATATTTAGAAAAAACATGTTGTTTCAAAAAGAAATATAGCTGTATATCATGAATTTGTGTCATAACCCTTTCCCACGTACAGACACATTTTGAAACAGTTGCAGCTGATGACTTTGGAAAATATTGTGGCAAAAGGATGAATTGCTCGAAATGAACAATTTATCCATTTGTTCAAAAAATATTTTTTACACTTTCATTTAATAAGATTATCCATATTTTTTCCTTGACAATACTTATTTTCTAATTCGTCTGCTGCAGATTTGTTTTACCAGGGAAGGCATTAATAATGTGACTTATGCTTTTATGTTACCTGCTACAATGTTTTCAAGTCAGAAAAGTATCAGAAAGTGTTTGTATCTGGGATAGGGGTCAAACCTTTGGATGCTGACTTTTTAAAATGGACTTTTCCAACTTAGCATTTCTAGGCATATCCGAATAAACACGTTGAATGGAGCAGCAAAGACAGCATAGAGTATGGTCAGATGGCGCGGATATGCCTGCTAATTTCACTCTATACTGTCTGCCGCAAAGGAATTAGACGGAGGAGTATGTGGGAAAGGGTTGATAAGCATTTAGCTGCTGGAACCGATTGTTGTGAAGCCTGTGCAAGGCTTCACAACAATCGGTTCCAGCAGCTAAATGCTTATCAACCCTTTCCCACATACTCCTCCGTCTAATTCCTTTGCGGCAGACAATTTTTGAAAACATTGTGGCCAAAGGAGAAAGCGCTCAATTCCCGGCTGTAGCTTTTCCGGGGACTCTTAACCCTTTACCTCGTACCGCAAATCTGCAGCAGACGACTTTGAACGTATTTTGTCAAAAAGTAGAAAATCTCCATAATTGAATGGATAACAATTTCTTCTTTTGTCACTATGTTTTCAAAAAGCCGTCTGCTGCAGAGGATTTAGAAAGCGTCTATATGAGGGAAAGGGTTAACAGAAAATACAAAAAAACACGGAAAATACAGGGAGACCATGGAAAAACCATGGAATTGAATGTGTTAAGATGCGGAAACGCTGGAAATGGTCCGTAAACTTCGGGGTCCACAGAACCTTTCTGGGGTGTTCACAGAACCGTTCCGGGGTGTCCATGGAACCATTCCGGGTTGTCCATGGAACCGTTCCGGGTTGTCCATGGAATTTCCAGGTTTTCCACTTAAATGTACTGGAATTTCCATGGAAAGTGTCAGATTATCCAAAAGTATCCCTGGAAAGCTGTCCGAATACTCCAGGGATTTTCCGGGGATTTTTGTTAGAGTCCCCGGAAAAGCTATAGCCGAGATAATGAGCAATTCTCCTTTTACCAAAATGACGACTTCAACTTTATTCAGTGATTGAGAAATTTCCCTCATCAAAAAGCTGTCTGCTGCAGAGGCGTCAGAAAGCGTCTATATGAGGGAAAGGGTTTAAAGGTTTTGTTGGGTATAAGATATAGAAGATTCAAACCTGTTAGGTAGCTATTATGTGATGAGTTGATGAAATAATGACTCAGTGGCTGGGTCATGTCCTGGTTTAAATCTAGGTATTCCGGTGGCACTAGGTTGTTGTCTTCACTCATCAGAAACTTCAGGAATCCTTCCTGGGAAAAGTGACCTGGAAAGAGCAAATGAGATTATTAACCCTTTCCCTCATATAGGAGCTTTCTGATGCCTCTGCAGCAGACAGCTTTTTGAAAACATTATTAAGTGACAAAAGAAGAAATTGCACAAAACGTGCAATATCTCCTTTTGCCACAATGTTTTCAACTTTTAGTCATATGTTATCCATTCAATTATAGAGATTTTCCATATTTTGACAAAATATGTTCAAAGTCGTCTGCTGCAGAATTGTCGTATGAGGGAAAGGGTTAAAGAAGCTTCCAAGTTTCATTCAATTCAAGTTAGTGGTTGCTGAGAAATAGCACAGTTAAAAGCTGGACAAACAGACATAGAAATTGAAGAACAATAACTCTGTAAAATATCAAAGTACCAAATACATTATCTTGACTACGTAGGTGGTCAATTTACTATAAGTAACTAAATGTAAGACAAAATATGGAACATCATCGTAAAATTACATTAGGGTAATTTAAAACCTGTATGAAAATGTATTGAGCTAAAAATATTCTAAACATCAAAGACCGAATTTGTATTGCCAATCTATAAGACAGTTGTCTAGGTAACAAGGTAAAAAACATTCTTACATGCAAATTCGAGAACAAACCTTGATTGGATGAAAATTACGCATTAATATTGCATGATGCAATTTGTCCCTTCCCAATCTGGACTTTCCGTACAATATAAATGTGTAACCTTTAATTATGTGTTAGTTAGATATAAATGTTACCGTTCATTCCTAAATTGCTTTGATTATTAACCCTTTCCCTCATACAGACGCAATTTTTCCTTTTGCCACAATGCTTTCAATATCTTTACATAATTCAACTTTCCTTTATAAAGCTTTTCCGGTTTTTTTACAACATGCTTTCAAAGTCGTCAGCTGCAGATTTGTTGTATGTGGGAAAGGATTAACTCATCTATTTCTAGAGGAGCTTTTACCTAATACAGATGACATTTAATGCCTTAATAATAATGCAGTAGAGGACCTTTGAAAAAAAAAATTCTTATCAAATGTGTATATAATTATGAAACCTTCAATTTTAAAAGTGATATAGTCTGTAGGTGGAACAGTGGCTGGATGAACATAACATAACACCCATCAGTTTACATAGAAACATAATGTTCACTTAGAATATTTTTTCCCCAGATGTTTTACGTCATTTTCAACATTATTTCAGTTATATCATGGCGACCCCTAGATGTTTTCAAATCAAATGAACTTCAGAATAATTTGTTGAGAAAACAGTTTATATTTCTTAAAACTATTTACTGTTCAAATGATTGTTGATTAACCCTTTGCCTCATATAGACGCTATCTGATGCCTCTGCAACAGACGACTTTTGAAAATGAGCAATTCCTCCTTTAGCCATAATATTTTCAACATCTTTTAGTTATATATTACATCCATTTTTATAGAGACATTTCATTTTTTGGTTTAGATGAACTCGAAGTTGTCTGCTGCAGATTTGTTGTATGTGGGAAAGGGTTAACACTTTACTAGTTGCAGATGCACATAATGAGCAATTACTCCTTATGACAATATTTTTTTTTCTTTTCAATTATCAAACTTTTGTTCATAGAAATTCTTCTTATTTGCATCAAGAGATTTTTATTGTCATCTGGTGCATATTTAATGTATGAGGGAAAGAGTTATGCCTTTGATGGATACAGAAGATTTCTGACACCTTTTGAAACCATTATTTGAAAAGGAGAAATCTTTTTCCCATGCTGTTTTTATATAGACGCTTGATTGAATTGTGACCAAGGGTTGCTGAGAAATAGTGTTCACAAAATATGGACATATATGTTATATGTAAGATTAATTCAAGGGGCCATAACTCATTTAACAAGATGTGTTTGTGAAACACTGATGCCCCCGAATGGCAACATCTAGGTCAAAGGTCAAGGTCGCAAGGTCAAAAATGTTGGTACTGACAGAAAGGTCATGTCACAAGGAATACACATGTGAAATATGGTAGCCGTACCTGTTATGGTTCAAAAGTAGTGGTCAAGGTTAAAGTTTTTTTCGAGAATGGCAACATCTAGGTCAAAGGTCAAGGTCGCAAGGTCAAAAATGTTGGTACTGACAGAAAGGTCATGTCACAAGGAATACACATGTGAAATATGGTAGCCGTACCTGTTATGGTTCAAAAGTAGTGGTCAAGGTTAAAGTTCTTTTCGACGGACAGACAGACAGACGTGCAGACAGACAGGCCAAAAACTAGATGCCCACCGAATCGGTGATTCCGGGGGCATAAAAATAATTCCAGTGCAACACGCCCAAAATATGCACAAATAAGGCTTGGTATCAATCGTTCTTGAGAAGTTATATTGAATTGTGACAAAGGGTTGCTGAGAAATAGTGTTCACAAGAAATGTCTACATACCAAGGTGACTCCTATATAGCCCCCATATACTATGTATCTGGGGGTATTATAAGAATCTTAGAACATGATAAAAGCCCAGAGTGAGTGTATCTAACTTTTCATACCCAAATATTTTCAAACCAGTCATAATAATAGGTAAATCATGGATCATTAACATGATTTGTTACTTTTGGACTAAATATCACTATGATATACCCTTTCCCACATACAATAAATCTGCAGCAGACGACTTTGATATCATTAAGTCCAAAATATAGAAAATTCTCTATAAATGATAGTATGATTATTGAATATAATTGAAATAATTGCTGCAAATGGAGAATTCTCCTTTTGCAACAATGATTTCAAAAGGTGTCTGCTGCAGATGTGTCAGAAAGCGTCTATATCTGGGAAAGGGATAACTGACATCTTGCTGAAAGAGGCATTTAACACCATAGAAAAAAATATTTGATATTTGCAAACATACAAAATCAGAAACTTGAAAGAACACTTTTCATATGAAGTGGATTGCATTGTGTGGTTAAAGGCAACATTGCTGGCTAATTGCTTGGTATGATAACAACCTAGTAGAAAAAGCTCTTATACATATATTGTCTGAACCTTTCTCTGAATCAGATTATAACTTTAAAACAACATTGCAGCATTTGAAAAATTGTAGAGAAAATAGAAATTGCCTAAGTATATTTCTAAGTAAAATATTTTCTAACATGTCTTCAAAGCTTATATATATGACTGAAAGATAGAGATAAGATTAAGAATCTTTGTTTTGCTTGGTAGACAATTTGAAAATTCTTCAGCGGCAACTTTTGTATTATTGTACAAAAAGAAACAAGAGGCCCAAGAGTGCCAGTATCGCTCCACGGGCATTAGGCAAAAATTAAATCTCCAAACAGCCCTGCCCCCTCTGATCATGCCATGTTTTTTGACCAATCAACATATACTATATAAGGCAAAATAGCCTCACCCTCTGGCAGCCATAGTTTTCGAACAATCAACATGGCTTGATGGAATCTGTTAGAAAGTCACCCTAGGAACATTTCTATAAAATTATTTGAAAATCGACCTGACACTTTCGGGGCAGAAGATTTTTTAAGTTTTCACTATAGCCATATAAGGCAAAATAGCTCCGCCCTCTGGCGGCCATGTTTTTCAACCAATCAACATGGCTTGAAGGAATCTAATAGAGGGTCTCCCAAAGAACATTTTTACAAAATTATTTGAAAATTGGTCAAACACTTTTGGAGGAGAAGATTGATTAAGTTTTCAATATAGCCAGTGGAGCTAAAAAATGGCCTAAATGAGTAATATACCTTCTTTTCAAACATTATATATTCAACTCTAAAGTGTATCAAAATTATAATTCCAATTTTTAAGATTCAGCTTCTTTTTCTACTTCACTTCATTTCACCCAATTGTAACAAATCTATCATGTAAACAGTCAACCATTATCCACATACAATAAACATGTAGAAGATGACTTTGAAAAACTATCAAGGCAAGCAATAAGATAAATCTCTAAATATTCAATTATTGAAAAAGGTTGAAAACATTAATCATTATGAGCAATTTCTCCTTTTGTCACTTTGTTTTCCAAAGTTGTCTGCTGCGAATGCATCAAAAAGCATGTAGGAAATGTTCTCAGTTTGGAAGAGTCTAAAATGGGTTAAAATCAGGTTACAGTATACAGCTCATTTTGATGAGGCAGAGAGCAGTGATTTTCTCCCCACAATCACCCAACAATTTATGTCTCCAACACTAGTAATTGGCTAATGCAAAGATTGCCTGGAACCTCCAACTGCCAATTACCTTCTCCATTTATACAGACCCTGTCTTTGCTGCACCCTTGTGGCAGGAGGGGAATTTGAAGTAAACAATGTCCTGAATATGCTTTTGCTAGATTAACCCTTTCTCACCTGCAAATGCATTTAAATGTATTTGTAGCACACACTATTTTTGAAACTAGAACTATCATTGAAGATGATAAATACCCCCAAAACAGCACCTTGACTCAAAATATGGCTTCCGACCGACCGACCGATAGGTAGTCCTATCAAACAGTACTCATTTTGACCTTTAACCATGACCTTGACCTTTGAGGTACAAGCCACCTCATCATGGTGAACATGTGTACCCAGTAACTTGAGTATCCTATGATGCATGGTTGAGATGTGGACCGGACAAGGTAGTCCTATCAAACAGTACTCATTTTGACCTTTGACCTCTGAGTGTGACCTTGACCTTTGAGGTACAAGCCACCTCATCACGGTGACAATGTGTGTCCAGTAACTTGAGAATCTTAAGATGCATGGTTGAGATGCGGGCCGGACAAGGTAGTCCTATCAAACAGTACTCTTTTGACTTTTAACCCTTTGACCTCTGAGTGTGACCTTCACCTTTGAGGTACAAGCCATCTCATCATGGTGAACATGTGTGTCCAGTAACTTGAGAATCAACCTTTGACATATAAGTGTGACCTTGACCTTTGAGGTACAGGCCTTGTGCGCGACACGCCGCCTCATCATGGTGAACGTTTGTGTCAAGTTTCTTTGAAATCCTACAATGCATGGTTGAAATGTGGGCCGGACAAGGTACAGTCCTTTCAAATAGTAATCATTTCAACCTTTGACATGTAAGTGTGACCTTGACATTTGAGGTACAGGCCTGGGTCTTGTGTGCGCCACGCCGCCTCATCATTGTGAACGTTTGTGCCAAGTTTCTTTGAAATCCTATGAAGCATGGTTGAAATGCAGGCCAGACAAGGTACAGTTCTATCAAAAAGTACTCATTTTGACCTTTGACCTCTAAGTGTGACCTTGACATTTGAGGTACAGGCCTGGATCTTGTGCGCGACACGCCGCCTCATCATGGTGAACGTTTGTGCCAAGTTTCGTTCAAATCCTATGATGCATGGTTAAGATGCGGGCCGGACAAGGTTAGGTGGGCCTGACAGACAGACAGACGGACAGACAGACGTAAAAGGGCTATAACTCTGTAAAATAACATGCAATTGTAAGACCTTTAGGGTATGCACATCTCCTCTTGGTATAGAAGCTTCATGTAAATTTTTATTGAATTCCACCCAGTGGTTTGTAAGAAGGACAAAATATGGCTTCCGACCGACCGACACAGTGACTCCTATATACCCCCCCAAAACTTTGTTTTTTGGGGGTATAAATATCATTGCAAAAGTAGAAATGAATGCTCATATTTGAGTCATTTCTCCTTTTGCCACAATGTTTTCAACTCCATCAATAATAATGATTTCATTAATAGAGATTTACTACATTTGTCTACAAATGTTTTTTGAAAGTCCTATCCTGCAGATTTGTTGTATGTGGGATAGGCATAATAATGGCACTTAATGAGCAATTTTTCAATTTACCAACATGTTTATAACTTGAAACAATCATTATTCTTTCATATATAGACATTACCACATTTTTGCGATATGTTAATTATTAAAATTGTCTGCTGCGGATTTGTTGTAAGTCGGACAGGGTTAATCTAAATGACAAATTTTGTGTCATTTAAAACCAGAAACTTTTAAAAATATTCAGTGGTTGACCTTTTCATTGATATAGAATGACTTTTAAATCCATTGCAGAAGATGACGGTTGAAAAAATGATGAGAAATGTCTTCTTTTACGACAATATTTTCACAAATACGTTCAAGAGGACTCTAGCACGCAGTAAAAAGTGAATTAGATGGATCAGGACTGCTTATAATATTGTTAATGAGCAATTTCTCCTGTTCTTTGCTGCAAAACATGTCATCCCTTTCCCAGTTGAAGCTGAACCAGATATTGAAGACATTGTGTCAAAAGGAGATATTGGCTCATCTGCCGAAATATTCTCGCATGCGGAAAAAGATTAATTAAACTGGGGTTTCACCGTTTTATCAACAGTTATTTAGGTTTGTCACGGCATCAGTACATGACGTTCTCTTCAATGATCCCTGGCTAACTACTCATTACTGGACACCTTGCCATTCATGACCTTGCCCAAGGTCACTAATAACTCCACCAGTACATCTGAGACTATACATCCAAATGCCTGGTCCTGCGATCCAGGCACAGTCAGTCAAGGCTGTTTCCTATCTTTTAAGACTTCCCCACATGCAAAAAGTCTGAAAGTGGTTGGGAATATTGCCGCAAAAATAGGGAACATCTCTACAAATAATAGCTTAATTATGGAAGAGTTAAAAACATTGCAGCAAAAGGAGAAATTTCTCATTAGAGCAATTTTTCCTTTTGTCAATATGTTTTCAAAAGTCATCTGCTGCAATTTAGACATGCAAAAGACAACTGCCTCTTCTTGACAAAAGTCAACGCCATGAAAGTCCACGAATCAATAGACAGTCATTGAAGGGCATTGGATATCACATGGTGATATCGATTGGGACTTTAACCCTTTCCCTCATATAGACGCTTTCTGACGCCTCTGCAGCAGACGGCTTTTTGAAAACATAGTGACAAAAGATGTGCCACAATGTTTTCCACTTTTTGTCATAGGTTATCCATTCAATTATGGAGATTTTCTATGTTTTGACAAAATACGTTCAAAGTCGTCTGCTGCAGAATTGTCGTATGAGGGAAAGGGTTAAATCACAGCTTATCTTTAATCGTACACAGGCTGATTGGCTTTCTGTGTTAAATGATTCTTCACAATTATATCATACATAATCTATCAACCTTTACTAATTAGATCATCGGATACTTTAACAATTTAATCCTTTCCTACATACAGATGCAGCTTCAAACATATTCAGCAAACTTTTGAAAACTTTGTTGTAAAATGAGAAACTGCTCATTATCAGCAATTTAGAATTTGCTCATCTTGAGAAATTTCTCCTTTTACCACAATGTTTTTTAACTCTCTTCAATAATTATATTTTCATTTACAGGAGACTTTTCATTACTTTTGCCTAAAATGAATTCATATTAAGCTGTCAGCTGCTGATTTGTTCTTTGTTGGAAAGGTAATACTCATAGAAGTTGATGCAAATGACATAAGATACCTCTGTGGAAACATCCCCACCACGGTTTAACCCTTTCCCACAAACAGCAAATCTGTAGAAAACATTTAAAATTATCCATGCAAAATGTAAAGAATCTCTATTAATGAACGTAAAAGTTTCTAAAAATTGAAAAAGGCGTGGCAAAAGAAGAAGCAATTTCTTCTTTTGCCATTATGTTTTCAAAAGTTGTCTGCTATAGAGGTGTCAGAAAGCATCTATATGTGGGAAAGGGTTAAACTATGATGTAAAAAACAAGAGGCCCAAGAGGGCCAGTATCGCTCCACGGCCATAAGGCAAAATAAAATCTCCAAACAGCCCTGCCCCCTGGTGGCTATTTTTTTTACCAACCACCATGGCTTAAAGGAATGTTTCTGCAAAATTATTTGAAAATCGGCCTGACACTTTCGGAGGAGAGGATATTTTAAGTTTTCACTATAGCCATATAAGGCAAAATAGCCCCACCCCCTGGCAGCCATATTTTTCAACCAATCAACATGGCTTGAAGGAATCTGATAGAGGGTAAGCCTAGAAACATTTCTACAAAATTATTTGAATATCAGCCAAACACTTTCGGAGGAGAAGATTTTTTAAGTTTTCACTATGGTCATATAAGGCAAAATAGCCCCGCCCTCTGGCTGCCATGTTTTTCGACCAATCAACATGACTTGAAGGAATCTGATAGAGGGTCACCCAATGAACATTTCTACAAAATTATTTGAAAATCGGCTGAACACTTTCGGAGAAGAAGATTTTTCAAGTTTTCACTATAGCTATATAAGGCAAAATAGCCCTGCCCCCTGGCGGCCATGTTTTTCAACCAATCAACATTTCTTGAAGGAATCTAATAAAGGGTCACCCATGGAATATTTCTACAAAATTATTTGAAAATCGGCCTGACACTTTTGGAGGAGAAGATTTTTTAAGTTTTCTCTTTAGCCATATAGGCAAAATAGCCCCGCCCTGTGACGGCCATGTTTTTTTAACAATCAACATGGCTTGAAGGAATCTGATAGAGGGTCACCCATGGAACATTTCTACAATTTTTTTTGAAAATCTGTTGAACACTATTGGAGAAGAAGATTTTTTAAGTTTTCACTATTGTAATATAAGGCAAAATAGCCCCGCCCCCCTGGCGGCCATGTTTTTCGCCCAATCAACATTTCTTGAAGGAATCTAATAAAGAGTCACCCAAGGAACATTTCTACAAAATTATTTGAAAATCGGCCTGACACTTTTGGAGAAGAAGATTTTTTAAGTTCTCACTATTTTTTTCTTTCGGTTGCCATGGAAACCAGAATTTCGAATGGATCAAAAAAAATTGAAGGAATTTAGTAGAGGACATTGAGAGGATGCTTCCCATGAAGTTTCAACCAAATTGGCCAAGTGGTTAGGGAGAAGAAGTTGTTTAAAGGAAAAAGTTTACGCACGCACGCACGCACGCACGCACGCACGCACGCACGACGGACAATTCGCCATGACATAAGCTCGATTGGCTTTCAGCCAGTGGAGCTAAAAATCCATTTCAGAATAGATTAGATGTTTAGAAGCAGACTATTTCTGAAAATGGCAAATCAAGTAAAACAGTTTATATACCTTTCCATTTTAGTAGAGACCTCAATAATGATTTGGGAAAACATTGTGAGAAAAGGAAAACTTATACTATTTAAAACATGATTTTAACTTTTTCCGTCAATATGACAAATTGGTTTGTCCAATTTCCTCTAAATACGATTGTCCACTTGGAAGAACCTTGGTGTTTGAACCCTCAATGGGTTAAGTAAGACGTAGCTAGAATATAAGTGTTTGAAATAATAACAAGAGGCCCAAGAGGGCCAGTATCGCTCCACGGCCATAAGGCAAAAATAAAATCTCCAAACAGCCCTGCCCCGTGGTGGCTATTTTTTTTACCAACCACCATGGCTTAAAGGAATCTTGTAGAGTGTCACCAAAGGAATGTTTCTGCAAAATTATTTGAAAATATGCCTGACACTTTCGGAGGAGAAGATTTTTTAAGTTTTCACTATGGTCATATAAGTCAAAATAGCCCCGCCCTCTGGCGGCCATGTTTTTCGACCAATCAACATGGCTTGAAGGAATCTGATAGAGGGTCACCCAATGAACATTTCTACAAAATTATTTGAAAATCGGCTGAACACTTTCGGAGAAGAAGATGTTTTAAGTTTTCACTATAGCTATATAACGCAAAAAAGCCCCGCCCCCTGGCGGCCATGTTTTTCGCCCAATCAACATTTCTTGAAGGAATCTAATTAAGGTTCACACAAGGAACATTTCTACAAAATTATTTGAAAATCGGCCTGACACTTTTGGAGGAGAAGATTTTTTAAGTTTGCTCTTTAGCCATATAGGCAAAATAGCCCCGCCCTGTGACGGCCATGTTTTTTTACCAATCAACATGGCTTGAAGGAATCTGATAGAGGGTCACCCACGGAACATTTCTACATAATTATTTGAAAATCTGCTGAACACTTTTTGAGAAGAAGATTATTTAAGTTTTCACTATAGCTATATAAGGCAAAAAAGCCCCGCCCCCTGGCGGCCATGTTTTTCGCCCAATCAAAATTTCTTGAAGGAATCTAATAAAGGGTCACCCAAGGAACATTTCTACAAAATTATTTGAAAATCGGCCTGACACTTTCGGAGAAGAAGATTTTTTAAGTTCTCACTATTTTTTTCTTTCGGTTGCCATGGAAACCAGAATTTTGAATGGATCAAAAACATTTGAAGGAATTTAGTAGAGGACATTGAGAGGATGCTTCCCATGAAGTTTCAACCAAATTGGCCAAGTGGTTAGGGAGAAGAAGTCGTTTAAAGGAAAAAGTTAACGCACGCACGCACGCACGCACGCACGCACGCACGCACGCACGACGGACAATTCGCCATGACATAAGCTCGACTGGCTTTCAGCCAGTGGAGCTAAAAACAATAGTCAATATAGTCCCTGCAAAAGAATGATGTGATGTTAGTTACCGAAGTGATCATTACTCTCATAATAATATATACATGACACAAACATGTTAACCCTTTCCCACTAGTAGACATGTTTTAACGCATCTGCAGCCAGAGGACTTTTGAAAATATAGTGGCAAAACAATAAATTGCTTTTGCCATCATGTTTTCAAAGTCATGCATCCTTAGACTGCAGATAAGTTGTACGTGGGAAAGGGTTCAAACATAATTTCAAGAGAGTGGTTAAAAACAACAATTATTGTAATGTTCTAACATCTAATTGAAGGCAAATACTGTGACAACATAATTATTAGGATATTGTTATAATAATAGGCAACATATCAAAATAAAACATAACAATTCTAATACCTAATATTAAATAAATGAATCCTATCTATGTAAAACATAATAACAAAGTTCTAGTAAATCACACCAAAATAATATCATAATATAATGCACTAATAATGGACTATTCTACTACACGGCATATCAAAAATCCCAAATTAAAATTGTGTTCATCGAAAAGTTGTTCTGTGTAAATACAAGCAAGTCAATTAGGCACACAAAAACAAGTTTAATTTAATACATCTGCAGCAGATGAAATTTGAAATAAGAGTGCCGCAGAGCGAAAGCCAACATTCGTTGCTTTTTTTTAAATCGAAAAAGGGGCATTACTGAATAATTATTTATGCAAGAGGTATGTGACTTGGCATGGACATGCCTATTGGTCCTAGGAACATGTGTACCAAGTTTTATTTAAAAATGTTGAATGTTTTTTGAGTTATGAGGTATGGTTTAAGTTTCCGTACGACGCATGTTTTCAACTCTTTTCAATAATCATATTCAATTAACAGTTTTGCACATTTTTGTCTAGATTGTAATCGAAGCTGTCTGTTGGCTGTTTGTTGATTGTGGGAAAGAATTAAAGCAAAGGTTTGCAAATAAGAAACTGTTTTAGCCTTTTCAATGATAAATAGCTTCAAATAGCTCTGTAGATTAAACCACTTCTGAAAATATGGCAAAATTCAGCAATTTATCCTTTCTTAAGCCTTCCCCAATGTACAACAAATCTGGGTAAAAATATGGTAACAATCTCTATAAATGAAAATAAAGTTACCAACAATAGGGTGGAAACATTGTGGCAAAAGGAGAAATTGCATTTAGAGCAACTTCTCAGGTTTTGTCACAACGTTTTTATACGTTGTCCACTGCAGATGTGCTACAATGGGCCTATATGTGGGAAAGGGTTAAAATATCATATCAGGTAGAAGGATTAACCAATATTTCATTAAGTTTATTGGCAGGTTACTGTAAATAATTAACTGCTCATATAATTAATTGAAAGTTTCTATTTATTGGATTCTCAATATAATGCTTTCATCTATAGTTTGTTAAGTTTATTGACAGTTACAGCATAAACTGATCATGTAATTAATTAAGAATGATATTTCCTAGTATACACGCTTCCACAAACAGATGCATTTTAACTCAGCCTGCAGCAGACAATTTTGAAACAATTGCTGCAGCAGACAAATTTTGAAACAATTAAACAAACAAGAGAAACTAGAGATTGCTTTTTTGAAAAAGCGCTTGTCTCCCCATTTGTGTGGTCGTATGGGAGGAAAAGAAATGATGGAGATGAATTTTTTAGTTTTGGACTGGAGATGAAGCAACAGTGACAATCCTCAGTTATTGAGCAGAAACCATTTTTCAGCCGAGGGTTACCATGACCTTGGTCTTTGACCTAGTGACCTCAAAATCAATAGGGGCCATTTGCTGCTGGTGACCAACCTGCACACCAAGTATGAAGGTCCTGGGCCCGAGCAATCTTCAGTTATTGAGCGGAAACCATTTTTCGGCCAAAGGTCACCGCGACCTTGACCTTTGACCTACTGACATCAAAATCAATAGGGGTCATCTACAGGTTAGGACCAAGCTGCACACCAAGTATAAAGTTCCTGGGTATAAGCGTTCTTGAGTTATTGAGTAACACACATTTTTCAGCTGAAGGTTACCGTGACCTTCGACATTTGACCTTGTGACCACAAAATCAAACAAATTCAATAAAGGTCATTTACTGGTTAGGACCAACCTGCACACCAGGTATGAAGTTCCTCAACATAAGCATTCTTTAGTTATTGAGAGGAAACCATTTTTCAGCTGAAGGTTACCATGACCTTGACCTTTAAGCTAGTGACCTCAAAATCAATAGGGGTCATCTACTGGTGGTGACCAACCTGCACACCAAGTATTAACTTCCATGGCCTAAGCATTCTACAGTTATTAAGCAAAAACAATGTTTCAGCTCATTGTCACTGTGACCTTTCAGCTCAAGGTCACTGTAACCTTGACCTTGACCTCAAAATTAATAGGGTCTTCTACTGGGCATGGCCAACCTGCATACAAAGTATGGAGTTCCTCGGCCCAAGCGTTCTTCAGTTATTGAGCGGAAACCATTTTTTACCTCACAAGGTCACCATGACCTTGACCTTTGACCTACTGACATCAAAATCAATAGGAGTCATCTACTGGTCATGACCAACCTGCATACCAAGTACGAAGATCCTATGCCCAAGAGTTCTTCAGTTATTGAGCGGAAACAAGTGTGACGGATGTGACCTTGACCACTGAGACCTTGACCTTTGACCTAGTGACCTTAAAATTAATAGTGGTCATTTGCTGGTGGTGACCAATCTGCACATCAAGTATGAAGTTCCTGGGCCCAAGCAAAAACTATTTATCAGCTCATTGTCACTGTGACCTTTCAAGCTCATGGTCACTGTGACCTTGACTTTAGACGTACTGACCTCAAAATCAATAGGGGTCTTCTACTAGGCATGGCCAACCTGCATACCACGTATGGAGTTCCTCAGCCAAAGAGTTCTTCAGTTATTGAGCGGAAACCATTTTTTACCTCACAAGGTCACCATGACCTTGACCTTTGACCTTCTGTTATCAAAAACAATAGGGGTCAGCTACTGGTCATGACCAACCTGCATACCAAGTATGAAGTTCCTACGCCCAAGCGTTCTTCAGTTATTGAGCGGAAACAAGTGTGACAGACGGAAGGACGGACGGAAGGACGGAAGGACGGACGGAACGGGCAAAAACAATATGTCACCCCCATGTAATGGGGGAGACATAATTATTCAAAATGGCCAGTTTCATTTTGTAATTATGATTTCATATTTTGTTTAATAAGTAAATGTAATCTCATTTATAGACATTTTCAAATATCAGATTTTAAAAGTCATCTGCAGCATATTTGTAGTATGTGGGAAAGGCACTCGCAGCAGACAATTTAGGAAACATCTTGCCTAACATGTACAAATTCTCGATAAATGAACCTATCATAATTTAACAGAATAGAAAACATTCTGGCAAACGGAGATATTGCTCATTATTAAATGAGCAATTTCTCTTTTTGCCAACAAGCTAGTCCCATCAAACAGTACTCATTTTGACGTTTGACCTCTAAGCATGACCTTGACCTTTGAGATACAGGCCTGGGTCTTGTGCGTGACACGCCGCCTCATCATGGTGAACGTTTGTGCCAAGTTTCTTTAAAATCCCATGATGCATGGTTGAAATGTGGGCCAGACAAGGTACAGTCCTTTCAAATATTACTCATTTTAACCTTTGACATGTAAGTGTGACCTTGACATTTGAGGTACAGGCCTGGGTCTTGTGCGTGACACGCTGCCTCATCATGTTGAACGTTTGTGCCAAATTTCTTCGAAATCCTATGATGCATAGTTGAAATGCAGGCCGGACAAGGTACAGTTCTATCAAATAGTACTCATTTTGACCTCTAAGTGTAACCTTGACATTTGAGGTACAGGCCTGGGTCTTGTGCGCGACACGCCGCCTCATCATGGTGAACGTTTGTGTCAAGTTTCGTTCAAATCCTATGATGCATAGTTAAGATGTGGGCCGTACAAGGTTAGGTGGGACTGACAGACAGACGGACAGACATAAAAGGGCTATAACTCTGTAAAATAACATGCAATTGTAAGACCTTTAGGGTATGCACATCTCCTCTTGGTATAGAAGCTTCATGTGAAATTTTATTGAATTCTATCCAGTGGTTTGTAAGAAATAGGCCGGACAAAATATGGCTTACGACCAACCGACTGACCGACCTACACAGTGACTCCTATATACCCCCCAAAACGTTGTTTTTTGGGGGTATAAATAAATACTTATTGAATAGAGTTGAAATCAATGTGACTAAAGGCAGAACTTGCTCATTTATAATGAGCCATTTCTTCTTTATGCAACAATGATTTCAATTTCTGCAAAATGAGGGAGTGGGAAATGATTAAGTAAAGAAAAATTATTATATATATATCTATATATATGGGTCAAGGTGATAACAAATTGGCGATTAAACTAAATTAAGCATTCAATTCTAATAAAGGATTCCTAAATAAATTAAGATATAAAGATAAAACTCTAGTAAAAGATTCATTAAAATCAAAATCAAAATTCATACACATCGAAGTATGGAATGACCATCATGCTGAACTTACCTTCTTCGGATTTATCTTTTTCTTTTAGAGAAATTGAAAATGAGTTTTTAACAGGAATATTTTTTTTTTCAACTCAATCTAATCCTATGTTGTTGGTACTCAAAATAATAGGGTTTGAGGGGGCCAATAAGGATAAGAAAGCATGAAATACATCCCTTAACCCTTTCCCTCATATAGACGCTTTCTGACGCCTCTGCGGCAGACGGCTTTTTGAAAACATAGTGACAAAAGAAGAAATTGCACAAAACGTGCAATTTCTCCTTTTGCCACAATGTTTTCCACTTTTTGTCATAGGTTATCCATTCAATTATGGAGATTTTCTATGTTTTGACTAAATACGTTCAGAGTCGTCTACTGCAGAATTGTCGTAATGGGGGAAAGGGTTAATTTGAGGTCTGAATGAGTCCATGTAAAGGCAATAATACTTTTTTATATTGTCTTTACCCTTTTCCAAATGCAACATAAGAGCTGAGCGGTCAACTTTGAAAGTGTCTAGGAAAAGATGTGGAAAACCTCTATGAATGAAAGGTATAACTATTGAATAAAGTTGAAAACATTGTAGCAAAAGGAGAAATTGCTCATCATGAGCAATTTCATCTTTCCCAACAATGTTTCAAAAAGTCATGCAGATGTTGTGGATGTGTCTTGATATTTGGAAAAGGTAAATAACTTCCTAGATGATTAGCCAAGCTTTTTCAAGTTAGTGACAAACTATCCATCAAAGGATACTACAAGAAACCAAGACAAACATACTGCCTTTGCCAAAGTTAATCAGTATCCAATTGGCAATGGAAGAAATAACCCTTATCCTGATTCCGACAACATTTAACCCTTTCCCTCATATAGACGCTTTCTGACGCCTCTGCAGCAGACGGCTTTTTGAAAACATAGTGACAAAAGAAGAAATTGCACAAAACGTGCAATTTCTCCTTTTGCCACAATGTTTTCCACTTTTTGTCATAGGTTATCCATTCAATTATGGAGATTTTCGATTTTCTGACAAAATACGTTCAAAGTTGTCTGCTGCAGAATTGCCATATGAGGGAAAGGGTTAAAGCAGAATGATGTCTCCTGCAATCTTTAGAGGAATGGTTCAAGTTTGCTCAAAATGTGCAATTTCTCATGCTCTGTATAAAATAAAAAAGAAATGCAAGTTTCTAGATGTTGCTTGCAGTTTTACTGTTGATGTTTTCACTGCAGATAAGTCTTAAAAATATATATCAGAACAAGAGCACCGCCCGCGTGTGCCTGACGCTCGTCTGATATTATCCTTTCACTGTTTATTTATTTTCTATAAAAAATGTTCAAATTCGGAGAGAATATTTACATATTATAATGACCGCACACAACTGCTATTTTTTAAGTATTGAAACAAGATTAACTATGTGGAAATAAATACAAGTTCATATACATGATAAGGAAGATCTTCATGTTGAATGGCTGTCACAATCAGTCAAGATCATGAGCCGAGTCTTGTGTATGCAATGGACAGGCAAATGATATTGGTACATTAAGTCAACTTTAACTAAAGATATTGAATATATTACTATTTTACTATTTTTAGTAACTCTGATTTAAGATATTCATAATATGTTGAAGGACATTATGTTTTTATTGTTTAGGAAAAAATTGAAAGCATTGTAACAAACGAGAATTACGCGTAATTAAATGTCTCGCTGTCCCCTGCTTTGACTATCCATGCAAGAGTAAAAGAAAAGAAATTCAAAAAAAAAAATACAACCGCAAAGTTCAAAAATACAAGAAATAATTTTTTTTTTAGATAAACGCAAAGTTCAAAAATACAAGAAATTAAAATATTTTTTTTTTTAGCTAAACGCTAAGTTCAAAAATACAAGAAATTCAAAAAAAAAAATAATACACAAGTTTTTCCCTGAAACCTGTTTGATATGTTGAAGTACTTTATTATTAAATTTGAAATTATTCCAACAAAATATAAAGAAGCTATGTCCAATTCTCAAAATCCACCAAAAATCAAGTGTTTTACCCCCCAAAAAAGGTCACACTCAGCCTCTTCAGCATACAATGTGCAAAAGGGTATTAGATGTAACTATATTCCAAATATGAAAGCCCTAGTACCAGTACTTATTGAGAAAAAGAAAAAAAAAAAGAAACTTTAACGTTGAGCTAAACGCAAAGTTAAAAAATACGAGAAATGAAAAAGCCAAAAATCCAAATGTTTGACCCAAAATCCCATTTGAAATGTTGAAGTACATTATTTATGAAATATGTGTGCACAATTTGAAATCAATCTAACAAAAAATGAGGGAGCTATGACCAAATCTCAAAGTCAACCAAAAACCACCAAAATCATGTTTTTTACCCCAAAAGGAAGGTCAAACTCAGTATCTTTAGCATACAATGTGAAGAAGGGTATTACAATGCAATAACTAACAGTAACTTTGGGGAGAACATTGGCATACATTACATGTTTTTTAAATATATACTCTATTTATGAACGATATAATCTTTTTTAAGTGACACACTCATTTTATTTATTTTCACTCAACATTTTTTTTTAAAAATTACATTTTATAATAAAAACGGTCAGCTCTCTTAATTCTTTAAATATGATGTGAAATATGACGGCTATACCTAAATGTGACAACATATCCTATATACTTTCATACAACCATGAATGAAGTTTTTAGTGGTGTTTGCCAAGGGTCGGTCTTAACAGGGACGTAGATAAGAGGGTTAGGCAACTCCACTTGTACACCTGTTATCTGGTTAAAATGTCACACATAGAAATAAAATTGTCCAAATTTTCACATTTTGTAGCAAAAAGAACTTTGAAGTAACAATTGGCATATAAACAAAACATACATATTCTGAAAGCTTCACAGTTCAACTAAGGTTAGAGATACAATAAATAACTGGAATTTCTTTGTATTTTGAACATTTTGACTTGTTTAAAAGACACAGATAGTGGGATTTCTGAATTATATTATTTTTTCCCAAAAATTAATAGACTGACATTTTTCATACGGATAACATATTATCAAAACCTGTAATATATTAAAATATTTTTATCTACTGCAATAGAAGAATGTTTAAACTTCCAGATTTTTTTTTTTTATTTTCATACCTTGAATAGTTATCGAGTTTCACTTGCTACAAATGTCGGCAGGGGTGATATTTTAGTATATAATTTAGTTACTTGTCCCTCTTATCTATGTCCCTGGTCTTAATATAAATTGGAACTTCATATGAATCTTTTACATGAACAGATTACTTCAAAAGCATCCACACCCAATTGGTTAATTAGTACTGAGGTGTCACAAGTTTAAAGTATGAATGTATGTGTATTTTAGATGTCACTCTGTCACGAGTGTTTCAAATGCTGACATAGGAGATGAAGGACCAGGAATCGGTCTGGTATGATGTTGAAGCAGAGGAAACTATTGATCAAGATTTTGTAAAAGAGGAAACTATAAAGGAAGATGAGGGTGACAAACCAATTTACCATGGTGCATCCATTACAGTAGCCCAAAGTGCTATACTTATACTTTCATTTGCTCTGCGGCATAATATAACAGGAGAGTGTTTAAGTGACTTGTTGACACTCATTGCATTCCATTGTATAGATGCAAATGTCATTCATAAATCTCTTTACAGGTTTAGGGCTTTTTTCAGTGACCTTAAAGCGCCTTTGCAGTTTCATAAATACTGTTCAAAGTATGAATATTTATTTGGTGATGAAAATGTGACCTGTCCAATTTGTAACTGTAACTTGAACAATAAGGATAATGTGTCCTATTTTGTAGAAATTCCATTAATTTTTCAAATTCAACAGCTGTTTTTAAGAAGACAGTTCCACCAAAATTTGATGCACAGATTTAATCGCACAAAAAAGAATGAGCAGCATATTGAAGACATATATGATGGTTTACTTTATAAAAAATATTCGAAACCAGGATGCTTTTTAAGTAATACTAATAACATTTCGTTTATGTGGTATACTGATGGTGTACCTCTCTTCAAATCTTCTAAAATAAGTATCTGGCCACTTTTTCTTTCAATAAATGAACTACCTTTCATTGAACGAATGAAGCAAGAAAACATGATATTTGCTGGACTTTGGTTTGGAAAATCAAAACCTTCCATGACAACATTTCTGAAACCATTCCATAACAGTTTGAAAGACTTTAGGGAAAATGGTATTAAGGTAGAATGTGTGCATTGTTCTAAAAATATTTCTGTTCATGGCTTACTCTTGTGTGGAACATGTGATTTACCAGCAAAGTGCATGGTCATGAATATGACACAGTTCAACGGCAAATACGGATGTCCCAAATGCAAACAGCCTGGTACAGTTGTAAAAAGTGGAAAGGGACACACAAGGGTTTTCCCCTTTAATCCAATTTTAGTAGATGGTCCTAAGCGAAGTCATGATGAATTTTTAAAGCATGGCGAAGAAGCATTTGCTAAAACAGAGCCAGTGTTTGGTGTTAAAGGACCGTCTTGGTGGGGAAGCATAAGTGCTGACATTATTAATGGCACAGCTATTGATTACATGCACTTTTGAAACTCTGGTTTGACACGAAGTTTGCTAGTGAATCCTTTTCCATTTCAAGTTTTGTTGATGTAGCAGACAGAAAATTAGCAAGTATTAAGCCACCCTATTATGTACACAGACATCCACAAAGTATTAAAGAACATGCACAATATTGGAAAGCTTCAGAATGTAGAGCATGGTTGTTTTTCTATTCAGTTCCAGTACGTGCTCTTTAATTTATTAAGCACAGCGGTTTTTCAACATTACTTACTTTTAGTTGAAGCAATTTTTCTCCTTAACTTGGATTCAATTTCAAATGAGCAGGTATTACACTGTGAAGAGCTTTTAATAAAGTATTGTTGCTTGTTTTCAACAATATATGGCGACCAACACATGTCTGCAAATTTACATCAACTATTACATCTTCATGATAATGTAAAGCAAATGGGTCCATTATGGGTTTACTCGTGTTTTTCTTTTGAAAGCATGAATGGGAAACTTGTAAAATTGTTTCATGGAACACAAAATCCAGTTGTACAAATTGCAAATGCAGTTTCTGCACTGTTGAAGTTACCTTTACTTTCAGATCAAATACAAAGTGAGTCTCATGTTAGAGAGTTTTACAACAAACTTTCCACTTCAAGACTACTGAATGCATTTCTGATGGGATATACATTATTGGTAGTGAGCACTTGTACAGACTTGAAGACAAATACTTGATACCTATAATGACTGCAGTGCAATACATGCCTGGCAAATGTTACCTTTTCTACAGACTTTTGTTAAATGGTATACTTTATCATAGCATGAAATACAACACACATTCTAGAAATTCAAGTACAGTTTTTTTCAAGAACAATGGCAAGCTGTGCAGTGGGGTATGTTTTATTCTATGTAAAGTGTTTTTCACAGTGTCCATGTACAAATGATTTTTGTAATTGTAAGCCAGATTTTGTAGCTGTAATCAGAAAAATACAATCCGATGACATTTCAATTTTTCTGAAAGATAACACTGATACAATTAAACCGAGCCTAACAAACATAATAACTGGAAGTTTAACCAACCAGTATGTAACTGTTTATGTAAAGGAAATAGTTGGGCTTGGTATTTGCATAGATATTGTTGACAAAATACTGTTGAAAAAGACTGAATTTTATAATTTGCACAAAAGAATGACATTCAATGAAACAATATCCAGTCATTTACTTTGATTAAAATTGTTAATTACTAACATATATGGTTAGAAATGACATTTAAAGTACATTGTTATTATACATGTATATATTGTGTTTATTATGCAATATTGACTGGTAAATAAAAGTAAAATATAAAGATGACATGACTCTAAATAATTCATTACCTCCCTTTTATGCACTGCTGTCTATGGAAAAATGTATCCATAAGGTACAATGTAATGAAATTTTTGTAAAATAGGAAACATATATGTAAGGAAGCTGTATAGTGGATCTATATATATAGCTACTAGATGTAATTATAAGCTTGCCAAAATTTGCCATGTTCAAATTACTTGCAAAAACATTGCAAGCTTGCAAAAGAATTGGTAAGCTTGCACAAGCTTCAAGAATATGCAAGCTTGCAGAATAACATGCAAGCTTGCAACAAAAGTCCAAATATATTGGTAAGCTTGTGCCAAGCTGATATAGTCAATGTAAGCTTGCCGCAAGCTTGCCGCAAGCTTGTGGCAAGCTGATTGTAAGCATGCATTTTGGTTTGGGTAGATGAACAAGTTTTCTAAGTTTCAAAGTATTATGTTTGATAGTTTCCATGTAAGTGACCTAAACGCAAAACTTAACCAACGCCAACGACGACGATCAAGTGACGACAATAGCTCGTCTTTTTTTTCAAAAAATCAGACGAGCTAAAAATGGTAGTAAAGGAAACCAGTTGATTAAGGATGAAATGGTCTGATGAACAGGTTGCTGTTGTTCAATCTCATTAAAACCTGACCTATACTTTGAAGCCGTAGCATTCAGCGATTTGGTATCTTGAACCTTTCAAACATATGATAAATCTGAAGTGGATGACTTCGAAAACATTTTGCCAAAAACATGAAAAATCTCCATAAATGAGGGTTTAATTATCATATAGAATTGAAAACATTGTGACAAAAGGAGAAATTGCTCATTATGAGCAATTTCACCTTTTGCCACAAGGTTTTCAAAAACTGTCTGTCTGCTGCAGATTCTAAAAGAAAGTGTCTACAAGTGGGAAAGGGTAAAAGCATCTGCATTCATTGAAGACCTCAGGTGAGCCGCTGCATATGCACAGGCTCACCAGAGTCTTCACTGCGGGAATATCTGTTCTATAGACCTTAATGCATATTTTGACAAAAAAAACTATTTAGTAAAGTCTCACTGGTTGTATGCCAATTTAACTTTTAATGTGAAACGGGAGAAGCAATCTAGACCCCCAAACTCTGTTCATATATAAACATTTTATATCCATGGTGTTCGATAGAAAAGTTTATACATTTCTAGGATGCTTCACTCACTTGTTTGCACACAGTAGAGATATAAATCAGAATGTGCAGTTTGATCTCGAAAATTTTCCTGAAGCACTGCTTAAAATTTGTGGACAGGTAATAGAAAGTTGTAATTCATAATTATAAAATTCAGTTGAATTTGAAGTTAAAAAACCCCACCTGTTACACAAGAAAGAATATTGAGGAATTGACAAAGAAATTTAAAGATATTAACCATTTTCCTAATACAGATGATTATAATAGACTCCTTAGCAGAACAAATACAATTTGCTCATATTGATTGAAAATGGTGACTCTTAATATTTCATATCAGGTAAATGGTTGAGGAAGTTGTAATGAAAAGATTCAAAGCCATAAACCCTTTCCCATATACAGAAAAACAATATACCATGCCAGCAGATGACTTTTGTACACATTCTTGAAAAAGAAGAGCAATTTCTCCTTTTGCAACAATATTTTATGCACTATTCAATAATTATGCTTTCATTTGAGAATGATGTCACATTTTTTTTAAGTTGTCTGCAGCAGACTTGTTGTATGTGGGAAAGGGATATTTGTAAAAAGATCAATTGGTAAAGTATTTCATTCAAAATAAGACTTAAAACATTTAAAGTATCAATATGCAACAACAATACAGAATAGAAGAAATTATATACAAAATATTTAAAGATATTTATTTCTTTTCCAATGTCAAAACATTTGTTTATCCTTTCTTTGATTTTGCTCTTAATGCCTCTGCAGCAAAATAAACTTTTAAAAACGTGTAGAAAAGCAAAAAAACTTCTCAAATGAGCAGTTTCTCATTTCCCAAAAATATCTTCAACTCCCAATCAAAATCAAACTGCCTAATCTGTTTTATTTTCTCAAATATCTTAAGGCAATACTCAAGGCTAGAAAGAGAGCCTAAAAAGTGTCCAGCAAATTATAAACTTTTAAAAACGTGTAGAAAAGCAAAAAAACTTCTCAAATGAGCAGTTTCTCACTTTCCAAAAATATCTTCAACTCCCAATCAAAATCAAACTGCCTAATCTGTTTATTTTCTCAAATATCTTAAAGCAATACTCAAGGCTAGAAAAAGAGCCTAAAAAGTGTCCATGGTCTCTCCAACATGAGCACTGTAACCAATTTCCACATAATTATGCATCTGCAGCAGTCAACTTTTGAAAACATTGTGACATCAGGAGAAATTACACATAATGAGCAAATTATCCTTTTGTCACAATGTTTATTCAATAACGGTTCTTTCTTTTATAGAGGAGTTTCTATTAAGCAAAATTGTAAGATTGGTGGTGTGTTGCAGAGGGGCCTTCATTGATGAAGAGTTTTTGACAATTGGTTTCAAAGTCATCTGCTGCAGATTCGATGTGGAAAAGGGTTAAGAATTTCCATGAAACAATATCTGGGATGGTTGGACTAATAAACTAACAGACAAAAGTAGATTTAAATGATCATCTCCAAAAAACATCAAATTTGGTATATTTACACTTTCCCCCATACACTTTCTGACACAGACAACTTTTGAAAGCATTTTGACAAAAAGGAGAAATTGCTAACTAGAGCAATTACTCCTTTTGCCACAATGTGTTCAACTATATTCAATAATTGTTCTTTCCTTTATATAGAGTTTCCATATTTTTGCTTTGATGTTTTCAAAGTCGTCTGTTACAGATTTGTTGTATGTGGGAAAGGGTTTAAAGCTGGAAAAGAAAGTAGATAGTTAGAACTAAAACCTAATAAATCTATCATAAATGTTTTGAACCTCTCCCATTACAGGAAACAAAACTTCTGTTTCTAGTAATTAAATATTTCCCTTGATACAGGCAAATTGTATATGACGTTTTAAAACAAGCAAAATTCTTTTTTTCCCCACAATGTTTTAACCCTTTCCCTCATATAGATGCTTTCTGACGCCTCTGCAGCAGACAGCTTTTTGAAAACATAGTGACAGAAGCAGAAATTGCTCAAAACAAGCAATTTCTCCTTTTGACACAATGTTTTCCACTTTTAGTCATAGGTTAACCATTCAATTATGGAGATTTTCTATTTTCTGACAAAATACATTCAAAGTCGTCTGCTGCAAATTTGTCATATGAGGGAAAGGGTTAAACTCACTTCCAATTATATCCATATGCCTTTATCCTTATCCTGCTGTATGTTTTTTAAACAACACTGTTGTATCCTACTTTTGCATGACTTTAACCTTTTCCCACATATAGCAAATCTGCAGCAGACAACTTTTAAAACAACTAAGCTAAAGTATGGTTAAAAACTTCATTAATGAAATAAAAATTGTTGAATAGAGTGGAAAATATTTTGGCAAAAAGGGGAACCACTAATCAAAAGTAATTACTCCTTCTGCCACAATTTTGTTTTTAAGTCGTCTGCAGCAGTTGCTTCAAAATGTGTTTCTGTCAGTGGGAATGGGTTGAACTGCAATTGCATACAATGCCGAACAAGATCAGCATTTGTATTGGAGCATTCTAACCTTGGTCTTCCTTTTTTAACTAAATCATTTATCATCTCCTAATAAATACAAACCATTACTATACTAACCTTTGGCGGCCATGTTAGGTTTTGTCTCATATCTCTCAATCAGTTCAATGGCCTGCTTAGTTGTATAGTACGGGTAGAGGATCTCATTCAACCTGGGATCTCTTTGCTGGTTGTTCAGGAAGTTCACAAACTGTTCGGATGTCAAATAGGGCTTCTTTTTGGCACCTCTGAAATTATATATGGAGACAAGTTTATGGTTTAATTGGGGTTTTGCACTATTTCACAGTATTTCAGCTCAGTGCCCAAGAGTTCTGCAAACTGACCACCACTAGTGTGGATCGGTTCCTGGACACCCAGGCCCAAATCCCGACATAACTCATATAAGAACTTGGTCTAGAACCATCTGACAAAGTTCCAAGCTGCTGAAGCAAAAATGCGGTCTCTAGAGTGTTAACAAGATTTTTCTCAGACTTGGTCAAGTGACCTACTTTTTAACCGTACATGACCTATATGCAAACTTATTCTGAATATCATCAAAACACCTATTCTGACAAAGTTTCAACATGCTCAAATGGAAAATGCTGCATTCAGAGTAATAACAAGATTTTTTATTAAATTTGTTCTTAGCCTAGAACATTCTGATAAAAGTTTCAAGCTGCTGGAGCAAAAAATGCAACGTTCAATTTGACCTAGTGACCTAGTTAATGACAAGACACAACCCACATTCGAACTTAGCCTAGAAATCATCAAGACAATGTTTGAACATGCTAAAAATAAAAATAAGCTCTCCAGAATGTTAATAAGATTTTCCTTCAATTTAACCTTGTGACCTAATTTTTGACCTAATATGACCCAGTTTCGAACTTGGCCAAGATTTGATGCAGATGTATGTTCTGAAAACTTTCATGAAGATTTGGTGTAAAATATTGACTGTAGAGTGTGAACAAGGCAATTGTTGAAGTCACACCACAGACAAAGCACTACAGACAGACAACAGACAATTAAGATATGATCACAATAGGTCACTTTGAGTACCTTATGCACAGGAGAGCTAAAAAAACAACAACTTTCCAATTCAATAACAACCAGAGTGTGACATGAATTCATTTTTGAAAGAAAAACCGCTGAGTAAATCATTATATTGCTTTATTGGTTAAGGAGAAATTATTTGAAGCTAAATGTGAAATTACTCTCTCTCCGCACTTCATGTTCAGGTTAGATTAAACTAGACCTATCACTGAATGTGATTAATACCCCCCGACCGTCGCCCCTGATAGAAAAAGTAGTGGAATATTAAGAAACCCTACCTTAAATTCCAACTTGTAGTTTTAAAGATAATCTCTGGACAGGAAAAAAGTAAGAATGGACGATGAAAATTATTCTACGAACAAGAAAAAGTAACAAAGGGTAATAAATCTGTAATTAGCTAAAATAGAGTTATGGTTCTTGTTCGCTGCACTACCTCTCAATGTGTTGTATCAAAGTATTAAATTCTATCCAGTAGTTTTGAAATAATTCTCATCTCAACAAAAAGTAACAAAGGGCAATAACTCTGTAATTATGTAAATTAGAGTTATGGTTCTTGTACACTGCACTTCCTCTCATTGTGCTCTACCATTGTATGCAGTTTTATCAGATTCCATCTATTAGTTATTAAGAAATCCTCCGAACAAGAAAAATTAACAAAGTGCAATAACTCTGTATTTAGGTAAAATAGAGTTAAATAATGTTATTAAATTCCAACAATTAGTTTTCAAGTTATGCTCTGGACAAGACTCTACGAACAAGAAAAAGTAACAACGGGCAATTACTCTGTAATTAAGTAAATAAGAGTTATGGTTCTTGTACACTGCACTTCCTCTTATTGTGCTCTATCATTGTATGAAGTTTTATTAGATTCCCTCTATTTGTTATTAAGTAATTCTCCGGACAATAAAAAGTAATAAAGTTAAATAACTCTGTAATTAGGTAAAGTAGAGTTATGGTTCCTGTACACCACACTTCCTCTCAATGTGTTGTATCATCGTATGAAGTTTTTTAAATTCCAACAATTAGTTTTAAAGTAATGCTCCTGACAACTCTACGAACAGTAAAAAGTAACAAAGAGCAATAACAATAATGTAATTTATAGTTATGGTTCTTGTATACTGCACTTCTTCTCATTATGCTCTACCATTGAATGCAGTTTTATTAGATTACATCTATTAGTTATTAAGTAATTCTCCGGACAAGAAAAAGTAACAAAGGGCAATAACTCTGTATTTAGGTAAAATAGAGTTATGGTTCCTGTACACTGCACTTCCTCTTAATGTGTTGTATCATTGTATGAAGTTTTATTAAATTCCAACAATTAGTTTTAAAGTAATATATGCTCCGTACAAGACTCTACGAACAGGAAAAAGTAACAAAGGGCAATAACTCTGTAATTAAGTAAATTAAGAGTTATGGTTCTTGTACACTGCACTTCCTCTCATTGTGCTCTACCATTGTATGAAGTTTTATTACATTCCATCTATTAGTTATTAAGTTATGCTCCGGACAAGGAAAATCGCAACGGACCAACCGACCGACCACAGGGTGACTCCAATATATATGATATAAAAAAAAAAAGGGATATCCAAACAAAATTGCTTCTGATTTAACAATTTCTCCTTTTGTCAAAATGTTGGCAGTCAAAGAGGTCTATATGAATTCCCAGGGAAAATGTTGGATCAAGCCAGGTCACAATATACATATATTAGCCTCAAACCTTCTCAGGTCCCGAGTCCTATTCAATGTATTGTGTCATAAACTAGAGGTTGTTTTTGGGAAAAACATATGTCTCCCCCAAGGGGTATTTGTCTGGCTGACTGTATTTTGTCAGTTAGTGATTTATTTTAAAAAAGGGCAATAACTCATCCAAAAGTAGGTCAAATTAAACCCCCTCGTAATATGCGCAACAACACATTGTACCGATGACTCCTGTGAAGTTTCATAGAAATGTGGCAAAGGGGTTGTGAGATGAAGGCCGGACAAGAATGAAATGGCAATTTTAAATAAAGGGCAATAACTCAACCAAAATTAGGTCAAATTAAACGCCCTCGTAATATGCGCAACTAGACGTTGTACCGATGACTCCTGTGAAGTTTCATAGAAATGTGGCCAAGGGGTTGTGAGATGAACGCCGGACAAGAATGAAATGGCAATTTAAAAAAAGGGCAATAACTCATCCAAAATTAGGTCAAATTAAACCCCCTCGTAATATGCGCAACAACACATTGTACCGATGACTCCTGTGAAGTTTCATAGAAATGTGGCAAAGGGGTTGTGAGATGAAGGCCGGACAAGAATGAAATGGCAATTTTAAAAAAAGGGCAATAACTCAACCAAAATTAGGTCAAATTAAACGCCCTAGTAATATGCGCAACTAGACGTTGTACCGATGACTTCTGTGAAGTTTCATAGAAATGTGGCAAAGGGGTTGTGAGATGAAGGCCGGACAAGAATGAAATGGCAATTTTAAAAAAAGGGCAATAACTCATCCAAAAGTAGGTCAAATTAAACGCCCTCGTAATATGCGCAGCTAGACGTTGTACCGATGACTCCTGTGAAGTTTCATAGAAATGTGGCAAAGGTTTTGTGAGATGAAGACCGGACAAGAATGAAATGGCAATTTTAAAAAAAGGGCAATAACTCATCCAAAAGTAGGTCAAATTAAACGCCCTCGTAATATGCACAACTAGACGTTGTACCGATGACTCCTGTGAAGTGTCATAGAAATGTGGCAAAGGGGTTGTGAGATGAAGGCCGGACAAGAATGAAATGGCAATTTTAAAAAAAGGGCAATAACTCATCCAAAAGTAGGTCAAATTAAACGCCCTCGTAATATGCACAACTAGACGTTGTACCGATGACTCCTGTGAAGTTTCATAGAAATGTGGCAAAGGGGTTGTGAGATGAAGGCCGGACAAGAATGAAATGGCAATTTTAAGAAAGGGCAATAACTCATCCAAAACTAGGTCAAATTAAACGCCCTCGTAATATGCGCAACTAGACGTTGTACCGATGACTCCTGTGAAGTTTCATATAAATGTGGCCAAGGGGTTGTGAGATAAAGGCCGGACAAGAAATGTGGACGCCCTGGACAAGAATGAAATGGCAATTTAAAAAAAAGGGCAATAACTCATCCAAAAGTAGGTCAAATTAAACGCCCTCGTAATATGCACAACTAGACGTTGTACCGATGACTCCTGTGAAGTTTCATAGAAATGTGGCAAAGGGGTTGTGAGATGAACGCCGGACAAGAATGAAATGGCAATTTTAAGAAAGGGCAATAACTCATCCAAAAGTAGGTCAAATTAACCGCCCTCGTAATATGCGCAACTAGACGTTGTACCAATGACTCCTGTGAAGTTTCATAGAAATGTGGCCAAGGGGTTGTGAGATAAAGGCCGGACAAGAAATGTGGACGCCCTGACAGACAGACGGACAGACAGACAGACAGACAGACAGACAGACAGACGGCGCAGGCAAAAGCAATATGTCTCCTCCGGAGGGAGGAGACATAATAATAGGGAAAGAGCTAATAAATGTAAAAAATATTCAGATATTCTTTCAGAAGCCTGACCACCGGGATTACCGAGGTACTGGAACTTTGGCAAGAATCATTAGACATTTTCCTGATACCTTCTTTGAGTGAGTGGTCTGCCTTATAAATATCAAGGGAAAATCCTGCAACATCCAGATAATTGGAAACATACTTTAGACAAGAGTTGAAAACATTGCTAAATTTTTCCTTTTCCAACAATGTTTTTAATGTTGCTCCAAAGTCACCTTCAAAAGAAGTTCTTGTATCTTATATAGATATTTCTTTCACTGAAATAAACCATTTAACATCTTGGCCCTGTGTTCCTCATGCAAATACTTTTAACTAATACTCATGGCAGCCATCTTGTGCAGCAGAGGGGAACGGTTTGAGCAATTTTGGAAGATGACCAACCAAAGTAATTTTTTCATGTAATTACTTTGAAATCAGGCCAATGGTTTAAAAGCAAATAATGATTACGGATGTTTAGCTACAGCGTCCATGGTATGCATTGGAATAAAACCATTCTATTCAATTTTTTAATATTTTTCTTAGAGTGTTATCTGTGAAACATTTGCGTAAGATTTTTTAGCAATTGAACAAGTAGTTAAAGAAATCTTATTTAAATTAACCCTTCCCACCCATAGACGCATTTTGAGGCATGTTTAGCAGACAAGCAATTACTCCTTTTGACACAATTAATTGAATTATACCTTCATTTTCCATGTCTTGAGTAGATGTTTTCAAAGTTGTCTGTTGCAGATTTGCTGTATGTGGGAAAGGGTTAAAAACTTTACCATAAACATCACATCTGCAACAGACAACTTGGAAAACAGCTGGGCAAAAATATGGTAAATCTCAGACGTCTTTGAACATATTTTGTCAAAAATTAGAAAATCTCTATAATTAAATGGATAACCTATGACTAAAAGCTGTCTGCTGCAGAGGTGTCAGAAAGCGTTAAGTTCTGATAGTGGTTTCATATAACTCAATGACTATAGTACATTGACATTTTCTATGCTACAAAAGTGACTCTATGGAATTGATGCTTTTTGGCAATTTTTGTCTTGGTAATATAATGGGTTTGGAGGAATACATGAATGCATGAGGGTTTGGAGGAATACATATGTCTAGACTGCCAAAACAGGAAACTAAAACCATTTTACATGTCCTTTATCCAGTCACACCAAAGACTTTCCTCCTTGGTACTCAGGGATACGGGGATAGCATTACAACTGATGTTATGTGGAAGACAGTGGTGCAGAGGTAGAGCGTCGGCCTCTCACATCAAAGGTCCCTGGTTCGAGTCCCGTGATGAGCGGGTCCTGGTTAAGTATCCAGGAAGCAGATATCGAGCGTGATTAATATAAGCTTAAAGCTTGTTTCTCAATCGATTTAAAATAAATAAGTTTAAACTAACTGATGTTATCGTGCCAGGATACATAAAGCTGGTAGTACGCCCCAGGTAACAATGTGGTATAACTGAAGTACTGTTGAAAGCGGCATTAAACTGCATTCAATAGGAATACGTATTACAGCATTATGTCTTTAACGCTTCGAGGGCTTGGCGTGAAAAGGTTGTAACTAAAATTGATATTTTTTTACCAAGGTTAATCACCTCGCCATAAAGTCTTTATAAGCGTTAAATCATTTTTCTTGGTAAACAATTGAAATTTGCATTGTTTACAAAGGGGTCAAAATTGCCCCTAAACCAGGGTTTTCAAAGTAGGTTTTTAGTTACAACTGTTTCACGCCAAGCCCTTGACTTTCCCTCATATAAATGCATATAAATGCTTTCTGACGCACAGTTTTTTGAAAACAGTGACAAAAGAAGAAATTGCTCAAAACGAGCAATTTCTCCTTTTGCCACAATGTTTTCCACTTTTAGTCATAGGTTATCCATTCAATTTTAGAGATTTTCTACTTTTTGACAAAATATGTTCAAAGTCGTCTGCTGCAGAATTGTCGTATGAGGGAAAGGGATAATGCCCTGATGCAAATCTGTTGTAAAAGGGAAATGGTTAACCTTTTCAAACAACAAATCTGCAGCAGACAACTTCGAAAACATATTAACCCTTTTCCACCTGCAGATGCATTTTGACTCAATAGCAGCAGAAGACTTTTGAAAACATTGTTCCCAAAGGTGAAATTGCTTATGATGAGTAATTTCTCCTTCGGCCACAATGTTTTCAACTTTATTTAATAATTAAGCTATCTTCTATGGAGATTTTTCAGGTTTTTGCCTCTATGTTTTCAACGTCGTCAGATTTGTTGTATCGGGAATGGGTTAATAAGTTGATGAATTAAGTTTAACATTGTGACAAAAGAAGAAATGGCTCATGATGGGCAATTTCTCCTTCTGCCACAGATGTTTTCTATAGTCTTCTGCTGCTAATGTGTCACAATGCGTCTGCAAATTGGAAAGTTTTTATACATATCCACAAAGTGTCATGTTTATATCTTGTGTCAGTCTGATTATCTGTTCCATGTTACACATTGTCTGTGATTGTTGTTATTATTCCCGCCATCTCCACTGATGTGCCGCTATTTCAAGTTTTTTATGGATTTGTCCTTTGTAATGCTATCTCTCAATGCATTACTGGTATCCATTTGTTCTTCCTTTGATTTTGATTCAACCCTTTCCCATTTGCAGAGATGCCTTTTGACGTGTTTTGAGAAGACGACCTTTGAAATAATGGTGGTAAAAGGAGAAATTGCAACGATGTTTTCAACTCTATTGAAAAAAATGTACTTGCATTTATAGAGATTTTCCATATTTAGATATGTTCAAAGTTGTCTGCTGCATATTTGTTGTATGTGGGAAAACTCGAGGGAGCTAAAACATTCGGATTCCACAGTCCTAGGTTAAAGAATTACTGATTGATGTCTACTTACATTTCATCAAAAACTTTATCTACTTCTGTACGTCCAACCAAATGCCGATAAAATGTGTAAAAGTCGTCAAACGTGAACTTGTTTGGGTCTATTGTGTCATTCTGAAAAGATATAAAATGAGATGAATCATTCTGAAGCTTACATTATCCCTTTCCCGCATACGGCAATTCTGCAGCAGACGACTTTGAACGTATTTTGTCAAAACATCTCCATAATTGAATGGATAAACTATGACAAAAAGTGGAAAACATTGTGGCAAAAGGAGAAATTTCTTCTTTTGTCACTATTTTTTCAAAAAGCCGTCTGCTGCAGATGCGTCAGAAAGTGTCTATATGAGGGAAAGGGTTAAGAGGTTTTGAAATAAATGACAATGACGTCCAACGGTGAATGATCACAATACATGTAGCTCACCCCAACTTCAAGCTCAGGTGACTTAAAAATACTTGCACATCCTGATTATAATGTTTGTTGCTGCAGGTAAGTCATAATCTGGTCAATGTTGTCAAGTAATACCTCTGGCTTTGAACACTTTCTTCCGCAACTGATATGTTAGAATGGTAACCAAAAATTAAAGTTATATAAACAGCAATCAAAATGCTTGCTTACACTTTTATCTTTAGGTCTAGATTTAGACTACTCACTGTACACTGCCATGTTCAATTTGTGCAGTTGTTTAACCCTTTCCCCCATACGACAATTCTGCAGCAGACAACATTAAACATATTTTGTCAAAAAATAGAAAATCTCTTTAATTGAATGGATAACCTATGACTAAAAGTGGAAAACATTGTGTCAAAAGGAGAAATTGCATGTTTTGTGCAATTTCTTCGTTTGTCACCATGTTTTCAAATAGCCGTCTGCTGCAGAGGCGTCAGAAAGCGTCTATATGAGGGAAAGGGTTAAGACCTCTGTAATTTGTTTGACCCCTGTCTAGCAGATCAATATTTAAGGGAAAAATAGAACTGAAGACAAAAGAGGAATTGCTCATTTTGAGCATTTTCTCCTCTTTTCACAAGGTTGTTCAACTATGTAGTACAATAAACATACATAATATAACTTGTTTTTTCTAGTACTTTTAAAGGTGACAGGATACATAATGATTAACCCTTTCCCACATCAGATGCCTTCTGACGTCTCTGCATCACACAACTTTTGAAAACATTGTGGCAAAAGGAAAAATTACATCTTGAGCAATTTCTCCTTTTGCTACAATGTTTTCAATTCTATTCAATAATTGCACTTCCTTTAGTATTTTTAGGTTTTAAAGTCATCTGCTGCAGATTTGTCATATGTGGAAAAAGGTTTATAGAGGCCATGACAGAAATAAGACGGACAACATTGTAAACATCATAGAAAAATTACGGAAAAGTTTTGAAAATGAAAGTGTATATATTGAATAGAGTTGAAGGAATCATTTGTGGTCGAGTGGTTAGCGTCGGGGATTTCGAAACCTGGTGTCCCGGGTTCGATCCCCAATCGCGTCACTACGGTCATGATGGAGTGCCCTTGGGTAAGGCACATTTTCTAGCCTAGTACTAGTTTGTTTACCCAGGGATCATGAATAAGTGAACTGTCGCCGTGATATAACTGAAATAATATTGAAAGCGGCGTAAAACACCAATAAATAAATAAATAAATTGAATAGAGTTGAAAATGTTGAGGCAAATGGAGGAATTGATCATCATGAGCAATTCCTCCATTTGCCGAAATGCTATTTAAAGTCTGCTGCAGGAATGTTTTTAAAAGTCGTCTGAGGCCTCAGAAAGTGTCTGTATGTGGGAAAGGGTTAATACATTCATGAGCAGCTCCTTCTTTTCAAACAATATTTTCATAGTCATATCTGTTTCAGGGAAAGGTTTATAGTATATTTGCTGTTTTTTGTATAAAATGTCAGTTATTGGATTAAAGGATTAATTGCTTATAATGAGCAATTTCTCCTTTTACCGCAATGTTGTCCATCAACAACTAAGCTCTAATTTATAGACTTTCAATAGTTTTGTTTAGATGTTTTCAAATTTGTCTACTGCAGTTAAATCTAGATTAAGATGTATATGGGAAAGGGTTAACCTGTTCCCACATTCAACAACTCGGCAGCAGACGACATTGAATACGTTCCTGAAATTTGTTGGAAACGCCCTTTAAATGAAAGTACAATAATTGAATAGAGTTGAAAACATGGTGTCAAAAGGAGAAATTGCTCGTTTTGAGTAATTTCTTCTTTTGGTGCCATTTTTTCAAAAAGCCATCTGCTGCAGAGGTGTCAGGGAACGTTTACATGAGAGTAAGGGTTATTCTATCGACACTGGCACAATGGTATTTATCAACAAAACATGTTATAAAAGTCATATCCCACAGGAAAGCCATCGTAAATGGCAGGGAGCAATAATTATCAAATGTATGTTGATTTTCCATATTAAGTTGACATTAGGGAGAAATAATTGTGTGAGGAAAATTAGAGCCAATTTTTATCTTGTACAGCATCAAACATAGTTCATACAATCATCCTTAACCATTTCCCACCTACAGACGCATTTTGACTCATCTGCAACAGATGACTTTTGAAAACGGTGTTGCAAAAGGAGAAATTGCTCAAAACAAGCAATTTCTCCTTTTGCCACAGCTAGTGTTTTAAACTATTTTCAGTAATTATATCTTCATTTATAGAGATAGTCCATATTTTTACTAAATGTCTTCAAAGTTGTCTGCTGCAGATTTGCTGTATGTAGGAAAGGGTTAAACTTAAAACTGCTACGAAATTAATTGTCACATTAAGATCAACAGTGCAGATCCTAATAAGACTGCACATGTACATATGAACAGGCTGATTTCGATCTATACTCATCAATGCCTGCCTATCTTCCTTCATCTATGCTAATATAATGCTTAATATTGATTGTGTAAATTCATCTGTGGCATGATGAATAATCATACTAAGGTCAGTTTATTATATAGATTATATGTATACACATGTGCAACAGCTAAGCACCATTATAGATTTCCCTAAAACATGTATATTCAATTTCATTAAGATATTACATTAAAGACTACAGACAGATGACGACTGAAAGACTAAAAGATGTCGTTGTTTGATGTCGTCTTTTAACAAACAAAATGATGCTCGAAAGACTTCGATCAATGTATTTCATTTAGATCATCACTTATAAAAAATGTCCATGAATATGTTAACATCATGAGGGATTGTCTGTGTCAATATTGAATTTAAGCAACCCAAGCCTTGATAATGTTATTCACAAGCCTGTTCATTGAAGAAATCAAATGATGAATTTAGCACTCAGGATTATTTTTTTTACTTTTCTACATGCTAAAAGTCCTCCAACTAGAAGACATTTTTCGAAAAAAGCACACTTCTCCCCATTGTGCAATCATAGGGTCATCTGCTCATATGGGTTAATCATCCTGTCAAGTATGAAGACTCTTGGTCAAAGAAATCTTGAGATATTCAGCTGATACCAATTTCACTTTGACTGCCCACAAGATCTTGACCTTCACCAGGTAACCCAAAAACCTGTTGGGGTCACCTACTTATGGAATCCTACCATCTGGTGCAGTTTAAAGACTTGGTGTCAAAGGGTTCTTGAGATATTGAGTAGAAACCGATTTGACCTTTGAAACAGTGAGACCAATAACAGTAGTGCATGGTCATCTTCGCATAAAGTCCAATCATCCTGTGAGGTTTGAATTGAAGACTCTGGGACAATTAAGGTTCCTCTTAAGGTACATGTACTCAGCAGAAACAGCTTTTGACCTTTAAGGCCCATGTGACCTTTGACCAAATGACCTTCTAATAATAGGGGTCATCTACCTAATAAGTTCAATCATCCTATGAATTTTGAAGACTCTGGGTCAAAGGATTCTAGAGATATATTGATTGGATTTGGATTTGACCTTTATGGCTCCTGTGATCTTTGACCCAATGACTCCAAACAAATAGGGATCATTTACTTAATAATACAAATCATCTCACGAAGTTTGAAGACTGCATAAAAGGGTTTTTGATATATTGAACAGAATTGGATTCAACCTTTATGGCTCCCTTGACCTTGAACTTTGATCCAGTGATCCCTAAAACAATAGGGATCATTATCTCAATTAGACAATCATCTCTTGAAATTTGGTGACTCAGAGTGAAAGACTTCTTGAGATATTGAGCTAAAATGGGTGGAAGACAACGCATTGCCATGTAGAACATAGTGGAGAGTGCTTAAATCTAATCTTGTACCCCAAATGGTCTCATAAGTGCTCTATTCACTGTTTGGAAAAATATGAATGTGAATCCTGTGGTGCCTAACCCATTCCAACATAATGACGCTTTCTGACACCTCTATAGGTCAAATTACGCTAAATACATCCACCGACTTGCTGATCTACTACTATAGTCCCTAAAAAAACCTTTGTTTGTGTAGAAATGAGTGTATACCATCACCAGAATGTATTAAATATATGATATTGAGTTTAAATGCATTGTGAATGTGTATAGGATGCACTGGAAATGATTGATTTGATCACTTTAAGTATTTTGACCTTGTTTGAAAGTGAAAGCAGAGAATGCTAAACACCGGTTTTGTCCGGGCCGATTTGGTCCAAAATGACGTTAACCATTTTTCGCCGAATTCTTTCTTGCATAATGCATGACTCCACATTTTCTTTGGATTGTTTTAAAGCTAGGAGGTAACTCTTTTTAATGATATATGGTTTTCTACATGAGCAACGCTTAGAAAGTGAGGACCGAAACTTGGTCAATTTACAAAGAAGGATTTTTGTTGGTGTATAACGACTTTTGAAAAAATTGTGACAAAAAATCAAATTGCTCAAAACAAGCAATTTCTCCTTCTGCCACAATGTTTTCAACTCTAATCACTGACTTTACTTTCAAAATTTATATAGATAAGTTATCGTTATAATGCCCAGATGTTTACAAAGTTGTATGATGCAGAATTATGGTATGTAGAAAAGGGCTTTAATGGCTTTTGCCCAGCTGTAGATTTCTTTGTAAAATTAACCTTCTCATGCAGTTGGACATTTCAGGGACAGACAATTATCTGAAATTGTACGTTTCAACTCTTCAAAATATTTTTTTTTTCATTTGGTTTGTTTTATTACGCCACTTTCAACACCTAAGGTCATATTGCTGAGGACAGGAAAGATGATATTGGTCCCAGACGTTATAGGTACAGCGTGATAGAAATATATTAGCTATGAAACCAATGACACCCAACCTGTTGGAGCTCAAGAGTTGCATCGACTCCAATTGTTCAGACACAATTAGCCGGCTCCTACCTTTCAAGGGGTCAGACTGTGGCTGCCAATCTTATTGGCCTTTTGGGTGTCCCCTAGCCATTGGGGAAATGGGATTTTTACATACATTGGGAAGCCAGCTTTGAGCTAAATTAATGAAAATATCTATCACTTTCAATGAATATGACTTTATTCCCTAAAAAACAAATTTTACTCTTTCAAACATACTAATAAACTGCAGCAGACAACTTAGAAAATATCTCTGCCAAAATATGTAAAATGAAAGAATAATTATTAAATTGGGTTAAAACATTTTGAGCAGTTTCTTGTTTTACATAAAAATGCATTTGTATAAATGAGAAGGTCAGAAACATTTGTTTTATATGTCCTGTAATTGTTTTTAGGCAGTCCAGAGAGGTTTGATTGATAACAGAACCATAATTTCAGACACAGTGCTAAATCCACTACCACAGTGGGAAAAGCAAAAACAACATTTCACAACTTTACGTGACAGACAACTTTTCTTTCTCAATAATCCTTTCAAACATGCAAACACACTTTAACCCTTTGCAACATACATGTGCAACAATTCTGCAGCAGTTGACTGAACACATTTAGTCAAAAACATGGAAAATATCTATAAATGAATTTATAAAATCTGAATAAAGTTAAAAACATTGTTGCAAAGGGAGGAATTGCTTGTTTTGATCAATTTATTGTTGCGTCACAATGTTTTCAAAAGACATCTGCTTTAGAGGCATCAGAAAGTGTCTATATGAGGGAAAGGATTAATGCAGTTGTTTCCTGACCCCTCTGCAGCAGACAACTTTTGAAACTATTGGCAAAAGGAGAAATTGCTCATAATTTATTCATTTGCCACAATGGTTTCAACTCTATGTATTAACTTAATTCTTATTTATGAGATTCTCATCACATATTTGCCAATATGTTTCCAAAGTGTTCTGCTGTAGATTTGTTCTTTTTGCAACATATGACTTTTGAAAACATCAGGCAAATGGAGAAATGATGAGTAGTTCCTCTTTTACCCCAATATTTTCAAATTCATTCAATTATCATACTTTCATTAGTAGCGATTTTCCTTACTTTTGCCTATATATTTTCAAAGTCATCTGCTGCAGATTTGTTGTATGTGAAAAGGGCTAAAACATTTCAGACATACCAGAAATTACAGTGCTGTGGATACATAGTGTTATAATTTCTCTGATTGCATTTTATCCAGGTTCGCTTATTGGACAATTAGTGATTGCTTGAATAAAGGCATTACTGAACCCTTTCCCACATATGACATAACTGCAGCAGAAGACTTTGAACGTATTTTGTCAAAACATAGAAAATCTCCATAATTGAATGGATAACCTATGACAGAAAGTAGAAAACATTGTGGCAAAAGGATAAATTGCATGTTTTGTGCAATTTCTTCGTTTGTCACTATGTTTTCAAAAAGCTGTCTGATGCAGGTGTCAAAAAGCGTCTATATGAGGTAAAGGGTTAATGAAGCTTAAACATTTATTAAATTTAAAGACAAATCGTAACCACAAGTTTGACTGTATTGTTAAATAACATTTCCCCACATATGACACACATCTGTAGAAGACGACTTTGAAAGCATATTAGCAAATATATAAGAAAGAGAGAGTTTAATCATTAATGGTAAACGTTGAAATTGCTCATTAGGAGTAATATCCCCTTATGCCACAATGATTTCTAAAGTTGTCTGCCGCAGATGTGTCAAAATGTGTCTGTAAGTGGGAAAGTGTTAAAGCAGAAAATGGTTGCTTAGAATATTATGGACTTCATGTTTATTAATTTGGCAGGGCTGTAGTAACAGTGCTTACACACATACCTTGGTTGTCACCTGGTAGGATAGAAGAAGCATAACACCTTTTGTTTAGTTGCCAGCATACAGATGGTTACTAAGGAGCAGGACTCCGGACATTTTGAAATCTCAATCGGTCCAGAATATTTCTTCCCCCCCCCCCTCCGTTAATTTTTTTTACATTGAAACTCTTTTAAAAACAAATATACACGAATTCCATGTTTATTGCAGGTTACCTTGCATGGATGGTTGCATAACAGTGTCATCGCTCGTTAATGTCAATGTAGAAGTACTTTACAAATCATAATTTTCCAAAATTTGCAGACGAACATAACCGCGCATGTGTGTTTACATTGCTCGTTCGTACTTAATATTGTTCGACCTGTACGTACTAGAAAATTATTGGTTTCGCACAGAAGATACATTTCTCTTATCTGTACGGTTAACTTGTTTTGTCTACATAAAAATTAAAAATTTACTACAAAAAAGGTCTTTGTTGTTTTGGAATTACCATGACTGAAATAATTAGAGAAAGCCTTTTTTTAGGTAAGTACATTTACCCAGTTGAGTAATTATGAACTGGTTCGACCTGGTTCTCTTTGTCAACATGATTCGCATTGCCAAGCCTGTCATTTGACTTTTTGAACTTGCAAGTAAATTTCGTTGAGCCCTTTCACTAATGTATCGGAGGACAAATTAAATGAAATGAAGTTAAAACTTCTGCCTTATAAAATATACAGTGACAAATTTATTTTCACGAAACGTTTCGTAAATATCTCTTTTTCCATGCCATCTTGAAAGGTTACAAAGGTCACGTGACCTATGGAAATTCCCTAATAACCCCAACAGCCAATCAGATGCATGAAATTATTACTGCATGCATTCAATGGGATTTTCTCGGGTAATTCCGTCATCCATTCATCACCGAGGTATTCCGATTGGCATTATCTATCAGTTTACACGATTGTCAAAGCTAATTGGATCGATAATCCAGTTTACGTCACGGTAAGTGACTATCTCGAAGGTGTACCGACGACTCTGTTTACAAAGTGACCTGTAGCAGAGGTGTTATATAGTTATTCCTGGACCGATTTTATATTAGTTTTAATTTATAAAAATTCCTGGACCGATCTAGTTTTAAGATTGAAACCGGTCGGCCGAGTTCAAAAACGGTTTAAACCGGCAGTTTATCGGTTTTGCGGAGCCCTGCTAAGGAGGATTGTGTAGCTATATATGACAATGAAACCCTCCATTCTCTAACACAAATGACACATTTTAATAAATATTGTGAAAATCATCTGAACAAGGGACTCCGAATACATCATTTGCTCCACCACAGCACTCGGAAAATTGATAGACATGGTTCCTATAGATAGGTTAGTGGATTTTGAAGAGATACTGTGTTATCCCTTTTCCACATACAACAAATTTGCAGTAGACAACTTTGAAAACATACCCGAACTAATTTGGAAACTTCTTTTAAATGAAAGTACAATAATTGAATTGAGTTGAAAACATGGTGAGAATAGGATAAATTGCTCATCATGAGTAAATTTCTCCTTTTGCCACAATGTTTTCAAAAGTCGTCTGCTGCAGAGGTGTGACAGAATGCGTCAACAAACATTGAAGAACTACCTATTTTTTAGTGCAGTTGACCCTATGATGTTTTCCCAAATACAAACAGGTAGTCAGATGTATTTTCACAAAAGCAGATGGATTTCAGATACATGTACCTAATTCTGAAAACTTCTTGAGCCACGTCTATGATAAGATTTGGGGTTATAATAAACGATTATGTACAGTGATGACTCAGAGGCTATAGCCTGTGCATCTTCTGACAAAAAACAAACAGATTTGCTGTACGTATGTGGGAAAGAAATAAGAATCTTTATGCATTTTCTTCTCCTATAATCTTTTCTATCATTGTTTCAGCAGTTGTACTAAAATTCTTTGATTTTATTACATTATTGTTAAAAGGTTCAACATCGGCCCTTTCATCTTTTATCTGGAACTTTCTGAGGACCAGGGAGATTGTTTTATGCTTGAGTACATTCTAGAAGAAATAGATTTTGTGAGAGCGATTCCCCTAGTGAAAAGTTTTCCCTAGAAATTTCAAGATTCATATACAACATTCCAGATTGACAAACAATTCAAATTACCCTTATATAATATACCCCCTGGCTTAACCCTTTCCCTCATACAACAATTCTGCAGCAGACGACTTTGAACATATTTTGTCCAAAAATAAAAAATCTCTATAATTGAATGAACTAAAAGTGGAAAACATTGTGGCAAAAGGAGAAATTGCTCGTTTAGAGCAATTTCTTCTTTTGTCACTAGGTTTTTAAAAAGCTGTCTCGTCAGAAAGCGTCTATATGAGGGAAAGGGTTAACCGATTTCCACTTGCAGACACATGCTGATCCATCTGCAGCAGACAAATTTTGAAAATATTGTGCCAAAATGAGAAATTTCTCATAATGAGCGATAACTCCATTTGTCTTAATGTTTTCAAATCCATTCAATAATGATACTTTCTTTTTTATGTAGTTTCCATAATTTCATTGCCCAAATAGTTTCAAAGTTGTCTGCTGCAGATTTGTTGTATCTGGAAAAGGATTAAAGCCTGATTAATGTGACTATATTTACACCAAATTATTCAATGTGACTTACTTAACCCTTTCCCTCATACGACAAGTCTGCAGCAGACGACTTTGAACGTATTTTGTCAAAACATAGAAAATCTCCATAATTAAATGGATAACCTATGACTAAAAGTGGAAAACATTGTGGCAAAAGGAGAAATTGCACGTTCTGTGCAATTTCTTCTTTTGTCACTATGTTTTCAAAAAGCCGTCTGCTGCAGAGGCGTCAGAAAGCGTCCATGAGGGAAAGGGTTAAACGCAAGGCACATAATCACATAGTGTTTGGTTGAGTAGGAAGACGTGAATTTTTGGTGTAAATTTAACACGTATTTTTGATAAGTAGATAATATTGTAATTCAACCATTTCCCACATGCAGATTCATCTTGAAGCATCTGCAGCAGACGAAAAATCGAAAACATTGTGATGATAAAAAAAATTCCGTTTGCCGCAATATTGTTTTTTCCACTCTATTCAATAATTACCCTTTTTATTTACTTTTTAATATTTTTGGAGACCAGTAGAATAATATTCCCTAAGTCATCAGCTGCAGATTTGTTGTAAGAGGTAAAGGTTCATAGCATGTAACTCCTTACCTTTGCACATTTAAATCCTGTGGCTTGCATTGCTTGTTCAACTCTTTTTTTGTCTTCTTTGTTGTCTTTAGTTACCAACTTCATCACACTGAAATATACATAGGGCGAGTTCAGATGGGCTTCTCTAGGATAGAGAACTGACGTCATGTCTAAATATAAATTCAGAAAAACATGCGCACTAATGCTTTCCATCTGAACGGTGTTTCCTCGTCTAGTAGTAAACCATTCGGAACTCTCGGGTAATTCCGTAAATTCTTCATCATCCATTGATGAGCATTCATCACCGAGGTATTCCGAATGAGTAGTAAACATCGTTGGTCGCCATTTTGAAATGCTAGTAACCCCAGGCTTGAGGTGGGTTACTCGGATTCGGGTCAAAAGGTCAAAATGACGTCACTAAGGTTAAAAGTATCACCGTTCAAATGGATTCCGAGTGCACTCGGGCTGTTCTCGGATCCCATATGAACTCGCCCATAATGTCAACATGAAATAGTGTACATAAGTAAACTCCCTTTAACCCATTCCCACATACAGCAAATCTGTAGCAGACGACTGTGAAAACATAGCTACAAAAACTTTAACAATCTCCATAAAAGATAGCTTAATTCGTCTGCTGCTATTGTGTCTAACTGCGTCTGCAGGTTGGAAAATGTTAAATGAAATTAACTGGCAACCCTCTATAACGCCCTCCATTTTATCGCTTTTATCGGTATAACGCTGGTCTTGCTTGGCTTCCGAATTATAGTGCAAGAAATATGTGGGAATAGAATTATAAATTTTCAAACACCTAACGTTTGAAACACCAAAATACGATCCGAGTAATAAATCTCCATTACTGAGCAATCATATAATCCACATGCTTGCATAACGCTTTTTTCAACATTACAACAATAAACAGGTAAAAAAAAATTAATATCGCTCCACAGCCATAAGGCAAAAATCAAATCTCCAAACAACCCTGCCCCCTGGTGGCCATGTTTTTTACTAACCACCATGGCTTAAAGGAATTTTGTAGAGTGTCACCCAAGGAATGTTTCTGCAAAATTATTTGAAAATCGGCCTGACACTTTCGAAGGAGAGGATATTTTAAGTTTTCACTATAGCCATATAAGGCAAAATAGCCCCACCCCCTGGTGGCCATATTTTTCAACCAATCAATATGGCTTGAAGGAATCTGATAGAGGGTCAGCCTAGGAACATTTCTACAAAATTATTTGAATATCAGCCAGACACTTTCGGAGGAGAAGATTTTTTAAGTTTCCTCTTTAGCCATAAATTATAAGGTAAAATAGCACCGCCCTCTGGCGGCCATGTTTTTTTACCAATCAACATGGCTTGAAGGAATCTGATAGAGGGTCACCCAAGGAACATTTCTACAAAATTATTTGAAAATCTGCTCAACACTTTCGGGGAAGAAGATTTTTTAAGTTTTCCCTATGGTCACATAAGGCAAAATAGCCCCGCCCTCTGGCGGCCATGATTTTTAACCAATCAACATGGCTTGAAAGAATCTGACAGAGGGTCACCCAATGAACATTTCTAGAAAATTATTTGAAAATTGGCAGAACACTTTCGGAGAAGAAGATTTTTTAAGTTTTCACTATACAGCTATACAAGGCAAAATAGTCCCGCCCCCTGGGGACCATTTTTTTTTGAACCAATCAACATTTCTTGAAGGAATCTAATAAAGGATCACCCAAGGAACATTTCTACAAAATTATTTGAAATTGGCCTAACACTTTCGGAGAAGAAGATTTTTTAAGTTTTCACTATTTTTTTCTTTTGGTTGCCATGGAAACCAGAATTATGGATGGCTCGAAAAAAAAGTGAAGGAATTTAAGAGAGGACATTTAGAGGAAGTTTCAACCAAATTGGCAAAGTGGTTAGGGAGAAGAAGTTGTTTAAAGGAAAACGTTAACGCACGCATGCAGCACACATGCACGTACGCACACACGAACCATTCACCATGACATAAGCGCCAGTGGAGCTAAAAATCGATATCGGGTGTAATTATTGTTTGTGCATTACACTTATTGTGTTCAGTCACCTTGCAAACTGATACAACTTTAATCAACCGCGGCTGTCATGGTGTGACAAACGAACAAGCTCAATTTCAAACTTCATAATGTAACAAACAACCACAGCTGAAAATTTCGCAAAATTTTGTCTGGATGTCATCCATTTCTTCGATCTCCGTAGTGAATACAACTTGGGAAACCCAAAATATACACATACCAATCGTATTTGCGATATTTTGTCTAGATGTCATCCATTTCTTTCCCCATTTCTTCGATCTCCGTAGTGAATACAACTTGGGAAACCCAAAATATACACATGACTATTCCAGCCAATCGTATTTGCGATATGTAAATTAAAACTATTTAGCTCAAATATATGCAGTAAACGGCATCAATATTGATTGCGCTGGAGACATGTATCGATTGTAAACTTCCGCAAATATTGCAAAATTGAAAGTATACTCCCAGCCACTCGGTAAATCTCGAAAGTTCACTGCAATTACCGCAAATTGTCAAAGAAATAACCCTATAAAAGATCGAGGATTAGAAATGCGTAAATTTGCACTTGCGAGTATGCGAGCTTAAATTCGAGCCCTGATACATCTATCAAATGTCAAAGAAACAGGTAAATATATCTTGCAAGCTTGTTTTAGCCAAAAACACTCTCTCTTTGCAATTGAATTAGTGTATGCATTATAGTTGGGTGGGTGGGGTAATGACTCGGCGGATTTTTGGAACAGCGTTATCAATTTAAACCCGTTAATATCGCTGTGTAAGTCCATGGCTCCCAAGTACAGCGCTGTAATGAGTCTATAGTGTATAAGAGATGAATCGATTTGAAAACAATTGGTGACAAAAGGAGAAATTGCTAGTTTTAAGCAATTTCTTTTTTTGTCACCATGTTTTCAAAAAGCTGTCTGCTGCTGAGAAGTCAGAAAGTATCTATATGAGGGAAAGGGTTAATTTTGTTTGTCTGCTGCCGATTCGTTGTATGTTGGAAAAAAGTTAGTTGATGCTTGAAAATATAACTCAGATTGGGGGGGGTTCCTACTGCATGGAAGGTCCAACTTTATTTACGTCTCTGCTTCAGTGCCCAGCAGACGTATTGTTCATTTATAAAGCTGTTATTTAAGTAAGATATAACACAAACCTCGAGATAAGGTCAATATTTGTCATACTGAAATATGTTTTGGCTAATTAAACCCTATGTTGTGGGTACTCACTGAGACAATTCTTTAGAGTACCCATCACACATGGTATTGTTAACTAATAAGAGATAATATTGTGGGGAAAAGAGCAAATCAATACATCCTTATCTATAGCTCTGTATAATATAGATCTATTGAGCTTTTTAGCGGCTTCATCAAAAGTCAATAATGGCCATGTTACATGAAGCCTCTGACATTTTCATTTATCCCTTTACCACATACGACAATTCTGCAGCAGACGACTTTGAACGTATTTTGTCAAAACATAGAAAATCTCCATAATTGAATGGATAACCTATGACAAAAAGGGGAAAACATTGTGGCAAAAGGAGAAATTGCATGTTTTGTGCAATTTCTTCTTTTGTCACTATGTTTTCAAAAATCCGTCTGCTGCAGAGGCGTCAGAAAGCGTCTATATGAGGGAAAGGGTTATGGCAATTCATACACAGAGTTGTTTTTTATCCCTGGCTCATAACAGGCATTTTCTATGTCAATTGGTCGTCAGATTCCACAATCCATACATAACAATTTACATCTTTATAAGAAAATGTATATTCAGTATTTAACAGTTTATTATGATACACTATTTCTTTTTTGAAGGTTGTCTACTATGAATGCATCTGTGGAATAAAATGGGTTTTTTTTGGTTTTTTAAGAAAATTGCTTTCTTAGTGATGATAGTGCTGAAAATATTATGGGAAAAGAAGAAATTGCTGATTATCAATCAATTTCTCTTTTTGCCACAATGTTTTAAAAATTTGTCAGCCACAGAATAACAAGAGCTGTCGGAGGACAGCGCGCTCGACTATTCCACCGCTTATTTAAGTTACTGAGATAACGGACTTTAATGTAGTTGCATGCAAAACATTATCAACAATCTTTTAAAGGGTGATAATTTGCATTATATGCAGGATAGAGTTATTGAACTTGATTATTTTCATAGGTGTGATGGTTAGGAAGGGTTGTATAATGTTTCAATGGAATGCATCAAGTAGTTACTAAGATATGGACTCTTAATGTAGTTGCACGCAAACCTTTAACCATAATTTCTAAGTAAACAAGATGTGTTTGTGAAACACTGATGGAATGGCAACATCTAGGTCAAAGGTCAAGGTCGCAAGGTCAAAAAAACTGACAGAAAGGTCATGTCACAAGGAATACACATGTGAAATATGGTAGCCGTACCTGTTATGGTTCAAAAGTAGTGGTCAAGGTTAAAGTTTTTTTCGACAGACAGACAAAGAGACAGACAGACAGGTCAAAAACTAGATGCCCACCGAATCGGTGATTACGGGGGCATAAAAAGGGCCATAATTTGTATAAAATGCAGGATAGAGTTATCTAACTTGATAATCTACACAGGTGTGATAATTGGGTAGAGTTGTAGAAAGTTTCAATGCAATGCATCAGGTCAATACAGAGATATGGACTCTTAATTTAGTTGCACGCAAACTAGAATTTTTACAAAGAATTTCTAAGTAAATAAAGGGCCATAACTTGCATAAAATGCAGGATAGAGTTATCTAACTTGATAATCTACACAGGTGTGATGGTTGGGTAGGGTTGTATAAAGTTTCAATGCAATGCATCAAGTAAATACTGAGATATGGACTCTTAATTTAGTTACATGCAAAACTTTAACCAGAATTTCTAAGTAAAGAAGGGCCATAACTTGCATAAAATGCAGGATAGAGTTATCTAACTTGATAATCTACATAGGTGTGATAGTTTAGTAGGGTTGTAGAAAGTTTCAATGCAATACATGTAGTATTTTTAAAGTACTTGCATGCAAAACCTTAACCAAAGTGTGATGTTGACCCCGACGCCAGGGTGAGTAGTATAGCTCTCATATTCTTCGAATAGTCGAGCTAAAAAACTGGCTCAAAATGCAGCTGTTGATTGGAAAGGGTTCAATCATGGCGACCCCTGGGTAAATTTCAAAAACTACTGATATCTTCATCCTGATTGATGCCCGGTTAATCTCGCACAATGCTATTCCAATTACAATCCTGAGCATTTTTTAAAACTTTTTCCCACCTCTAATAAATCTGCAGCAAATTACTGTGAAAACACCTCGGCAAAAAGCTGAAATGACTCAATCAACGAATGTTAAATGGTTGAATAAGTGTTGATAACATTGCGGCTAAAGGAGAAATAGCTCATCATAAACAATTTCTCCTTTTGCTACAAAGTTTTCAAGTCATCTGCTGCAAATGTGTTATAATGTGGCTGCATATGGGAAAGGGTTAAAGTCTTTTGGGTGATCAAACCTAACACCCACAGATCTTCAGCTCACTACAGGAAAAAGATAAAAGTATAGTTTATTAATATTTGCATATCAGTTCAGTTAGATTTGTTTAGTTAAGTTCAGACATAAAAAAGTTCAGACATAAAAAACAAACAGCTTTTAATAGTGCCATTGAATGTTAAACCATTATACTGGTATGTCAAACATAACAAACCTGCAGCAGAAAAAATTGAAAAAACATCATAGCAAAGTATTGAACATCTCTTACATAAGTGAAAGTTAAATCATTGATTAAACTTAAAAATATTGTGGCAAAAAGAGATATTAGCCATGATAAGTAAATTATCAGTTTGCCATGAAATGTTCAAATATTATCTGCTGCAGATGCATACAAATGTGTCTGCAAGTAGGAAAGGGTTCTCCTGATGTGGATGACATTTGAACACTTCTTGTTGAGCATGATTGCCAAACAGTCACAATATAAGTCTGTCAAGGGGCCATAATCCTAATTGTCTAGTGAAATATTGTCTTTTAACTCATATAGATTCTTTCTGACAACAACGGAGCAGATGACTATTGAAAACCTTGTGTCAAAAGGAGAATTTACTCAAAAGAGCAATTTCTCGATCCATATTGCCACGATGTTTTCAACCCTTTTCAATAATTATACTATCAATTATAGAAATATTCCCTTTTTTACAAAGAATTCAACATTAATATACATAAAGAAACACTGCAATATCATCAGGGGTATTTTTTCTAATTGACAAAGCTTCCGTTAAGAAGATTGTCGAGTTTCTTTTTGTTTGTTAAAGACATTATTGCTATGAATTTTTGCATTGAGGGCCATGTTACATTTCTTAAATATTAAGATCTATTAGTGAACTAAATTTTGTACATACAAGTAGAAAATGAGTTAACAATGAGACTAAATTTGGCGAAAATTCAATGATAACAGATGGTTACGGAGGGCAGACAACTCTAGTAAATTTTGTGAAGGGCCTATCACAGAACAGAAGTGTTCAATATTTGTCTGCTGCATATTTGTTGTATGTGGGAAAAAAATGAAGAATTTCTGCCTATTTGAAAAGTGAGAAGAGCTCTAGCTGTGATGAATGAAACAATAGATCCTGATTGACAGCATACACTACTGCAGTTTAAACCCTTTTTTCAGACACAGCTGATATTTGGATTTCTTGCTTCAGATGACTTTTGAAGAAAACATATTAGGAAAGTCAGAATTTGCTCACAATGAATGATTTCCCCTTATCTGACATTATGTTTTCAGACTAAAATGAAAGTTATTCATTCACTTTACGAGATGATTTTATACCTTTTTATTAGATGTTTTAACACCCCTGCAACAAATTTGCAGCCTAATAATGTTGTTTGGTCAGTCTAGTTTTATCACAATCATGCAGTTTTCCTTTCATAAACCATTTCATAAATATAGGAAGACTTTTGCCACATTGTTTTCAACTTTTTTCCGTAAGTACATACCAACATTTATAGAGATTATAAATATTTTGTCGAGAAGTTTTCAAAGTTGTCTGCTGCAGATTTGTTGTATGTGGGAAAGGGGGGTTAACAAATCATTTATCAGCTCAGTGTTCCGAGGGTGAATTCAACCAACCAGCAAAGTAGAATCTACTGGTACCATTTCAGAGATAGCTGATGACCTTTTCACATTACATTGGTCACACCATAAGGAAAAATGATCGTCAGAGATTTACGCTAAAATCACATTCTTTTATTGTTGTTGTTTGTTTATAATCTTAATTTACGCTTAAGGCTACATGGATAATCATGTGACTAAATTGAGAACAGGAAAGATCCTGGTCAGACTGCACATGCTGATCTTGATCTTTACTGATCATGAAGTCCTGAAGTCTTGTTTTTGTATGACGTGGCCGACATCATGTCATGTTACTACAAATCATGATTTCCATAAAGCTTTGCCTATAATTATCTATGACACACAATCTAACCCAGCTAGCATATTAACATTGTTTTTCCGATACTCAATGGTTTCTGTTTATTGATGGTTAAAGGCTGCTTTCAACAATATTAACCCTTTCCCTCATACTGCAATTCTGCAGCAGACGACTTTGAATGTATGTTGTCAAAAAATAGAAAATCTCCATAATTGAATGGATAACATATGACAACAAGAGTTGTCGGAGGACAATATAGCTCGCCTATCAGGGCCATCGTCTATCAGGGCCTACTTCAGAACAGTTATAGCATTAGGTAAAGTCACACAGTATCACCTATTGCAAGATAATACACCTTTTCAATACTTCCATGCAAATGTTAACCAAGTCCATACAGGCCTTTTAAATCTGTAAATTGGTTTATATACAATGTATGCCAATAGTGAACATAATACCGAAGACTTACAGTATCAGTATCAGATAAAACCACACACTATTATTTATTGCAAGATATCACAAATTTTCAATACTTGCATGCAAATCTTAACCTGGCAACGCTGATACCAACGCCATACAAGGTCCCCTAATGATCCTGAATAAGTGTGTGAAGTTTCAAAGCAACAGCATACACAGTGTCTGAGAAAAGGCCTTGCACGCAAAGGTTTGACCAAAATTCTAAGTCGAAAATGGGGCACAATTCAGTCAAAATCCATTCCAGAGTTATGGGACTTGACATACAAGGTCCCCTAATGACCCTGAATAAGTGTGTGAAGTTTGAAAGCAACAGCATACACAGTGTCTGAGAAAAGGCCTTGCACGCAAAGGTTTGACCCAATTTCTAAGTCCAAAAAGGGGCACAATTCAGTCAAAATCCATTCCAGAGTTATGGGACTTGACATACAAGGTCCCCTAATGATCCTGAATAAGTGTGTGAATTTTCAAAGCAACAGCATACACAGTGTCTGAGAAAAGGCCTTGCACGCAAAGGTTTGACCAAAATTCTAAGTCGAAAAAGGGGCACAATTCAGTCCCCTAATGATCCTGAATAAGTGTGTGAAGTTTCAAAGCAACAGCATACACAGTGTCTGAGAAAAGGCCTTGCACGCAAAGGTTTGACCAAAATTCTAAGTCAAAAAAGGGGCACAATTCAGTCAAAATCCATTCCAGAGTTATGGGACTTGACATACAAGGTCCCCTAATGACCCTGAATAAGTGTGTGAAGTTTGAAAGCAACAGCATACACAGTGTCTGAGAAAAGGCCTTGCACGCAAAGGTTTGACCCAATTTCTAAGTCCAAAAAGGGGCACAATTCAGTCAAAATCCATTCCAGAGTTATGGGACTTGACATACAAGGTCCCCTAATGATCCTGAATAAGTGTGTGAAGTTTCAAAGCAACAGCATACACAGTGTCTGAGAAAAGGCCTTGCACGCAAAGGTTTGACCAAAATTCTAAGTCGAAAATGGGGCACAATTCAGTCAAAATCCATTCCAGAGTTATGGGACTTGACATACAAGGTCCCCTAATGACCCTGAATAAGTGTGTGAAGTTTGAAAGCAACAGCATACACAGTGTCTGAGAAAAGGCCTTGCACGCAAAGGTTTGACCAAATTTCTAAGTCCAAAAAGGGGCACAATTCAGTCAAAATCCATTCCAGAGTTATGGGACTTGACATACAAGGTCTCCTTATGATCCTGAATAAGTGTGTGAAGTTTCAAAGCAACAGCATACACAGTGTCTGAGAAAAGGCCTTGCACAAAAAGGTTTGACCAAGCTGGCAACGCGGACGCCAACGCCAACGCCAACGCGGACGTGATAACATAAGCTCCCCTATTTCTTCGAATAGGCGAGCTAAAAAGTGGAAAACATTGTGGCAAAAGGAGAAATTGCACGTGTTGTGCAATTTCTTCTTTTGTCACTATGTTTTTAAAAATCCGTCTGCTGCAGACGCGTCAGAAAGCGTCTATATGAGGGAAAGGGTTAATGCATAAAACATTGTACATCAAATAATTAAGAGCCGAGAAATACAAAACTCAATCTATTTCAATGACACTTTACGCTGCTTTCAACAGTATTTTTTCAGTTATATCATGACATTTCCTGGGTAAATTACATTCGCTGCTCATGGTTCATAGTGACACCAGCACACCAGGTTGTTATGCTATCCCCACAACCCTGAGCTCCAAGAAGGATAGCCACTAGTATATTTTTTTGAAAGTCTTTTGAAGGACCTGACATCATAATCTGGTCTCCCACTCTCACGACGGATGCTCTAACTGTTACCACCACAGAGGCAGTTTACCCTTTCCCTCATATAGACGCTTTCTGACGCCTCTGCAGCAGACGGCATTTTGAAAACATAGTGACAAAAGAAGAAATTGCACAAGACGTGCAATTTCTCCTTTTGCCACAATGTTTTCCACTTTTTGTCATAGGTTATCCATTTAATTATGGAGATTTTCTTTGTTTTGACAAAAAATGTTCAAAGTCGTCTGCTGCAAAATTGTCATATGAGGGAAAGGGTTAAGGATATGCCAAAAAAACACTTCAGGAAGGTTGTCATTTAGATTACAATAATATCCAAATAACATACATTAATTGCCTTTGGTCCTAACTGTTCTTCAAATGCTTCCTGGATGCTTGTAGGCCTAGATGGCTTTCAGGGAATATCCTGATCCAATTGCACAAAAGCATAGGGTGATCTGAATGTTTAACCCTTTCCCTCATACAACAATTCTGCAGCAGACGACTCTGAACATATTTTGTCAAAAAATATAAAATCTCTATAATTGAATGGATAACCTATGACTAAAAGTGAAAAAACATTGTGGCAAAAGGAGAAATTGCTCGTTTTGAGCAATTTCTTCTTTTGTCACTATGTTTTCAAAAAGCTGTCTGCTACAGAGGCATCAGAAAGCGTCTATATGAGGGAAAGGGTTAAAGTCCCGAATGACAGATTTCATGTGAAGTGTACATCAGATTTACTGTTGCATATAAAAACTTACTTTCTCACAGGTATTTTCATGTGAAGTGGCACATGATCTGTATATCAGATTTACTGTTGTGATATAAAACTTACTTTTTCACAGGTATTTTCCCATTGACATCAAGAACATGGGTCAGTTTTGTATAGGCCTTCTCCAGGAATGATAGAGCACTGCCATTTAGACTGAGTAAATTATTGGCATAGGTAAGTAGTTCCTCGCATAACATCTGAAAATATACAAATTGTACAAACTTTTAAATCATGTTAAATTTGAGTCGAAATTATTTCCCTATGTTATTTCTAATGATTTAATTTTCCTAGGTTTTTCTTACAGGATCATTTAATTTCCCTACGTTTTTTCTAAAGTGTTCATTTAATTTTCCTATGTTTTATTCTAAAAAGAAAGATAATTTCAATTCCCAATGTTTTTCTAATGATCTTTCCCGAAATTTTTCTAATGAGATCATGTAATTTCCTGATTATTTTTTCAAGTATTGTGAAATTAATTAACCATGCTATTTAACCCCTTTCCCTCATACGACAATTCTGCAGCAACATATTTTGTCATAAAAATAGAAAATCTCTATAATTGAATGAATAACCTTTGACTAAAATTGGAAAATCGTTTAGAGCAATATCTTCTTTTGTCACTACATTTTCAAAAAGCTGTCTGCTGCTGAGACGTCAAAAAGTGTCTATATGAGGGAAAGGGTTAATATATTACTCTGACTTCTATATATTCCAAATCAGATCAATATAAATTCATAATTCAACCTTTTTTCTTTCGACACATCAGCAGCATATATATTTTGAAAATATTATTGCAAAATGAGAAATTGCTCGTTGCAATAAAATGTTCAACTCTATTTAATAATCATATTCATTTATAGAGATTTTCCCATATTTTTATCCACAAGATAACATAGTTGTCTGCTGCAGACGTATTCGATGGGTAAGTAATTGTTAACAGCTAGCGCTAAGGTCAAGTAACTAAACTAGCACTAAGGAAAAAAATCTTTCTTTATTATGTCTTCTAGCATTTATAACAAATAACAATATCCATCTACAATTATACATTCACAATCATAATTTATCGCACTTACAAAGCATCTACAAGAAATATCATTAACTAGAAAGATCATGCCAGGAGATCATAACACTATAATTGTCATGGCTAAACTTTGGCAGGGCATACAAATTAGTTGATACAAGCACATTCTGCTTTTCCTTCCATGTTCCCGTAATTAGTCTCCTGTCCAGGTTTACTTTCTATTAATTGATTGTAGTCTAAAGCAGGTTTTTTTCCGCCATATCACTGGGACAGATTCACCCCGTAATTAGTCACGCATCGAGATTTATTTTCTATTATTTGATTGTAGATTAAAGAAAGTTTTTTTCCCGTCATATCACTGTGACAGATTAACCTACATATGTGAGTCCTGGCTTTCTCACACCAGTACTGACATGCCAGTCTTTCCAAGCTGCTTTTCCACATCGATCGTTAGCCCATTGGTGGATGATAAATGACGCTCGTCACAATAATACACAATGACTTTTGTCAAACATTAAAAGGAAAATTAGCCGAGTTGGGTTCAAACTCACAATCCCTGGCTTGACAGCCCATGCTGCCATTGACTGAGCAACCGGGCTTGGCAAATAGGCAATAGTCAAGAAAATATTGCTTTGACTCTTTCCCACCAATAGACAAATTTTCACGCATTTTGAAAACATTGTGACAAAAGGACAATTGCTTAAAACAAGCAATTCCTCCGTTTGCCACAATGTTTTCAACATTTTTCAGTAATTATACCTACTGTTATACAGATTTTCCATATTTTTTAGGAGACATTTACAAAGTCGTCTGCTGCAGATTTGCTGCATGTGGGAAAGGGTTAACGAGAACTATGAAAATTAAAACTAGAATTGTTTTTGACACAAAAACAGATGTCTCCCCATCAAATACCTGTCAAAATCTCTCAAAACATTCCAATCTATCTAGCAGATAAAAATTTGGCCAAGTCGGACAGTATTCAACTTTTAATTACTAATTTTATCTTGATCTTGTACAAAGTAGACATGATAGCAAATGGTTTACAATAACACATCTTTTTACTGCAGCTGTAACATTTCATGAAAATCCTTCAAGCCGTCTTGGAGATATTGAGCGGACACGAAACAGAGCCTCAAACCTTTGACCTTCAAGCGTGACCTTGACCTTGAACCAGTATGGTCGAGACATGGGTTCTGCACATCGCTTTGATGAGGTGAACATCTGACTCGTGTTTCTTGAAATCCGTCAAGCCCTCTTGGAGATATGGAGCGGACACAAAATAAAGCCACAAACCTTTAACCTTCAAGCATGACCTTGACCGTAAACCGGTATGGTCGAGACATGGGTTCTGCACATCGCCTTGAAGAAGTGAACATGTGACCCAAGTTTCATGAAAATCCTTAATGTTCTCTTGGAGATATGGAGCGGACACGAAATAAATCCTCAAACCTTTGACCTTCAAGCGTGACCTTGACCTTGAACTGGTATGGTCGAGACATGGGTTCTGCACATCGCTTTGATGAGGTGAACATGTGACCCAAGTTTCATCAAAATCCTTCAAGCCGTCTTGGAGATATGGAGCAGACACAAAATAAAGCCTCAAACCTTTGACCTTCAAGCATGACCTTGACCTTGAACCAGTATGGTCGAGACATGGGTTCTGCACATCGCCTTGATGAGGTGAACATGTGACCCAAGTTTCATGAAAATCCTTTAAGCCGTCTTGGAGATATGGAGCGGACACGATTTGGGACAGACAGACAGACAGACATCAAGGACAAAAACAATATAATCTTCCAAGGTTGTTGATTTTTGAGTGTTTTTTCCCCCCTTCATATATCCCTAACATCCATACACATTTTGATGCATCACATTATCTTGAAGACTTATAAAAACATTGTGATAAAAGGATAAATTGCTCCTAACTTCCTACAATGTTTTCACATTATTCAATAATTACACTTTCACTTTTAGATATATTCCATGTTTCTGCCTTTATGTTTCCACAGTCTTTTGCTGCAGATTTGTAGTATGTTGGAAAGGGATAAGTGTTGGTGTTTGAACGTGATTAATAATATTGATGAACATGGTGATATCATCACCAATTATGGGTGTTTGAACATGATTAATAATACTGATGAACATGGTGATATCATCACCAATTATGGGTGTTTGAACATGATTAATAATACTGATGAACATGGTGATATCATCACCAATTATGGGTGTTTGAACATGATTAATAATACTGATGAACATGGTGATATCATCACCAATTATGGGTGTTTGAACATGATTAATAATACTGATGAACATGGTGATATCATCACCAATTATGGGTGTTTGAACATGATTAATAATACTGATGAACATGGTGATATCATCACCAATTATGGGTGTTTGAACATGATTAATAATACTGATGAACATGGTGATATCATCACCAATTATGATCACTGTTGTCTGTGGGAAAGGGATGAGTGTGGGTGTTTGAGTGGGATTGAACTGATGAACAGGGTGATATCGGCACCTATTATATGACCATCATTATCACAAGGTCACAAAGTAGAGCTTTTACACAGGAAAAGCTGTTTTGACCCTTTAAACATGATACTGACATTTGAAACCTGATCATCATATCTGCAGCAGATGACTTATGAAAACATTGTGGGAAAAGGATTGATTGATAAAATGATGTGAGTAATTTAATGCCATTTTCACAATTATTTCAGTTATTTTACAGCAGACAGTTAACCCTTTCCCTCACATAAACGCTTTTTGACGCCTCTGCAGCAGATCGCTTTTTGAAAACATAGTGATAAAAGAAGAAATTGCACAAAACGTGCAATTTCTCCTTTTGCCACAATGTTTTCCACTTTTTGTCATAGGTTATCCATTCAATTAACGAGATTTTCTATGTTTTGACAAAATACGTTCAGTCGTCTGCTGCAGAATTGTCGTATGAGGGAAAGGGTTAACCATGTTTCAGTGGCTTTCTCCCGCCAGTACTGAAGACAACATTTTCCTCCAGGAACTCAGGCTGACAAGCTGCTATCCCACATTAGACTATTAAGTCCATTGGTGGAAGTAAGATGATGCTAGTCACATTGACTTTTGTCAATCATCAGAAAGAAGCTTAGTAATGTTCTCAATCATGATTCCTGGATTGAGTGGTCATGTCATTACTAACTTATTAAGCTATTGTGGGAAGGAGAAATTTTAAATTTTTCAAAATGAGACAGTTGTTAAGCATAAACGCTTTCCCACTTGCAGAAATGTTTTCAAATAATTGTGGCAAAAGGAGAAAATTGCTCATCTACTGCAGATTTGATCTGTTGCATGTCAGAAAGGTTAGGGACTTTGTAGTATATAGATACTGAAAACATTGTGAAGCACTGCAACAGTCATCTGAAGCAGCCGCTTCACAAGGGACAGTAAAGCTAGCCAAGCTAGTACAGGTTTGTTTGTAAATCATAACTTAAACACTTTGCCACAGACCACTCCCAATTCACAGGGCCATACATAATATACATAATATATCCTGAAACAAATTCCTGGCGATCTAAATGAAAATATCATATCAGGTGAACATACAACAAATCTGCAACAGACAACGAAGACCTTTTAAAACGTGGTATAAGAAATTACTCAACATGAACGAATTCTGCTTCTACCACACTGTTTTCCACTCTTTTCAGTGAATGCACTTTCATTTTAAGAGGTTTTCAATATTTTTGACCAGATATTTTCAAAGTCCTCGATCTGCTGCTGATCTGTTGTATTTGGGAAAGGGTTTACCCTTACCCTGAAAAGGATAACTTTTGATGCCTCTTAATAATAGCAAATAAATCAGAATACATGGTCAATAAAAGAGAAATGTTACCCTGAATGGTTTCTGCTTTTCATGAATTATTTTCTTCCTGAGCAGTTCTCAACATTTTACTTTTGTATGTGAAAAAGTTTTAAATTTCTCCACTACATTTACATATTATACTTTCTATTATTTGTAAAAATTCAAAATATGCAATCGAAAAATGGGTTAAACTAGAGTATTGGAAGTCTAAGTATGAAGAAAAGTTATTTTGGTTGGTACAAGAATGGTACATCATTTCATTCCATCATTTCTCTTGAAAATTTATGGAAAACCCTTAAACCTTTCCCCCATACAACAAATATGTAGCCAACGACTTAGAACACTTCTTAAGGCTAAATATGAAGGTATATAATTTTATGTTGGATAGTTTTAAATATTGTGGCGAAAGATGAAATTGATAATAATAAGCAATTTCTCCTTTTGCCATAATTATTTAAACTCAAGTTATTATTAAACTTTCACTTATGGAGAATTTCCATAATTTTACTAGATGATTTCAAAGTCGTCTGCTGCACTTTTGCTGTATGTGAGAAAGTGGGGGGTTTAGAGCTAAATTTGTGAGTTCACCATTCTTGTACCACAGCTTCTTGTAACATACAGTATCATACAGTCAGGCTTGTGGTCATAATTGCTTAAATTGACCTTGATAAATTTTGATTTGATTGTTTGGTGTTTTACGCCGCTTTCAACAATATTTCAGTTATATCACAGTGTTTCCTGGGTAAGTTACCAGTTCTACTGGTCCATTTATCCTGCAACTCTGAGACCATGTTATAACTTTCGTGTACTTCGATCTTGAAGACTAATGCAAATTCCAATCAGCCAAGCTTTAAACTTAACCCTTTCCCACACCTGTACAGTGGACAATTTTTTAAAACATTATAACAAAAGAAGATATTGCTCAAAACGAGCAATTTCTCCTTTCGTCACAATGTTTTCGACTTTCTTTCAGTAATTGTACCTTCATTTATTAACCCTTTCCCTCATATAGACGCTTTCTGACGCCTCTGCAGCAGACGGCTTTTTGAAAACATAGTGACAAAAGAAGAAATTGCTCAAATCGTGCAATTTCTCCTTTTGCCACAATGTTTTCCACTTTTTGTCATAGGTTATCCATTCAATTATGGAGATTTTCCATTTTTTGACAAAATACGTTCAAAGTCGTCTGCTGCAGAATTGCCGTATGAGGGAAAGGGTTAAAGAGATTTTCCACATTTTTGCTTAAATGTTTTCAGTCTTCTGCTGAAGATATGATATATGTGGGAAAAGGTTAATGACAAGAAACATTGGCGAGCCCTGAAACCAGATTTTCAATGGGGATTAAAGACAGTCATGTAACCCTTTTTTTTAGTAACAGTGACCTTGACCCACATAATGCCAGATGCCTGCGAATCCACCAAACCAAACAGCAACTTCACTATTCCAATTATCATGTCAACTTTGTTGAATACCTGTTTAACTCTTTCCCTCATACGACAATTCTGCAGCGGGCGACTCTGAACATATTTTGTCAAAAAATGGAAAATCTCTATAATTGAATGGATAACCTATGACTAAATGTGGAAAAAATTGTGGCAAAAGGAGAAATTGCTCGTTTTGAGCAATTTCTTCTTTTGTCAATATGTTTTCAAAAAGCTGTCTGCTGCAGAGGCGTCAAAAAGCGTCTATATGAGGTAAAGGGTTAATGAAGCTTAAACATTTATTAAATTTAAAGACAAATCCTATCCACAAGTTTGACTGTATTGTTAAATAACATTTCCCCACATATGACACACATCTGTAGAAGACGACTTTGAAAGCATCTTAGCAAATATATAAGAAAGAGAGAGTTTAATCATTAATGGTAAACGTGGAAATTGCTCATTAGGAGTTATATCCCCTTATGCCACAATGATTTCTAAAGTCGTCTGCCGCAGATGTGTCAAAATGTGTCTGTAAGTGGGAAAGGGTTAAAGCAGAAAATGGTTGCTTAGAATATTAGGGAATTCAAGTTTATTAATTTGGCAGGGCTGTAGTAACACTGCTAACACACATACCTTGGATGTCGCCTGGTAGGATAGAAGAAGCATATCACCTTTTGTTTAGTTGCCAGCATACAGATGGTTACTAAGGAGTATTGTGTAGCTATATATGACAATGGAACCCTCCATTCTCCAACACAAATGACACATTTTAATAAATATTGTGAAAATCATCTGAGCAAGGGACTCCGAATACATCATTTTGCTCCACCACATCACTCGGAAAATAGATACAATTTGGAAACTTCTTTTAAATGAAAGTACAATAATTGAATTGAGTTGAAAACATGGTGACAATAGGAAAAATTGCTCATCATGAGCAATTTCTCCTTTTGCCACAATGTTTTTAAAAGTCATCTGTTGCAGAGGTGTCAGAATGCATCTATATGTGGGAAAGGGTTAAACAAACATTGAAGAATTACCTATTTTTGAGTGCAGTTGACCCTATGATGTACAGGTAGTCAGATGTATTTTCACAAAAGCAGATGGATTTTAGATACATATGTACCTAATTCTGAAAACTTCTTGAGCCATGTCTATGATAAGATTTGGGGTTATAATAAACGATTATGTACAGTGACGACTCAGAGGCTATATAGCCTGTGCATCTTCTGACAAAAAAACCAAGAATGTCCCTTTTCTCATTGTGAAACGTCACTAAAGACTTTAAATTGCAAGACGTGGCTGGCTCACTTATCAACCAGGACCCTGCTGTATTCGTCTGTATCAACGACCTTGATTTATAACATGTTTTTGCGCATACTATTGGAGAAATATTTGCTAAAAATGTAAATTGAGTATCTGACAATGTATTTGATCTGAATCTGTGTTATTTGCAAATGCTGTATAAAGTAATGCTGTTTAGCCCTTTCCCTCGTGAAGACGCATTTGCAGCAGTTGAATTTTGCGGTAATATTTTCAGCTCTATCCATTAATTATAGTTCTATTCAAAGTCGTCTGCATATTGGCTTAACCCTTTCCCTCATATAGACACTTTCTGACGTCTAGATCTGCAGCAGACAGCTTTTTGAAAACATAGTGACAAAAGAAGAAATTGCTCAAAACGTGCAATTTCTCCTTTTGCCACAATGTTTTCCACTTTCAGTCATAGGTAATCTTTTCAATTATAGAGATTTTCTGTTTTTTGACAAAATATGTTCAAAGTCGTCTGCTGCAGAATTGTCGTATGAGGGAAAGGTTTAAAAGAACATTTTTCATTCATTTATAGCAAGTATATCCCATAAGGATGCCAGGACATACCATTTACCAACACTATCCTTAGACATACAACAGTTCTGCGGCAGACAACTTTGAAACAAGAGAGCCATGAGGCCCAGGATCGCTCACCTGAGAATGGGCTTTTTAAGACTCTTTCAGCGCCAATGGCAATATCATCAAGACAAACTTTCTGACATTTGGCCTAGATATCTTCAAGGCAAATATTCTGACAAAGATTCAAAATGACCCATAATTGAACTTGGCCTAGATATCATCAAGACCAACTTTCTTACAAAGTTTCAACATGCTCAAGTTTAAAATGTGGCTTTTAGAGTGTTAACAAGATTTTCCTTAAATTAAGCCTAGTAACCTAGTTTTTGACCAAACATGACCTATATTCGATCTTGGCCTAGAAATCACTAAGATAAACATTCTGACAAAGTTTCAACATGCTCAAGCCAAAAATGTGGCTTCCAAAGTGTTAACAAGATTTTCCTTAAATTTGACCTTGTGACCTAGTTTTTGACCGGACATGACCCTGTTTCGAACTTAACCTAGATATCACTAAGACAAACATTCTGAAACAGTTTCAACATGCTCAAGCCAAAAATGTGGCTTCCAGAGTGTTAACAAGATTTTCTTTAAATTTGACCTAGTGACCTAGTTTATGACCCCAGATGACCCAGTTTCGTACTTGGCCGAGAGTTGATGGAGTTTATATGTTCTGATAAACTTTCATAAAGATTCGATGCAAGATGTTGCCTCTAGAGTGTTAACAAGCAAATGTTGACGACGGACGACGATTGACGGACGATGGACAAAAGGGGATCACAATAACTCGCCTTGAGCACTACGTGCTCTGGTGAGCTAAAAACATCAAGGCAAAAACATGCAGACAATCTCTATAAAGAAAGTAATTATACTTTTTGCTTAGAGAGGTAAACATGTAACAAAATTACAAAAGTAATTGCTCATTCTGACCATTTTCTCATTTACCACAATGTGTTAAAAAGTTGCCTTAATTAATTTCAAATACGTGTCAAAAAGCATCTGCAAGTTTGAGAAACTGGGTTAAAAACGACGACACCTATTTTAACCCTTACCCACATATGTATGCGTTCTGACACCTCTGCAGCAGACGACAATTGAAATAATTGTGGCAAAAGGAGGAATTGCTCATCATGAATGGTGGCTAATTACACGTTTTCATTTTTAGGTTGTTGGTTATTTTTTTCAATTTGAATCCATTTAAAATGTGTCCATCATCAGATTGAGTAATATACATGCATTCCACAACATGTCACAACAATATAACCATTGTGATATTTGCAAAGCCATCCTTAACCCTTTTCCTCATATAGACGCTTACTGACCCCTCTGCAGCAGACGGCTTTTTGAAAACATAGCTCAAAACAAGCAATTTCTCCTTTCCCCACAATGTTTTCCACATTTAGTCATAGGTGATCCATTCAATTATAGAGATTTTCTATGTGTTGACAAAATATGTTCAAAGTCGTCATGCTGCAGATTTGTTGTATGTGGGAAAGGGTTAACAACAGTTTCATAATTGCATAGAATGAGATAATTAAATATTGCTTGGCAGCGAATGGGTTAAAGTGACATTTGGCATTTACAAAGCATTGTGGGAAAAAAAGATATTTCTTTAAATGAAAGCTTACTCATTTACCCAAATAGTTATATCTGAACATTGCAATTCCATTTCCCAGATTTCAATTTAACATGTAAATTTGTCTATGATGTTATCAAAGGAGACTTGAAAGTGCATACTGGGTGAACTGTTAACCCTTTCCCAAATGCAAATGCATTTTGACATGTTTGCAGCAGACATCTTTTAAACAAGAGGGCCATGATGGCCCTGGATCGCTCACCTTAATTATACAATGTACTGCAATGCAAAACACATCAAGACAATTATTCTGAATGCAACCTCCACAGTGTTAATAATATTTTCCTTCATTTGGCCTAGTGATCTATATTTTTTTACCTGATATGACCCATATTCCAACATGGACTAGATATCCTCATGACAACATTCTGACAAAGTTTCAACTTGCTCAAAGTAAAAATGCAGCCTCCGGAGTTTGAACAATATTTTCTTTAATGACCTAGTTTCTGATCCAATATGACCCATATTCGAACTTGACCTAGATATAATTCTGACAAACATTCTGAACAAATTTCAAGCTGCTGAAGCAAAAAATGTGGCATCCAAAGTGTTCACAAGAATTTCCTTCAATTTGATCTAGTGACCTAGTTTTTGACCCGGCATGACCCATATTCGAACTTGGCCTAAATATCATTCAGCTCAACATTCTGACCAAATTTCAAGCTGCTGAAGCAAAACATGCAGCTTCTACAGAGTTAACAAAATTTTCCTTCAATTTGGCCTAGTGACCTAGTTTTTGACCCAGCATGACCCATATTCGAACTTGGCCTAGCCTAGTGACCTAGTTTTTGACCTCATATGGCCCAGTTTCGAACTTGTCCAAGATTTTATGGAGATGAACGTTCTGATAAACTTTCTTGAAGTTTGGATGCAAAATGTAGCCCGTAGAGTGTTAACAAGCTCAAATGTTGACGACGCACGACGGACAAAATGTGATCACATTAGCTCACCTTGCACTTCGTGCATAGGTGAGCTAAAAATATTGTTTCAAAATAAGAAATTGCCCACAATGATCTATTTCTCCTTTTTTTTGACACACTATTTTATAACAGATTTATTCAGTAATTATGATTTTATTTATAGAGATATGGAATAATTGTGCAGGGATTTTTTCCAAGCCATCTGCTGATTTATAGTATGTTGGAAAGGATTAAGAGAGATTAAACAAAAAAAGTAGTTATAATTTATCCTTACTTAAATTCTTATATTACTGTGTTGCGTGCTAGGCTGCGCGTACTTAATTAACTTGTAATATGTTTCTTAGAAATTTCTCTAATTTGAAAGATGAGTTTTGTGGCTTTTTTATGGAAAAGAATATATTTTCTTGAAACAGCCTTTAATGAGTTGAAAACAATAAGAAAATTAGATATAGATAGTCCTATCAATGAATTTAAGTTTAATCTTTCAACTGAATCGAGATTATAGCAGTCTGCATTAAAACATTGCTGATTGGCTAAATTTCATCTGTATCTTGTTCACCTTTCCCTTAACCCTTTCCCACATAGTAGACCCATTTTGATACATCTGAAGAAAACGGCTTTTGAAAACATCGAGACTAAAGGAGAAATTGCTCAAAACAAGCAATTTCTCCTTTTGCCACAATGTTTTCAACTTTGTTCAGTAATTATACCTACAATTTTTCCATGTTTTTGAGTAGACATTTTCAAAGTCGTCTGCTGCAGATTTGCTGTATGTGGGAAAGTTTTCCAGTTCTAACAACATTTGAATCAAGCATTTTCAAAGCAGGTAACTCAAAAAAATCTCATGTCAGATAAACAGTTGACCCTTTCCCACCTACTGACACATATGGAAGAGACGTCTTATGAAAACATTGTGGCAAACGGAGATTTAATTGCAAATCATGTGCAATTTCTCATTTTGCCACAGTGTTTTCAGCCTTATTCAATAGTTATATTTTCATTTATAAATAGAGATTTACCATATTTCAGCCAAGATTATTTAAAGTCATCTGCTGCAGAGTTGTTTTCAAAAAGCTGTCTGCTGCAGAGGCGTCAGAAAGCGTCTATATGAGGGAAAGGGTTAAAGGAATATAATTATCAGGGAAAGATTACAGTTCCTGAAAAGTTTTATATCAATAGAGCATATATAACCTAATAAAAGTTCTGAAAACCAGACAGGTGCAATGGTAATAATATACTTTCTTGACCCTCTCCCACATACAAATGCCTTCTGAGGTCGCTGTAGCAGACTGCTTTTAAAACTACAGCGGAAAAAGGAGAAATTGCTCATAATAAACAATTATCCTTTTTGCGAGATTATTTTCAAAATCTATTAATTAAAAGAATATCATTTCATTCATAGAGATTTTTCCTTTTTTTGTCTATATATTATAAACTTGCCTGCTGCAGATTTGTTGTGTGTAGGAAAGGGTTAAACATCAATAAACCACAACATAAACCAAAATCAGGCAGCAGATATGAGCAGTCTTATCATAGTGAACATGTCCGGCTGCTCATTATCAATTGGTCTTGGCTAAAAGTATGCCATAGATACACTTTAAACCTACCATTTCCACCATACAACAAATCTGCAGCAGACAACTATGCAGGAAAACATATGGAAAATCTCTATCAATAAAAGTTTCGATATTGAGCAGATATAAAAACAGTGATGCATAAGAAGAAGTTGCTCATGGGCAATTCCTCCTATTGCCACAATGTTTTCAAAAGTCATCTGCTGAAGAAAAATCTGTATGCGGGAAAGAGTTTAAATTTGCAACAACTGAAGGGTAAAACTGCATTAGTTGAGCAAGGTAAAAACTAAATATGGTGACAAAGCTATCATTTGCCCTAGATAATTATGGCCCTTTAATAAATATATGGATGTCTCTGCAGCAAACAATTTCGCAAATATCTAGGAAAACAAATGGAAAAACTATATAGATGAAAGTTTTAATTATCGAAAAGACCTTGAAACATAATTTGAGGCAAGAATTTCTCTCTTTTACCTCTATTTACCACAAAATATTTTCAAAAGTCATCCACTACAAATGCTCCAAAAGATGTCTGTAAGTGGGAAAGGGCTAGAAAGATACATATATGATAAGCTGTTATTCATTTGATTAAAAGATCAAAGCTGTATAAAGGGTCTGCTATGCTAGGGCAAAAGATACCAAGTGCAACAAAGGCCAACAACCCCGTGGATCATGCAAAAGCTGATATATCCAATCACCACAGAAACCATGTCTTGATAAGGAGATGTAAACATATCTTTGCACCACAATATCTATCTTTAACCCTTTCCCTCATATAGACGCTTTCTGACGCCTCTGCAGCAGACGGCTTTTTGAAAACATAGTGACAAAAGAAGAAATTGCACAAAACGTGCAATTTCTTCTTTTGCCACAATGTTTTCCACTTTTTGTCATAGGTTATCCATTTAATTATGGAGATTTTCTATTTTTTGACAAAATAAGTTTAAAGTCGTCTGCTGCAGAATTGTCGTATGAGGGAAAGGGTTAAACGAAATTTGACACTGTGATATTTAGAAAAATATCAGAAAGATTTTACAACAAAATACAGCCCCTATTATTTATACATATGTAATATGTATCAGTCGTATGAACATGTAAGTGTAATAAAAGAAACAAATACAGCACAAAATAATTATAAGACAATAAATACCATAATAAACTAAGAAATGAAAAATAAAGAGATAAAAATCTTACCGCAGCCACTTCTCTGCTGGCGCACACAAAATTGACAAACTCTACGTTGACCATGTCTGTGCCGTGACAAATTGTGACGGTTTTATCTTCTAATGGAATGTCTGCGGGTCCAATCATGCATGACTCGCGCAATTTACCCTCCTGCCAATCAAAGAGAGAGAGAAATAAACAATTAATTTCAGTCTGTAGTCCTTCAGACAGATAGACAAGAAACATATCATAACCCCACATGCAGACCCATTTGACACATCTGCAGCAGACGACTTTTTGAGAACATAGTGACAAAAGAAGAAATTGCTCAAAACGAGCAATTTCTTCTTTTGCCACAATGTTTTCCACTTTTAGTCATAGGTTATGCATGCAATTCTAGAGATTTTCTATGTTTTGACAAAATATGTTCAAAGTCGTCTACTGCAGAATTGTCGTATGAGAGAAAGGGTTAAACTCTATTTAAAACTAGAATTGTTTTGACAAAAACATATGTCTCCCCCTCAAATATCTGTCAAAATCTCTCAAAACATTCCAACCTATAAAGCAGACAAACAAAAATTTGACCAAGTTGGACAGTACTCAATTTTTAATTACTAATGTTTTGTCTTGACCTGGTACAAAGTGGACATGATTTCAAATGGTTTACAGAAACACATATTTTTACTGCAGCTGTAACATTCAAGACTGAAGTATTCTTCAAAACAGTTAACAACTGTTGCTAAACATAAGCAAGCCGTCTTGGAGATATTGAGTGGACAGGAAATAAAGCCTAAAACCTTTGAGCTTCAAGCGTGACATTGACCTTGAACCGGTATGGTCGAGACGCGGGTTCTGCACGTCGCCTTGATGAGGTGAACATGTGACCCAAGTTTCATGAAAATTCTTTAAGCTGTTTTGGAGATATGGAGCGGCACAAAATAAAGCCTCAAACCTTTGACCTTCAAGCGTGACCTTGACCCAGTATGTTCGAGACGCGGGTTCTGCACGTCGCCTTGATGAGGTGAACATGTGACCAAATTTTCATGAAAATCCTTCAAGCCGTCTTGGAGATATTGACTGGACACGAAATAAAGCCTAAAACCTTTGACCTTCAAGCGTGACCTTGACCTTTAACCGGTATGGTGGAGACGCGGGTTCTGCACGTCGCCTTGATGAGGTGAACATGTGACCCAAGTTTCATGAAAATCCTTTAAGGAGATATGGAGCGGACACAAAATAAAGCCTCAAACATTTGACCTTCAAGCGTGACCTTGACCCAGTATGGTCGAGACGCGGGTTCTGCACGTCGCCTTGACGAGGTGAACATCTGACCCAAGTTTCATGAAAATCCCTCAAGCCATCTTGGAGATATTGAGTGGACACGAAATGAAGCCTAAAACCTTTGACCTTCAAGCGTGACCTTGACCTTGAACCGGTATGGTCGAGACACGGGTTCTGCACGTCGCCTTGATGAGGTGAACATGTGACCCACGTATCATGAAAATCCTTTAAGGAGATATGGAGTGGACACAAAATAAAGCCTCAAACCTTTGACCTTCAAGCGTGACCTTGACCCAGTATGGTCGAGACGCGGGTTCTGCACGTCGCCTTGATGAGGTGAACATCTGACCCAAGTTTCATGAAAATACTTCAAACCGTCTTGGAGATATGGAGTTGACACAAAATAAAGCCTCAAACCTTTGACCTTCAAACGTGACCTTGACCTTGACCCGGTATGGTCGAGACGCGGGTTATGCACGTCGCCTTGATGAGGTGAACATGTGACCCAAGTTTCATGAAAATCTTTCAAGCCGTCTTGGAGATATGGAGCGGACACAAAATAAAGCCTCAAACCTTTGACCTTCAAGCGTGACCTTGACCCTATATTGTCGAGACACGGGTTCTGCACGTCGCCTTGATGAGGTGAACATGTGACCAAAGTTTCATTAAAATCCTTCAAGCCGTCTGGGAGATATGGAGCGGACACAAAATAAAGCCTCAAACCTTTGACCTTCAAGCGTGACCTTGACATTGACCCTATATTGTCGAGACGCAAGTTCTGCACATCAACTTGATGAGGTGAACATGTGACCCAAGTTTCATGAAAATCCTTCAAGCCGTCTGGGAGATATGGAGCGGACACGAAATAAAGCCTCAAACCTTTGACCTTCAAGCGTGACCTTGACATTGACCCTATATTGTCGAGACGCGGGTTCTGCACGTCGCCTTGATGAGGTGAACATGTGACCCAAGTTTCATGAAAATCCTTCAAGCCGTCTCGGAGATATGGAGCGGACACGAAATAAAGCCTCAAACCTTTGACCTTCAAGCGTGACCTTGACCTTGACCCTATATTGTCGAGACGCAGGTTCTGCACGTCGCCTTGATGAGGTGAACATGTGACCTAAGTTTCATGAAAATCCTTCAAGCCGTCTCGGAGATATGGAGCGGACACGAAATAAAGGCTCAAACCTTTGACCTTCAAGCGTGACCTTGACCTTGACCCTATAGTGTCGAGACGCGGGTTCTGCACGTCGCCTTGATGAGGTGAACATGTGACCCAAGTTTCATGAAAATCCTTCAAGCCGTCTGGGAGATATGGATCGGACAAGATTTTGGGGACGAACAGACAGACAGACAGACAGACAGACAGACAGACATCAAGGACAAAAACAATATATCTCCCCTGTATACAGGGGGAGACATAACTAATCTACTTCTTTTGAGATTGCACATACTTTTGCCTAGATGTTTTCAAAGTTATATACTGCAGTTTGTGTATGTGGGAAAGATCAAGTTAATCATTAAGATGTCCCGTCAATTGTTTGTGTTTACAAGTCTGAACATCAGCCTTATCTGAGAGCATTCGATTAGAACGAACACATGATATAACATGTCGAAGACTGCTTGTTTCCTGTCACTGTAACCAAGTAGGTCCAAATGTGAAGTTACATACAGTCAGGCAGACGGTGGAAAAGTGACACCTATGTAACTTCTTGACTAAAAAGTTAAGTCGTTAGAAAATGATTAAAATTCTTTCTCCTTTTAGAATGAAAAAAGGCTCTTATGAATTTTTGCATAAAGATTGGACGAAATATGTGGCCTCTATTGTGTTCACAAGATTTATCTTAAGTTAAAACAAGAATCTGCTGAAGACGGTAAGGCTGAATTGTCGGCAATTTGACCTTGAAAATCGACAAACCAAGGTCAAAGTAACCATAGAAATCAATAGAACTTGTTACTGGTTACCTTCAGGCAAAGTTTCAAGTTTGTAACCCTTTCCAGTGCTGAGATTTTGACTCAACCTGAAACTTTAACCAAAATGTTGACGGACAGACAGACACACAGACAGACGGACATCGCCAATCTATAGACCGGAATTGCTAGAGCAATCCGGCCAAAAATGTGACCTAGTAAGTGTAACCTAGATTTTGAACCCCGTAACCTAATTTTGAATCTGATTGGGGTTTGATGGAGATGAATCTTCTGATGAAGTTAAGTTTTATGATGATTTTGATGAAAAATGATGCTTCTAAAGTGTTCATAAGATTTTTCTATAATTTGGCCTAGTGTCTCATACCCCACATGGCCCAGTATCGAGTTTGATGAAGATTGGATGTTCAATGTGGCCTGTAGAGTGTTCACAAGATAATTGTGATATCAATTATGATATACAGTACACATATAATATAATTTCAAGGAGACATAACTCCGGTGTTTTTGAAGCAATCTAAGTGAAAATTGCATTCTAACATTTCCCTATTGTGGGAGATAATATAACTTCTAAACTTACTCTTTTTTCATCAAATGTTTTCTTATGTCACTTCAGGTATACACCAAAGGGCCTATTATAAACTCTTACTCCACAGAATACTGACCTTAATGATTAACCTATTTACACATTTGTCACGTTAGGCAGCAATCAGTATAGAGCCATATTTTGGAATGTCAAGATCAAAATGTTGGGCATGGCAGCCAACAGTATAGAGCTGATTTGAGCAATATCAGGATGTAAATGTTGAGTTAGGCAGCCAATAGTGTAGACCCTTGTCAGATGGCTGGCCTAGCTCTATACCTGTGGCACAGGCTTCACAAAAGCGGCTATCTATACAAATAAACTATTATCAATAGATCTGACATGTAGGAGGGCTGTCCGTCTCGCTGGTCAGATGTCCAAGATAATTAGGAGTGAATTGAAGCTAGGTAAACTGATCAATCAATAATTCTGACCACCAGTTCAGATTGATTGGCAACAAGAGTTGTATCCGGTCTGTGACACTATGTGCCAGACAATGCCATTATTTATCAATAACAACCAATTTATTCATTTGTATACTGCTTTTATGTCCTTTGTCCCTGCGTTTGTTTTGCGTTTAGATGCAAAAAAAAGCATTTCTTTCAATCTTGTATCTCCTTTAACTGCTTATCTTTAATATTAAAGATTAACCAGATTTAATGCTTTTTATAGTGATCTGCTTTGAACACATCAAAAGTAAAGAATATTGCAACATCTTAAAATATTGGAAGTTCTCTTTTGTATAAAGTTTTAACATTATAGGAAAAAAAGAAATTACTCCTTTTGAGTTTAGGGGAATAAAAGCAGCTGCTGTACATATTTTAAACAGCAACAGTGGACTATTTGAACTCTTGCTGAGTGCTGCAATTAGCATTTTTATATAAACCAAGAGATGCAAATCCTCAGCACTACTTCGACTATTCCAACTTTTAAGTTTGAGTCAAAAGCAATACTTGACTTTTCCAATCTTAATTCAAGTCTAAATCAACACTTGACTTTTCTATCTTTTTAGTTTAACTTTTACCCAAGTATAGAAGCTTTTTGATGCCTTTGCAGCAGATGACTTTTGAAAACAATGTGACAAAAGTCGAAATTGCTCAAAACAAGCAATTTCTCCTTTTGCCACAATGTTTTCAACTCTTTTCAATAATAAAAAAGAGCGCCAAATGTCACAAAATACGCCCGTCCTGTTTTTTTGAGACCAAGTATAGTGGTAATTGGTTGTACGTCAGCCAAACTTAGAGAGCGGACACTGTTAGTACAGTTTTGGCCATTTCGAGGGACATAATTGTGTAGTGACTAAGATAACGTTGTAAGTTATCAAACGTAACCAAGATATTCTGCCCATAAACATATTGTCTAAATTTGGTGATGATCGGATAAAGGCTTTACAAGTTATTTAGCTGACAAGACCAATTTTAGGTAATTTCTATAATTAAAGGGCAATAACTCTCTATTGACTGGAGCAATATGGCTAGTTATCGAACTTGTCCAAGATATTACGCCAATACACATTCTGACTAAATTTGGTGATGATTGGACAAAAGCTCCCAAAGTTATTGAGCTGACAAGACCAATTTTAGGTAATTTCTATAATTAAAGAGGGATAACTCTCAATTGACTAAAGCGATATGGCTAGTTATCAAAATTATCCGAGATATTATGCCAATACACATTCTGACCAAATTTAGTAATGATTGGATAAAGGCTTCTAAAGTTATTGAGCTGACAAGACCAATTTTAGGTAATTTCTATAATTAAAGGGCGAAAACTCTCAATTGACTTAAGCGATATGGCTAGTTATCAAACTTGTCCGAGATATTATGCCAATACATTTTCTGACTAAATTTGGTGATGATTGGGCAAAGGCTTCTAAAGTTATTGAGCTGACAAGACCAATTTTGGGTAATTTCTGTAATTAAAGGGCGATAACTCTTGATTGACTTAAGCGATATGGCTAGTTATCGAACTTGTCCGAGATATTATCCCAATACACATTCTGACTAAATTTGGTGATGATTGGACAAAGGCTTCTTAAGTTATTGAGCTGACAAGACCAAATTAGGGTAATTTCTATAATAAAAGGGCAATAACTCTTGATCGACTAAAGCGATATGGCTAGTTATCGAACTTGTCCGAGATATTAGCCCAATACACATTCTGACCAAATTTGGTGATCATTTGACAAAGGCTTCTAAAGTTATTGAGCTGACAAGACCAATTTTGGGTAATTTCTATAATTAAATGGCGATAACTCTTGATTGACTAAAGCGATATGGCTAGTTATCGAACTTGTCCGAGATATTATCCCAATACACATTCTGACTAAATTTGGTGATGATTGGACAAAGGCTTCTAAAGTGATTGAGCTGACAACATACTGGACGCTGCACGCCCGCCCGCCCACCTGTACGCCGCAGGTAAAACTATAATACGATCCGTTTTTTCAAAACGGGCGTATAAAAACCTTCATTTGTGTGGATTTTCCATGCGTTTGACTAAATATGTTCAAAGTCCTCTACTGCAGAATTTTCGTATGAGGGAAAGGATTAATAAGATAATTTGACTGAGGTAAGAGAAAAGGGAGATAATTTTAAGTTGAATTCTTTTTTTTTTGGTGGAGGGGGGGGGGGGGGGGGGGGGGGGTTTCTTCAAATCCCCAACACTTGAACCACTTGACCATGGCAGATTCCTTACATTGACTTGGCTAACTTACTGGGTTTTTTCAACAATTTGAAATCTTCAGAGGGAAATATGCTGTTGTTAAAAGCAAACAGTGTTAGTTAGCAGTTGATATGAATTGAACGTATGTTTTGCTCTGTTTATATATCCTGTTGAGCCATGTCCAACTACTGGGACTTGGTCAGTGAGCTTATCTTTGGATTAAAATGATATGTGCAAAGTTTTAATATAATACTCCTTATAAATACTGAGTTACTTGCACATAAAACTCTGAAGAGAAAGCTGCCTAATTTTGAAAACTTGCAAGTAAATAAAGTTAGGGGACTTATGGTCTTTGAACTTATCAAATGTCATCAAAGACGTGTGGAATGGTTCAATCCATTGTTCAATGCGTTGTTCAATCCGTTACTAGAAGTTGATACACAGAAACTTTTATAAATTTAGTTAAAATAGAATCCTGATATTAGGGTGTCCATAATATTTATGCTCTCAATATTTTTTGAATAACTAAAACAAAGCTATCTTTCCTTAATTACGCCACTTTCAAGAATGTTTCAGTTATATGATACATTTCCTGGGTAATCTGCTCTAGAGGCGTCAGAAATCGTCTTTATGTGGGAAAGGGGGGTTAAAGACATTGTTCTGACCCCACTAGTGAACGAAGCCTGATCTCGTCTAAAGGCAGACCATCTAACCACTGCACTATGGAGACGGTGAGCTAAAAACAAGAGGGCCAAGATGGCCCTAAATCGATCACCTGACTGATACAATAGTACCAAATGCTACTGCTGAAGGTTAAAATGTTATCAAGAGTGGGAATGAACTGCAAATGAAACAGCTTATCAGTTAAGGACACTAACTTTTGTATTAAGGTATTAAATATTTCAACAATTTGAAAGAGGACCTACACAGGAAGATTCCTACGAAGTTTGGTTGATATGGGTCCATTGGTTTAGGAGATGTTGTTTGAAGTTAAAATTTCATTTTACCTTTTCCTCTGATGCCATCTGGCAGCTTTCTTTTACAACCAAATTAATTTGGCGTGAACAAATTATGTTTAATGTCACTTAAGGAACGTTTCTAAAAAACTATCTTGAAATCAGACATTAGACAGGTGTTTTTTTTGTCATTTTCAGTCATGTTCCTGATTTTCAATAAAAATTCCCAATCAGAAATTCAAAAATATTTCAAGGGAAAAAAAAGAAACAAATAAGAAAATATAAACAAAACTGTTATTTCCCTTATATGCAAGCATCTATTATTCACAGAGACATACAAACTAGGTTTAATATCCAGGTACCAAAGTAGCATATCATTTATGAAAAGTTCCCATTTTTTGCCAAAAAAGACGCACAAATTTCTTAATTTCGTCGGTATAGGTCATATTCCCAAAATTCCCCCAAAAAATCCTGCAAGAACTTTTAATAAGAACGGAACATTAAATTGTTGTCATTTTGTTCTTTTTCTGATGCCGTCTAGCAGCCATGTTTTTCAATTTGACTTGAATTTTTTTTGTAGGTTACAATACACCAAATCAATTCCTTCTTTGTTTCCATGTTAATCAACAAGTTTCAGTCCTCAATTGTCACACTTTCTAAGCGTTTCTCATGAAGAACACCATATATCATTGAAAAGAGTTAACTTCTAAGCTTTAAAACAATCCAAAGAAAATGGGGGGGTCATGCATTATGCAAGAAAGAACTCACCAGGCAAAAATGGTTAGCGTCATTTTGGACCAAATCGGGCCCGGACAAAACCGGTGTTTAGCATTCTCTACTTTCACTTTCAAAAAAGGTCAAAATACTAAAAGTGATCAAATCAATCATTTCCAGTGCATCCTATACACATTTACAATGAATTTTAACTCAATGTCATAATTTATAATCAATACCTTCAAGTGATTTATACACTCATTTCTAAACAAACAAATGGTTTTTTAGGGACTATTTGGGACTGTAGATCAGCATGACAGCGGATGTATTTGGCATAATTTGATCTTGTAGAGGGTTCTCTCAAGTATGTTTTCTACCAAATTATCTTGGGAGTCAGACAAACGGATACAGAGAAGAAGAATTTAAAAGTTATGGCATTTTTTTCCTTTCTAAAGCAGCAGCAACCAAACTTGTGCATAGAATTTATATCTTTGAACAATTTTGAAACAGATACCCCAAAGTAACATTCCTTTTAAGTTTGGTTGAAATTGGTCCAGTGGATAAGAAGGAGAAATGTTATTTAAAGCTTCAAGTTTAATTCTTTTCTGATGCCATCTATATGCTGTCTTTCAACCAATCATTATTGCATTGAAAAATGATGTAGAGGGTCACTGAAGGAACATTTCTACACATTTTTCTTGAAATCAGACAAACATGCACTTTCATAAGAGTGGAATTTTGAAAAAGTTGTATTTTTTTCCCCTTTTCTGAATCCACCTTGCTGCAATGTTTTTAAACCAATCAATATGACTTGAAAATGATTTGTAGAGGGTCACACATGGAACATTTCTATCAAATTATATTGGATTAAGATAAGTGGATTTAGAGGAGATTTGCCATTGCCCCTCCCCCTTTCAGATGCCACAGTAACCAAATTTCTTCATAAGATTTAAATCTTTTGAAAGAGGACCACCAAATGATCATTTCTGTGACATTTGCTTAAAATTGGTATAGTGGTTTAGGAAAAGATGGTGACTTAAAGATAAAAGTTAACGATGAACAGAGAGTGATCAGAATAGTTCACCTTGAGCCTTAATGGCTCAGGTGATCAAACAACTGTAGCCCTTATCTTACGAAAGTATCTTATAGTCATGAAAGTGGTCTAAGTCCAAAATCAAATTGGTAAAAGAAAAAAGATAAAAAAAAATACATTATCTTCTCATATAGACAACACTGGATAGTTTTTTCAGTCTAGGTTTTTTTTTCTTAAATTAAAGTGCTTTTACAATCTTCAAAACCAAGGAGGAAGAAATTAAATCTGCATTTCTAGTGATACACGGCTAAAACCAATTTTTATTGGCAATTAATGACTGATCAATGATTCTTATGAAATAAATCAATAATATAATCCACTTACAAATGCCATTGGAATATTAACTCCTCAAAGACTTTCAGAGTTAATGGGGACAAAATTCAATCGGTGCTCTCCTGCAGTTTGGTATAAACCCTTTCACACATGCAGATGGCTTTGTGAAAACATTGTGGACAAAGGAGAAATAGATTGTACTGAGCAACTTCTTCTTATGTCACAATGGTGTCAACTCTCTTCTTTAATAATATAGAGCATGTGAGATGGTCAACTCTTAGAACTTTGTCACATTGTGACAAGTTGGGACCAAGATCAGCCTCACTCACAGTGCTCTCCCTTTGTAGTTAATTTTATAAGTGTCAGATATTTTTACTATTCCATTTTGAAGTTTCTCTTAAATGATTTTGTTTTCAAATCTCTGGAACTTTCCTGTGACAGTAAAATGGCTCAGCAAGAACACCAGGATTATTAAGCTAAGAAAGCAGGTTTTCAACTCTGACAATAACAGAAGTGATTTATTTTTACTAACAGTGACCTTGGCCATGACCCAAATAACCCCAAGATCAATCCTAGGCTACCTTTTCATCTTAGCTACTTTCCTATGGAATTCCTTAAGATTCATTCAAGATTCATTCAAGTCTAAATTGTCAGCAATAGAGTATGGAAACAAAGGTTTGATGCTGATCCAAACAAGGTCATTCCTATAAACATGTTTCAACTTTGTTGTAAACCTGATTAATTAACCCTTAACGTTTTGATGCCTCTATACAGCAGACAACTTAAAGTAATGAGCAATTTCTCCTTTTGCCCAAATGTTTTAACTCTTTGCAATAATTATACTTTCATCCCTAGATGTTTTCAATGTTGTCTGCTGCAGATTTATTGTATGTTGGAAAGGGTAAAAGTTGTATATATCAGAGAAAAGATACAATGATGTCTTACCTTTGGTACTTTTGCATGTTTTCCCGTCCGTGTATCTCGAATCATGGAAATATCCAGGCTGTCCATGTCCTGTAGAAAATAAAAAATAAAAAAGTTATCAACCAGTCAATTCAAACATTCTTTCATTTTACACATGTGTTTTATTTAGCCTTTATCACATACAACAAATCTGCACCAGAGGACTTAACCCGTTCCCTCATATAGATGCTTTCTGACGCCTCTGCAGCAGACAGCTTTTTGAAAACATAGTGACAAAAGAAGAAATTGCTCAAAACCAGCAATTTCTCCTTTTGCCACAATGTTTTCAACTTTACGTCATAGGTGATCCATTTAATTAAAGAGATTTTCTATTTTTTGACAAAATATGTTCAAAGTCGTCTGCTGCAGAATTGTCGTATGAGGGAAAGGGTTAAAAAACAACTTGGCAAATGTTGTCAAATTCTCCAGCTGCAGGTTTGTTGTATGTGGGAAAGGGTAAATTGTTGACTTGGTTCATTTGAGCTATTTTCCTGTAAACTGAACTAAATAACTGGTCTCTTTAGGCATATGAATAACCTGCTCTTCTGACATTATATTGTAAGAATGTGTGACCTTATCCCTCATATAGACGCTTTCTGACATCTCTGCAGCAGACGGCTTTTTGAAAACATAGTGACAAAAGTAGAAATTGCTCAAGACGAGCAATTTCTCCTTTCACCACAATGTTTTCCACTTTTACCCCTGCGAAATTATGTTCTAGAAAATGGACCAGTTCTAGAACAGTTCCAAAACATCAAGAACAGTTCTAGAACAGTAACACACGCATGTTCTAGAACTTTTGTTCTAGTACTATTCTAGAACATCATTCTAGAATAAATCCAGAACATTTGTTGAACTTGTTTTCATTCTGAAAGTGTTCTTGAAATATTCTAGAACATTTTTAGAACTTTTCAATGACAAAATCTGTTAAAGAAATTTTCTACAAATTTTTAATATTTGGTTCTAAAAGTGTTCTAAAATGTTCCAAAATATGAACTTTTATAATCTGTGATTTACAAGTTCTACAAATGTTCTAGAACATTTTTAGAACATTTCAAGGAAATATCAAGTTCTTGAAATGTTCTACAAATGTTCTAAAACAAAATTCTAGAAGATCATCATCATATCAAGTTCTGCATATGTTCTAGAAATAATCTACAACATAAGTCCAGTACACTTTTAGAATAATTTTACTCAGTCAATTTAATTAAATAATAATGACTTTGTATTTTTTAACTCAGTGTGAATGAATCACTTAAACTTGATCCATTCTGAAGAGAAACAAGGAAACTTCTAGAACACTTCCAGAACCGTTTTTTTTTTTAATAATTGCAACAACAACAACAGGAAGTTGAGATTTTAAATTTTCAAAATGGATGATAATGTGACATGTTAAAATTCAGACAATGTTTTCACAAAACACTCGGTTATAATGGATTGTCATCAAATATTATGTACAAAGTGATTTGTAAATAACTTTTCTTCTCATTCTAATGATAAAAGCAGATAGAAACAAGAAAATGTGTCCATGGAACACGGATGCCCCGGTTGTTAACTATATTTTAAAACGGACGGACGAACAGTTGGTCCAACCTCAAATTGATACAATTTTTTAAACAATGATATGTTGATTGTCATTTGTGTGAAGTTTCATAATGATAGGACATCAGGTTCACTAAAATCTAACTTGACCAAAAACTTTAACCTGAGAATGGAATGGACGAACAGACAGACGAACAGACGGATGAACAGTTGGTCCAATCTCAAATTGATACAATTTTTTAAACAATGATATGTTGATTGTCATTTGTGTGAAGTTTCATAATGATAGGACATCAGGTTCACTAAAATCTAACTTGACCAAAAACTTTAACCTGAGCGGGACGGACGGACGGACGGACGAACGGACGGACTAACAGACCGGAAAACTATATGCCCCTCATACCTCGTATGCCGGGGCATAAAAACATAAAATGAAGCTTTACAAGCACAGAATGTATTCAACTTGGCTTAGATACACTTGACAGGTAAAACTTATGTTAATGAATGTTTATTCAGTGATTTAAAGTGAAATTCATCATCTTTAGTGATAATTCTTGTAACATGATTACTTTTTGGAACACTTTAGGCTTTAGGCAGTTCCAGGCACTGGCATTTTCAGTTAATTTTGTAATTTACTACAATGTCTAGGATAACCCATTACAACATAGTCTATCTTAGACATGTAATAATTGCAAACATGATTGTAGTTTCTGTGAGTTTACTTTTAATTGAATATTTCTTGGAATGTTCTAGGTACATCCCACCCAAGCTCTAGAACAGATACAAGTATGATTCAGCTGTTTACTGAGCAGGTGTCCTGGAACTATTCTAGAACCATCCCACATCATTTCTGGAACAAACCTTCATTGTTCTGAAACCATTCTTGAACTATTCTAGAAAATTCTAGAATTGTTCTGGAACTCTGGTCTAGAACTATTCTGGAATGTTTGTGGGACAGTTCTAGAACGTTAAGTGAGACAATTTTTCCAGAAGAATTGTTCTGGAACTGTTCGAATTATTCTAGACTAGTTCTAGAACAACTCCAGAACAATAGAAGGGGAACTGTTCTCAATCTATTCTAGAATATTTGTTATAGAACTGTTCTTGAACAAGTGGTCAAAAAACAGTAACAGAACTTTTCTAGAACATCTGTCCCTGAAATTTGTCTCATTTAACGTAATAGAAATGTTCTTTAAATGTTCTAGAACGGATCTAGGCTTGTTCTAGAGCAGTTCTTGAACATTTATTCTGGAACAATGTTAGTATAATTCTGGAACATGGCTTGAAGGAATCTGATAGTGGGTCACTTAAGAAACATTTCTACAAAATTATTTGAAAATCGTCCTGACACTTTCGGAGGAGAAGATTTTTAAAGTTTTCACTATAGCCATATAAGTCAAAATAGCCCCGCACCCCTGGCGGCCATGTTTTTCGACCAATCAACATGGCTTGAAGGAATCTGATAGAGGGTCATCCAAGGAACATTTCTACAAAATTATTTGAAAATCGGCCTCTCACTTTCGGAGGAGAAGATTTTTTAAGTTTTCACTATAGCCATATAAGGCAAAATAGCCCCGCCCCCCTGGCGGCCATGTTTTTCGACCAATCAACATGGCTTGAAGGAATCTGATAGAGGGTCATCCAAGGAACATTTCTACAAAATTATTCGAAAATCAGCCTGACACTTTCGGAGGAGAAGATTTTTTAAGTTTTCACTATAGCCATATAAGGCAAAATAGCCCCGCCCCCCCTGGCGGCCATGTTTTTCGACCAATCAACATGGCTTGAAGGAATCTGATAGAGGGTCATCCAAGGAACATTTCTACAAAATTATTTGAAAATCTGCCAACCAGTTTGGGAGAAGAAGAATTTTGAAGTTGTTTTCATTTCGTTGCCATGGAAATCAGAATTCTGCATGGATCCCAAAGTTGAAGGAAATCTGGTGAGGTCAATGAGAGGATGCTTTCTGTGAAGTTTCATCCCAATTGACCCACTGGTTACTGAGGAGAAGAAGTTGACGCACAACGCACGCCGGACAAAAGGTGATCACAATAACTCACCTTGAGCAAAGCTCAGGTGAGCTAAAAATGTCAAACTGGACAATCATTGAACTATTATGAGGGTTTTAATTGGACTACTGGTTATCAATTAAAGAGCAGCTAATCAGCTGTCTCGTTATAATCATGTGGCTTTTAGTAGTACCAATGGTAGCCTGGTACGTACATCATATGGCTGTATAATTCCTTTCCCACATACAACAAATCTGCAGCAGCCGCCTTATATATTGACACAAACATGAAAAGTCTACATAAATAAGACTTAAATTATTAAAAAGAGTTGAAACATTGTGGCAAAAGAAGAAATTGCTCATGAGCTATTTATCCTTTTGTCACAATGTTTTCAAGTCTTCGGCTGCAGAGGCATCAGAAAGCATCTGTATGAAATGGGTTATAGAATTTCATATTGTTAACCCTTTCCCTCATATAGACGCTTGCTGACGCCTCTGCAGCAGACGGCTTTTTGAAAACATAGTGACAAAAGAAGAAATTGCACAGAACGTGCAATTTCTCCTTTTGCCACAATGTTTTCCACTTTTTGTCATAGGTTATCCATTCAATTATGGAGATTTTCTATGTTTTGACAAAATATGTTCAAAGTCGTCTGCTGCAGATTTGTCGTATGAGGGAAAGGGTTAACCTTGTAGTTAATCAATATTTTGAACATTTTTTTACTTAATCAAGAAGAAAACATTAAAGTTGTTTAAGTCTGTGTTAAAAAGTGCCTCAATGAATAACCCTTTCCTACCTGCAGACACATTTAATGCATCTGTCTCCGATTACTTTTGAAAATTGTTATTAAAGGAGAAATTTTTCCTTTTGAAGTTTTCAATATTTTTACATTTTGACCGAAGATTTTTTCAAAGTCAATTGAACTGTTGAAAATTTGTTTGTAAAATTAAGTTTTCCTGAGAAAATATTACAATTTTAAATTGCATCTGCAGGTAGGAAAGGGTTTGAAATGGGAAATGAGAGATTAATGGAAAATAACAATTATATTTAATGCAGAGATCCAAATAAGGAGGGGTATACTGCTCTTTTCCCCATATATTTCTCTTATCATCCAACCCAGCCCTATGTTGTTGGTACTCAAAAGAAAAGTCTACATAGGGTAAGAGGATCAAATAAGGATTTTAGAATAGGGAAAACACCCCTTATCTTGAGCTCTTGATACTAGATTCAGATGTTACAGAAAATGATTGACAGTTTAAAGATAACTTTTAACCCCTTCTCTCATACAGACACTTTCTGATGCCTCTGCAGCAGACGACTTTTGAAAACATTGTGGAAAAAGAATAAATTGCTCATGACAATGTTTACAACTCTGTTTAATAATTTCGGTCTCATTTATGGGGATTTTTCACTTTTAGCCAAAATGTTTTCGAAGTCGTCTGCTTCAGATTTGTTGAATGTGGGAAAGGGTACAATTATCTGCTTCTTTTATCCTTTGAGTGCTGGGTTCAATTTTTTCTGCTGCAGAGGCGTCTGTTTGTGGGAAAGGGTAAATACGGATTTTACTTTTATCTTTCCCAACTAAAGCTAGATCTTCAGTAACAAAATTTATTTTTGCATTCTTTTCCTTTTCGAAAATTTCAATTGGTGAACATTTGCTAGCTATCATCGTATAACCTATAAGCAAGAACACCATAATGTTAACCCAATCCCTCATACAACAATTCTGCAGCAGACGATTTTGAACATATTTTGTCAAAACATAGAAAATCTCCATAAATGAATGGATAACCTATGACAAAAAGTGGAAAACATTGTGGCAAAAGGAGAAATTGCACGTTTTGTGCAATTTCTTCTTTTGTCACTATGTTTTCAAAACGCCGTCTGCTTTAATCCTTTCCCTCATACGACAATTCTGCAGCAGACGACTTTGAACATATTTTGTCAAAACATAGAAAATCTCCATAAATGAATGGATAACCTATGACAAAAAGTGGAAAACATTGTGGCAAAAGGAGAAATTGCATGTTTTGTGCAATTTCTTTTTTTTGTCACTATGTTTTCAAAAAGCCATCTGCTGCAGAGGCGTCAGAAAGCGTCTATATGAGGGAAAGGGTTAAAAGTTAAATGTGACATTGCCAGCAGACATCAGTCCAATTGCTGCAAAAGGTTTTACCCTTTCCCACTTGCATTTTGACACATCTGCAGCAGACGACTGTTTTGAAAACACTGTGGAAAAGGAGATATTACTCATAAAGAACAATTTCTCCTTATATCATAAATGACGTCGCCGGAGTGTAATAAAGCCATTGAATAAATTGCGTGATCAACTAGTGTAATAACAATGCTACGTAACGTGACGTCATAACGTAACGTTTAGCGTTGTAAATACGCGCGCTTTATAGCGACGTTTATATGGATATAGCGCTGTAAATTATTAAATTAGTATTTATGATATAAAAAGAACATTACATTCGTGGTCATTCAATACGAAATTTATTAAACTCGTTTTCTAAAAGTGATAAAAACTCGCCAAGGCTCGTTCTTATCAATTTCAGAAAACTAGTTTAATAAATTCCGTATTGAATGACCACTCATGTAATATCCTCTGTTTTTGCCACAATTTTGTCAACTCTATTCAATATTAATCTTTTCATTTATTGAGCTATTTTTTTTTTTTTTGCTAAGATATGTTCAAAGGCCTTCTGCTATAGATTTGTTGCATGTGGGAAATTGTTAATTGAGAAAAATGCTTTAGAAGTTTTAAAAATATCAAGAAGAGGGTCATGATGGCCCTGGATCAATCACCTGAAATATTTATACCTATCATTTTGTTAGAGAATGAATTAGTTGGGTTTTACGTCACTTCAACACAAAGAGGTCAGTAAGGACCGAAGTGAGAAATGGAGGTGAGCAAAAATGACAATTAAGAAGATGAATCTGAATACTGGAAAGGAATATTATATTCTTGCATCCTAGTTTTTAGCTTCCAACATTGAAACCAGTCATCATTTGAACACTTTTGGTAGAGAACCACTAGACAATGCTACACACCAAATATCTAAGCTCCAGGCTTTTCATTTTTATAATTTTTTCCTTCATAATCATATATCTTTGTAAAACGGATGACCCCTAAGGCGAGGCCAATTTTTTACCAAGGGGCATACTTTGACAAATCTTAGTACAGGACCACTAGATAATGATACATACTAAGTATCTAAGCTCTAAGCCTTTCGGTTTCAGAAAAGAAGATTTTCGAAGTTTTTCCATATATATCTCTTTGTAAAACATGCGACTCCTTGGGCGAGGCCAATTTTGACCCCAGGGGAATAATTTGAACAGTCTTTGTAGAGGACAACAAGACAATGACACACACTAAGTATCTACGCTCTATAGCTAGGCCTTTCTGTCTCATTCAAGAAGATTTTCAAAGCTTTTCCTTTCGGTTGCCATGAAATTATTTTCTTTGAAACAAGATCATCCAACGAAGGATCTTTCCTACCAAGTTTAGGCAAAATCCAAACACCGGTTGAGGAGGACATGTAATTTTAAGAAATTATTAACGAAGGATGACAAATGTCAGGCTATCTTTATAGCTCACCATGACAGACTAACTCGTGCTGTGTGCTCAGAGGAGCTAATAATTGTACCATCTTACCGAGGGCTTTGCGTGAAATGGTTGTTACTTAAATTGGTATTTTTTTACCAAGGTTAATCACCTCGCCATAAAGTCTTTATAAGTGTTAAATCATTTTACTTGGTAAACAATGGAAATTTAGGTGCCATTGCTCGTTCTGAGCAATGGCACCTAAATTTGAATTGTTTGCAAAGAGATCAAAAATGCCCCTAAACCAGGGTATTCAAAATAGGTTTTAAGTTACAACCGTTTCACGCCAAGCCCTCGATATTATACTATCAATATGTTGCTATATACACAACTTTATAATACCAAGGCAGCCTTTTTATATGTATCTGACCAATAGAAAAGATGATTATATAGAGAACTTAGTTGAAGCTAAAATATATGTAAAATATGTCCCACACCTTGAATATAATTGTAAGAAAACTGAGACATGTTAAAAGAGAATTCAATCTAACTACCTGCTTGCTTTTTGAGGATGCTGCCCTAGATTGAGCCCCCCTAGAGGAGCCCCTTGAGGAACCCCTAGTTTTAGAGGTTGATCCGCCTCTTTTTGATTTAGAGGTTGAGGCCCTTGATTTAGGGGTTGCTTGTCTGGAGCGATGTGAACTGGTCTTTGCAGTTTCATCCTGATCGCTTTGCTGTAATAGGTTTATAGTTTAAAGAATAAAATGTTAAACTTTAATTGAACACCAGTCCTGCAGAGCTGTAAAATTATACGTACAAAAGTACACTTATTTGAAGCATTAATGTATCAACTTACTTTGAAAAAAAAATTCACATACTAAAAGATATTATTTCAAATTAAGTCACATTATTATATACATCTGTAGACTCATAGGTTCATTAGAAAAGTCCCATAGACAAATCAAAATGAATTTGGTTGAGTACAATTCATAACAAGAGCTGTCCGTAAAAAAAAGACAGCACACTCAACTTTTTAGTCCTTGAAAATAAAACAAAACTTTTTGCAGTAATAGGCAAAACCAAAAACCTTGACAGAGTTACCTTACCTGTCTACAGATAGGGTTCATGATGGTAAAATAACCTTCACATGTTTGTGTAATCTTGTCTGTTAATTAATGAGGGTAATAATTGTAAGTAAGTATAGGTAAGTGAAAAAGCTATATCTCTAATGGTTTTGAAAAAAAGTGAGGTGGTACAAAAAACTTAACCGAAATTCTGAGTTGAAAAAGGGCCATAATTCTTACCAAATCCTTGACAGAGTTATATACTCTTGTCTGTTGATGGAAGTAATGATGGTGAACACTTATTGTAAGTTTCAAAGCAATATCTCTAATGGTTTTGAAAAAAGTGAGGTGGTACAAAAAACTTAACCAAGGTGTGACGCCAACGTCGACTCCGAGGCGAGTAGGATAGCTAGCCTTTCCTTCAAAAATTCGAGCTAAAAAGGTCCCGATACAGAATTGTTTTGAAACAAGAGATGTTTGTCAAACGTTGTATTTTTCTTTTTCTACATAAACGCTACATAATGCAGATAAAACCTACACCCAACACAACAACAAACTCTGGTTATCAGAGGTTCAGATAAGGAGGATTATTCCGCTCTTTCCCCCACAATTTCTCCCTAATTATTAAAGCAAACTCTATGTTGTGGGTACTCAAAAGAATCATCTCAGTGAGACGATTCTTTTGAGTACCCACAACATAGGGTTAGAGGGTCAAATATGCAAGACACTCCTTATCTAGAGCTCTTGGTTATATATATCATGATCTCACAAACAAAGGGTCCTTGTTACATGTTCACCTTTGACCTTTCCCACATACAAACAACATTTTATGCTTTATTATCAGACTTTTGAAAATATTTTCTATAATATATTTTAGTTGAATTGAAACTAATATAATTTAACCCTTTCCCTCATATGACAAATCTGCAGCAGACGACTTTGAACATATTTTGTCAAAATATAGAAAATCTCTATAATTGAATGGATAACCTATGATGAAAAGTGGAAAACATTGTGTCAAAAGGAGAAATTGCTCGTTTTGAGCAATTTCTTCTTTTGTCACTATGTTTTCAAAAAGCCGTCTGCTGCAGAGGCGTCGAAAAGCGTCTATATGGGGGAAAGGGTTAAGCAACATCTGCACATCGTCTCGGTATGGTGAACATTTGAGGTCAGTTATTTCAAAATACTTCAAATAGTTCAAAAGTTATTGAGCATACACAAAATATAGTCATATGACCTTTGCATTCTAATTGCAATCTTGACCTGGAACCAAAGTGGTCGTAACATGCGCTCTGCATATTGCCTCAGTATGGTGAATATTTGTGGTGAGTAATTTCAAAATCCTTCAAGAGGTTCAAAAGTTATGAAGCTGAAATGATTTGTGACAGACAGACACCAAGGGCAAAAACAATATGTCTCTCCATTATATGGGGGAGAAATAAATATGGGAAAGAGTTGAAAACAGAGTGAAATAAGTCATCTTCTGCAGATGTGTCAAAAAGTGTCTCCATGAGGTGAAGGGCTAAACTGAATCTTAAGACAGTGAAGTTTCTGGAAGCAATATGCCTAAACAGGTCAGATAATTTATTCTAGGTCCTACTTGGCCTACAAATTGGAAATCTTTATTCAAACAGAGACATATAAATAAAAACCTTCGCAACATGGTGAAATCTCGCATTGTATTGAAGGTATGACGAGAATCTTGTTGATCATAGAACTTGTCCTGCATGCATTCAGTAAAAGTAACAAGCATCTTACGATCATGATTACTCCATCAAATACCTCAATTAACTATGTTTAATCAGAATACAAGAGGGCCATGAGGCTCTGGAATCGCTCACCTGAGAATGGGCTATTTAAGACATAACTCTCTCATGCTCAAGCCAAACATGTGGCTTCCAGAGTGTTAACAAGATTTCCCTTAAATTTGGTCTAGTGACCTAGTTTTTGACATGACATGACCCATATTCGAACTTGGCCTAGATATCATCAGGACAAACTTTCTGATAAAGTTTCAACATGCTCAAGTTTAAAATGCGGCTTCAAGAGTGTTAACAAGATTTCCCTTAAATTTGGTCTAGTGACCTAGTTTTTGACATGACATGACCCATATTCGAACTTGGCCTAGATATCAAAAGACAAACTTTCTAATAAAGTTTCAACATGCTCAAGTTTAAAATGTGGCTTCCAGAGTGTTAACAAGATTTTCCTTCAATTTGGCCTAGTGACCTACTTTTTGACCGGACATGACCCATATTCGAACTTGGCCTAGATATCATCAAGACAAACTTTCCGACAAAGTTTCAACATGGTCAAGTTTAAAATGTGGCTTCCAGAGTGTTAATTAACAAGAGTTTCCTTCAATTTGGCCTAGTGGCCTAGTGACCTAGTTTTTGACCCGACATGACCTATATTCGAACTTGGCCTAGATATCACTATGACAAATATTCTGACAAAGTTTCAACATGCTCAAGCCAAAAATGCGGCTTCAGGAGTGTTAACAAGATTTTCCTTAAATTTGACCTAGTGACCTAGCTTTTGACCCGACATGACCTATTTTCGAACTTGGCTTAGAGTTGATCGAGATATATGTTCTGATAAACTTTTATAAAGATTGGATGCAAAATGTTGCCTCTAGTGTAGTAACAAGCAAATGTTGACGACGGACGACGAACGACGGACAAAAGGCGATCACAATAACTCACCTTGAGCACGTACCTTGAGCACTACGTGCTCTGGTGAGCTAAAAATCTATGAATTATTTGATTGATTGATTGGGGTTAAAAACACCATTTTCAACAAGTATTTAGTATCCATATGTGTTTCCTGACTTTCCCCACCTATACCCCACACAAGTCTTTACAAGCAACTGGCTGCTTTTCAATAAAGATTGTAAGCCCATTGGTGGATGATGAATGCATGATTCTGTCACATTGAATTTAATCAAACCCTGGATTGACAGCCATATTTGCTATGGACCAAGTTTATGGCAGGCTTAGAGGCACAAATTATTTGGAAAAAGAAAACCCCTACAAATGAAAGTTTTATTATTGCATAGAGTGGAAAACATTGAGGCAAAAGGATGAGCAATTTCTCCATTTTGCCACAATGTTTTCAAAAATAATCTACTGAATATCTTAAAAAATGTGTTGATATGGGAAAAGGGTTAAATATAATAATTATGTCTCTCTTTTTTACATCAATGCAAGTAAACCATACAGGCTACATAAGGAAGAGCCAGGTTTTTGTATATGTCGCTGCCAAAAGGAGAATTTTCCGTAAAATGAGATACCACATTTTATTGATTTCACAACCTACTGAAAGACTGCAGTGAGAAGTGTAGATTTTTTCTGTTTCTGTAACAATTTCACAGCCAAACTACTTAAGTTAAACCCTATTCCTTGATAGGAAAGACTTATGATGCCTTTACTGTTTAGACACCTTTAGAATACATTATGGAAATAGGACAAATTGCCAATGTTGAGCAATCTGTACTTTTTTCCAAGGTGTTTTTCATCTCTGTGTTATAGTTTCTTGAGAAACTGCTTTTTTTCAAATGTATTTAATTTGGAAAATTCTTATGCTCAGGTTAACTCTTAACCATCTGCATATATGCATTTTTCTCACATCTGCAAGCAGACAACTTTTGGGGGGGAAGTTAAGCAAAATGAACAAGAGGCCCATAAGGGCCTATGCTCTTCTGGCATTGATCTGGCTTGTTTCAAAAGGAACCAATATGTCATCAATATTCAAATACCATCTTAGTTTGGTGAAGATCAGATAGTAAATGGAAGCTTTATTGTGTTCACAAGCTGTATTATAGCAATTTTGACAATTTCAAGGGCCATAATCCAGCCATGCATGGGTAGATCTGGCTGTTTTTTAGAAATGAACCAAACTCTCATGGATATCTAACTACTGTATAAGTTTGATTGAGATACAATAAAAAATAAGGACTGTATCATGTTAACAAGCCCTATTATAGCAATTTTGACAATTTCAAGGGCCATAATTCAGTCATGCATGGGGCGGATCTGGCTTGTTTTCGAAAGGAATCAAGCTCTCATGGATATCTAACTACTGTATAAGTTTGATTGAGATACAATAAAAAAAAAAGAGACTGTATCGTGTTAACAAGCTCTATTATAGCAATTTTGACCATTTCAAGGGCCATAATCCAGTCATGCATGGGCAGATCTGGCTGGTTTTCGAAAGGAACCGAGCTCTCATGGATATCTAACTACTGTATCAGTTTGGTTGAGATACAATCAAAAGTGAAGACTGTATCGTGTTAACAAGAAATTGTTTACAGACGGACGGACGGACGCACGCACGCACACACAGACGACGGACAAATCACCACGACATAAGCCCTTCTGGCCTTTGGCCAGTAGAGCTAAAAATTACTCATGACGAGTTTTTTCTCCTTTTGACACAACATTTTCAACTCCATTCAATAATTATATATATACTTCCAACAATAGGTGTTCAATATTTTTGCCGAGACGTATTTTAGAGTCATCTGCTGCAAATTTGTTGTATTTAAACACTGTTATAAAAATCCTTCAACATAATTATGTCTTTTCAAACAACTGGCTTTTGAAATTTTCCTTATTCCCACAACATTTTCGAAAAGGAATTGTTGGACTTTGCATTTTGGAATACCTTCCATAGCTAATTGACTCACTCACTACAGCCAGAAGTATTATAAAATCATGGTCAGACAGTGTGGTGCCATAATGCAGACTGGCCAGGGTGTATACTTGTGGCACAAAATCTGTTCCAGCAAACAAAGATAAATAAGATATAGAAAAGAGTAACACCTTTTTCCCCCTGTCAATATCAGAAAATCAAGTTACAGGTTCGTTGATCTTCAAGAATAGTGTTAACAGTTGTGAAATATTCCATAGAATGTTTTCTATTTTGCAATGAAATATTCTTGAGTTTGTCATTATTAAGCTGAAATATATGGCGCCTTTAACACATTTCCATTATACAGACTCATTCTGACAAATCTACAGCAGACGTCATTTGAAAACTTGCCACAAAAGGACATTGCTACAAATTTGTAATAACTTCTCCTCTTCTTTTATTAATGGATTTTCCAAATTTTTGCATTGATATCTTTATAGGCCTCAGCTGGGATGTTTTATATGTGAAAAAGTGATAATGGTTTATTAAACCGTATTTTAAGTCATTTTTAAAAGTAACTGTTAAACAGTTATATCAGTGTAGTAGTATAAGCTTAAATGGACACCTCTACCTCATCCATAATGCTATCTGTGCTACCCTTAATGACAAATAAGGAAGCATCATTGCAATTGCTTAAGTCTTTGATATATAACCCACCTTGGGAACAAACTCTCGTCTCCCGATCTTAAGGGTGGATGCTTAAACAACTACGCCACGGAATCGGATAACCATAATACAGATGACACTCAACTTGACACCATGGCAGTAGATGGTGCAAAACATTCTGGGAAAAAGGAAATTGCAATAGGACAATGACCTTGAGCTAAACCATTTTCTTCATTTAATAAACAAGAGCGCCAAGATGGCCCTAAATACCTCATCCAGGTGAAAATATTAAACCTTTCATCGTGTAACAGAATGAACTAGAGCTATCTCTGAATGTGATTAATACCCTGCTGGTTATCAACGTGACATTTCCAGTCCTTCTTAAACTTTCAAGTGTTATCTACTCGAAAAGTTGATCGGCAATCGGTGATTTACCTACATTTGAGATCAGCTTGTGTTAATTTATACATATTATATTGAAGTTAAATTCCATCAAATAGTTTTCAACTTATGCTGCAGACAATGAGCAATAACTCTGTAATTAGTCAAGATATAGTTAAAGTTCTTGTACACAGCATTTCCACTTATCATGCTGAACCAAAGTATGTTGTTTTATTAAAATGCATTAAGAAATTGAGCAGATATTAGCAGTTATTAGCTAAAAAAGATTTGTAGATCTTGTACACTGCACTTCCTGTCATTGTTGTCTAACACTTTATGAAGTTTTATTGAATTCAAACACGTAGGTTTAAAGTTATGCTCTGGACAAAAGTTTGACAACAGAAAAACAAAACTAAGGGCAATAAAAAAAATAGTTATGGTTCTTGTACACTGCACTGCCTCATAGTGTGCTTTACCACTAAATGAAGTTTTATCAAATTCCATCCAGTAGTTTTCAAGTTATGCTCCGGACAAGAAAACAGTAACAACGGGCAATAACTCTGTCAATACCTAATAAAGAGTTCTTGTACTCTGCACTTTCTCTTATTGTGCTTTCTCTACCATTGTATGACGTATCACTAAATTCCATCCTGTAGTTTTAAATTTATTCTCCATGACAAGAAAAATGTAAGAAAGGGCAATAACTCGGTAATTGGCTTAAATAGAGTTATGGATATTGTACACTGCACTTCCTTTCATTGTGCTTTACAATTGTATGAGGTTTGATTGAATTCCATCCACTTGTTTGCAAATTATGCTCCGGACAAGAAAAAAGTAACAAAGGGCAGTAACTCTGTAAATAGCTCAAATATAGTTTTGGTTATCGTACATGCACTTCCTCTCATTTGTCCAGACAATAGTTTGACTACAAAAAACACTCATCAAAGAACAATAACTCTGTAATTTGCTAAAATGAAGTTAAGGTACCTGTACACTGCACTTCCTCCCATTGTGCTTACCATTGTATGAATATTTATTAGATACCATCTGCTAGTTTTCAAGTTATTCTCCGGACAAAAAAAAATAACAAAGGGCAATAACTCTGTAAATAGGTAAAAAAAAAAGTTATGTTTCCTGTACACTGCACTTCCTCACATAATGTTCTATCATCTGATGAAGTTTAATTAAATTCCATCCAGTAATTTTCAAATTATGCCACAATGCTACACACCAAATATCTAAAGGGCTCTAGGCCTTTCTGTTTTAGACAAGAAGATTTTCAAAGTTTTTCCCTGGTGACCCCATGGGCGAGGCCAACTTTGACCCCAGGAGCATACTTTCACCAATCTTCGTAGAGAACAACTAGACAATATTACACACCAAATATCTAGCCTCTAGGTCTTTCTGTTTTAGACAAGAAGATTTTCAAATTTTTCCCTGTATATCTCTTTGTAAAACAGGTGATCCAACAGGCAGGACCAACTTTGACTCCAGGGGCTTAATTTAACCAATCTTGGTAGAGAACCACTAGACAATGCTACACACCCAATATCTTAGCTCAAAGACCTTTCCGTTTCAAAAAGAATTTTTCAAAGTTTTTCCCTGTATATCTCTTTGTTAAACAGGTGATCCAACAGGTGGGCCAACTTTGAACAATCATGGTAAAGGAACACTATACAATGCTACACACAAAATATCTTAGCTCTTTTAATTTCAGACAAAAATATTTTTTAAAACTGTTTCCAACCTGTTGCCATAGCAACCAGAGTTCTGCATGGAATTAATCTCTTGAAAAGTTTAGAAAGGGCACCACCCAAGGAGCTTCCTGTGAAGTTACATCGATATTGGCCAATTACTAAGGTTTACAAGAAGATGTCGTTTGGAGCAATTGTTTACAGACTGAAAGTGATCACGATTATAGCTAACATTTGTGCTCAGGTGAGAAAAAAGAAATGAAGCAGGTGACTTATAGGTAAAACTTTAACAAATCTCTATAATTGATGAAGAAAGATTTATGGAAGTGCTGATTGTGACTTTAAAAGTTATCTGCTAGAGGTGTGTCAAAATGTGGCACCAAAAACATTTTGACGCATCTGCAGCAGAAGATTCTTAAAACAATGTGGCAAATAGACAAATTGCTAACTCTATTCAATAAATACACTTTCATTTGTAGATATTTTCCATAACTTGCCTTGATGTGTTCTAAGTCATCTACTCAAAGTCTGTTGGAAAGAGTTAAACCTTTCCAATTTTCAGATACATTTTGTTCTATTTGAAGCAGGCAAATTGTAAACATTGTGGGGATCGGTCAAATTAATATTCAATGAGCAATTTCTTCTTTTGCCAAACATCATCAGATGTTCAACTCTATTGAATTAATCCACTTTTATTAATAGAGATATTTCATATTGTTGATGATATGTTTTCAAAGTAATCTGATGAAAGGTTCATTGTATGTTGGAAATAGGGCTGTTAACCCTTTCCCACTGGCAGACGCATTTTACATATAGCAGCAGACGACTTTTGAAAACATTGTGGCCAAAGGGGAAATTGCTCATGATGAGCAATTTCTCCTTTGGCCACAATGTTTTCAATTTTATTTAACAATTAAGTTATCTTTTATGGGGATTTTTCAGGTTTTTGTCACTATGTTTCAAAGACATCTGCTGAAGGTTCGTTGTATGCTTGAAACGGGGGAGTTATGGATACCAAGTACATGGACAATCCATGGATTTCACAGCCAATATATCTCATAATAGAAATCATATCCCTGATTTTATCCTGTATGACATTAATTAGAACCACTTCCGTAAATTGAGCCATGACCCAGGAAACCAATGCCATCCAATATTGAGTCTTAACCCTTTCCCACTAATACACACATTTTGATGCAGATGAATTTTGAAATGGTTGTGGGAAAAAGGGCAGAAATTGCTCATAAAAAGAAGTTTCTCCTTTTGACACAATGTTTTTCAACTGTTTTCAATCATTATACAATCATTTATAGAGACTATCCATATACCTGACCAAGTGTTTTCAAAGTAGTCCGCCACAGAATTGTTGTTTTTGGGATAAGGGTTTAAGAATAATTCAGGTCTAGATAATGGCATCGTCAGTATAGTGGTCTTTGCCCCTCAATATATATATATATATATATTATTACTCAACAATAACTATAGTGTTGTGGGTACTCAACAGATTGATTGATTGATTGATGTTGCCTTTATCAACGCAACCTGGCTTTTTCCTACCTGTACTCCACATGACATACAGCTTACTGACTACTTTCCCACATAGATTATTAAGCCTGCTGTTGGAAGCTGAATTATGCTATTCACAATGACAAATTTTGTCAATCATCATAAAGAATGAATGGCCAAACAGGAGATCAAGTCACTAGCCCTGGATTGATAGCTCTTACCATTACCGACTGAGCTCAATGGATGCTCAGAACGATTATCCAAGTGATCCAATAATTGCTCATTATCAACAATTATTCCTTTTTGCCAAAATTTCTTCGAAAGTTTAATGGTGCAAATCCATCCAATTGTGTCTGCAAGTGGGGAAGGGTTTAAGGAATGGAATGATAATTAAAATCAGTTGAAAACATTGTAGGAAAAGAAGAGCAATATTTCCATCTGTATCAAGGCAATCCTGAATTAATCCTGAATTCTCACATACATACAGCATATAGCATATCTGAAGCAGATGACTGAAAACATCTATGTACAATTTTGGGATATCACTATAAATGAAATTATAATTATTGAATAGAGTTAAAAACATTTTGGCAAAAGAAGAAATTGCTCATCTTGAGCAATTTCTTCTTTTGCCAAAATGTTTTTGAATGTCATCTGCTGTAGGATGCATCAAAATGTGTCTGCAGGTGGGAAAGTGTTCATTGACAGAATATGAACACTTTTTCATTCCTCAATGATCCAGGTCAGCAGAGCTTCCGATAAAGAGTTTTTATGTCAAAAATACGTTACCAGTCATTTAATACCTGATATATAAGCCCCTAGCACTTAACTCATCCAGAAATTTGATCACGCCCAGCGTATCCCTCACGTCCGTGTGATATACACGGCTGCCGGCAAGCACCGGCCTACGTGACCCACGTGCCACTTTTAATTTCCTGGACACACCATCTTGACGGCTAAGATATTTATTTATTTATAAATTATTTTCTTTGTCTTTTTAAGGCGTTTTCGTGTTAAGCAAGTTTGCTCATTCAGTCCCGAATCTGTATAAAACATTAAGCTAATTTAAATTGTGAAAATTATTGTTTGTTTTATATGTTTATTTTGTACACAACAAATTGAAAGTCACGGTGGTTTACCCCACCCACTATTTCAATCACATCGTCGAGTGCGGATTCCGAGTATTGTTTTTTCAACATCCTTATTTCCCCTCCTCGTTAGAGGTATCAATTATTGTTATCATCTTCTTGTGTATGATATGTTTGTTGTATATTTATTGAATTAAATTTATGGAAAGATTTTGTGAAAAAATATTTTCATTAGGTACGTCCATAGTAAACTAGAAAATAAAAAGTAGATTTTTTTTTTGTTTTTTGGTGTTTATTTCGTATATTATTCTGTAAATAACTATGCCGAAAGAAGGTGATCAGAGGCGTGGAACATTGCGGCCATATAGTAGCTACATGGGACACTCACCTCTCCTGTCTAAATTGCACTTCGTGCACACAGGAATCACCCTGTGAAATCTGCAGTTCCTGTACCGCTTCCATTTGGAATATGGCTGGGAAAAGGAGATTGTACAGAGACCGGAAGAAGAAGGTAAGTAAAAAACAAAAAGTGCTGAGTTCTTCTAGCGGTGAGGAGTTTGAAGGGTTTTCAGACTCCGAGATTGTGGCGAGTGTGCAGAAGGTTACGGCTGTTCCTTCTACACTCGTCACAGACGCTCTTTCTTCGGCTGGCTCTGCAAAGGGCAGGAAAGAGCGACTGGCAGAAGGGTTTGGAGTTAGTACTGCGGAGAAACGGGGGTCTGTGGACCATTTCTCTTACGGAAAACAACATTCTCTGATGCCAGGTGTTGGGGCTAATCCTTCGGGTGAAGCAACAGGCCTTTCTCAGGGAAACCTGGCAGATTGGCCGATTCCAACACAACCCTCTGTGGTTTATGAGTCTTCGGATTCATTCAGGTCCAAAGAATGATGCCTACGGGCGGAAATCTTTGGAGACAAATGTTGGGATAACGTCTAACGTTCTTAACATAGGTCAACCGGGTAATGCTTTCGAGCAGAACCCTTATGACTCCGGGAAACCGGTCACCGGGACACCGGGCACCGGACAACCGGGTAGTCATATTGCCACCGGGTCACCGGGTTTTTGGCAACCGGGCATGAGTCAACCGGGTACCGGGCAACCAGGTACAGGAGGACAAATGTCTGGACAGCATGTTCGATGGGATAATAATTATCCTTCCGTCAATAGACAACCATACATGCTGTCAGATAGCCACGGTATGCGAGACGCCGGTCATCCAGGTTTTGTTTTACCTGGCACCGGGCAACCGGGCACCAGTCAACGGGTAACGGTGGACCAGGTCTCGGGCAACATCAACGTATTGATATGGGGTATCATTCGTTTGCCGGACATCCGGGTATGTTGTTTAATAGTTACGGTAAACCGGTCCCCGGTCAACCGTACCCCGGACAGCTGAGTAATAGTTATCAAACCTATGGTCATTACGTACCTGGTTCAAATTCTCAGCCGTCGAACACCGGGTATAGGGAGTTTCGTTCTGAGAAATCAATCCGTTCTCCAGGGGGGTCGGTGTATATCTCTCGAGATTACACCCCTTCTCAATACCAACCCCCGTTTCAACCGGAACAAAGGGGTGGTGATCTACGGTTTACTCAGGCCTACCGGGAGCAGCAATATCCAAATAATGGGAATTTGCAACCCCCGGGAGGACACCTCTCTATGAGGCAGTCCTTAGATAGGCATCCCCCCGAGCAAGTACACTCGATGTGTCCTGTGAAGGGGAGGCCGGGACCGTCACACACGGTTAGCTCGGTCCCGACTGTCGACCCAGTTCAACTTCATCCTGCTGCGGAAGGGAAGTCGTTATCAAGGGTTCTACATCAGTACATAGATTCATCTCATGATTCCTTGTCTGAGTCGGTCGTTCAACTCCCGGTCGAGAGACCAAGTAGAGCTGAACATGGTCACAGGATTCAAAGCTCTCCCACACCTGAAATGGGAGATCAGTCCTTTTCAGGTGACGAGCCAACGGTAGAGCGTATGTCTCTACAACAGGCTATTGATGAAGTGTTCAGGGTAGTTCCAGACCATTTTTGCCCAAAGGTTGACGCTCCCCCTCGTCGGAAAAACCTATCAAGTCTCGAGGAATTAAACGCAGAGGCTTTTACACCACTACGTTTGCTTCCTCAGGCAAACAATCTGGGCAGATTGATTGAACAATTGCAGGCCACCAGGTCTCTTGACTCTTGTCAACCCTGGTCAGTCCCAGCAGCCATTTCTAAAGAATGGGTAACTCCTAAGAAGTATACCACTTCGAAAGAGTTCTTCCCAGTCAAGGTGCCAGCCTTAGACGGGGACGCTGCTATGCTGGGACTGTCTGCACCCACTTCTGTAACGGTTAATTCCAAGTTACTCGAGAAGTGGGAGGCCAGAGCTAGGTTGGGTGTTATGGTTTCTTCTCATGATGATCATTTCGCTGTAGCTCTGTCCCAATTGTTAAAAGAGGAGAATGTCTCTAGCAGAGGTGCTAACAGAATTTTGGAAGCTTTTGATACGGGCAATAGGCATCTCATGGCTCTGAATCTTCAGAACGCCACAGAGATGCTGTCCGCAAGGAGAGATGCGGCTTTAGCCAAATCCTCCTTGCTGCTTCAAGAAAGCAAGGACAAACTGAGAACTGCTCCTCTAGCTTCCGATCTCCTCTTCGGTGGAAGAATAGCTGCGGTGACTGTTTCTGATTCATCAGAACAGTCCAGACGCCTCTCGGCGAATGCAGCTAATGCTTTTGCACAGAGCCAGAAGCGCTCGGCGCCATCTGGAAAAGGGGGTAAGGCTAGGAAACCTCCCCATGCCAAGAAGCAAAAGCAGGATGTTAAGACCTTTGCGCCAAAACAACCGTCTTCCACGGGCCAAAAGTCTGCCAAACCAAAGCCCCACTTTTAAGCGGGAGCTAAGAGGCATACTTCTAAGCGCAGCTCTCTCCCTAGGCCGCAGACCTAGGGATGCACACCTCTCTATGATCTTCCCAAGGCCGGAGATAGCAGTCGGGGGCCGCTTGTCGCATTTCATAGAGGAGTGGGAATGTATAACAGAGGATCGTTGGATCTTGTCTGTGATACGGGAAGGGTACTTAATTCCCTTCGTTTCCCCAATTCATCTCCTCTGACAAGCGTGCCGATCGATATGTCATCCGGCCATGTCAGAAGTGATTTCATCACTTCTGAAAAAGAAGGCTATAGAGAGGGTTCTCAACCCCAATTCTCGGGGTTTCTACAGCCGTCTATTTCTTGTTCCGAAGAAAGACGGTCGGTGGAGACCGGTAATAGACTTATCAGCTCTAAATCTATTGATACCGGTCGAGAAATTCAAGATGGAGTCGGCCCGCTCCATCAGAACAGCTATCCGGAAAGACGACTGGGCGGTCTCTCTAGACCTCACAGACGCATATTACCACATTCCGATCGCTTCCTCGTCGAGGAAATACCTTCGGTTTGTGGTAGAGGGAGAAGTTTTCCAATTTGTGGCACTTCCCTTCGGCCTCAAGTCCGCACCGCGAGTATTTACCAAGGTAATCAATGCTGTGTGAGCCTTTCTGCGTATGCAGGGCCCACAGGGTAAAACGTTCCCGGTCACCTAAATGTTTTAGCAGACAGTTTATCCCGCCAGAACATGATTCTACCGGCGGAATGGACTCTGAACCAGAGTGTGGTAAACTCTGTGTTCATGCAGATCGGAACACCTCTGGTGGATCTTTTCGCCACCAGAGCCAATCATCGGCTTCCACTCTATGTGTCGCCAATGTACGATCCTGCAGCTTGGGCAGTGGACGCACTGACCCTCGATTGGAACCGTCTATTCGGGTATGCGTTCCCCCGTTCATTCTAGTCCCAATCGTACTTCAAAAAGTACTACGCTCTCAACATTGCAGAATACTATTGATAGCACCATTCTGGCCCCAGAGATCGTGGTTCAACGATCTCCTGGCCTGCCTCTCGGCACAACCGGTACGTCTTCCTCTTCAAGACGACCTTCCCCCCGTTCATTCTAGTCCCAATCGTACTTCAAAAAGTACTACGCTCTCAACATTGCAGAATACTATTGATAGCACCATTCTGGCCCCAGAGATCGTGGTTGAACGATCTCCTGGCCTGCCTCTCGGCACAACCGGTACGTCTTCCTCTTCAAGACGAACTTCTGTTTCAGCAACCGGGTCGGCGTCTTCATCCCAACCCGGCAATGCTACACCTTCACGTTTGGAGTTTATCAAGCGTTCAATCCGAGAGAGAAGCTTTTCTGTCAAAGTTGCCTCTCGCATCGCAGAATCAAGGAGACAGTCCACTAGAATTGTCTATGATTCGAAGTGGGCGATCTTCTCAGATTGGTGTGGTGCAAGATCGGTCAATCATGAGTGTCCCTCTATAACTCAGATTGCCGATTTTCTTCTGTTCCTCTTTGAGGAAAAGCATCTGGCTGTTAGTACGGTTAAAGGATACCGCTCTATGCTATCGAATACTCTTAAGTTCAAAGGGGGAGAGAGCATTGGTTCAAATCCATTTCTCTCTGAACTTATACATTCTTTCGAGCTAGATAAACCTATTTCCAGGAGTTTAACTCCAAAATGGGATTTATCTTGTGTTCTTAGGTCACTTACGAAAGCTCCCTATGAGCCTCTTGGGTCTGCGTCTATTAAGTTCTTGACTTACAAGACAGTGTTTCTACTCGCTTTTGCGACCGCTAGGCGTAGAAGTGAGTTACACGCACTATCTGTAGAGTCGGGGTACGCCAGGTTCAATGAATCCGACGGCTCCTTCACACTACTTTGTCAGCCTGGTTTTCTGGCAAAGAATCAGTTACCGTCGGTTCTCCCGGAAACCATTACAGTTCCCAGTCTCTCTGCAAACTGTGGTCCTTCTGATCCCGACAGATTCCTTTGTCCCGTCAGATCTCTTAAGTATTATCTTAAGAGGGTTGACGGGGCAAGGGGTCTTAGGAAGAGATTATTTCTTCCTCTTTTAGGAGGTAATGATATTTCAGCAGCTACTATTTCTCGCTGGATATCATCTACTATTAAGTTAGCGTACAAAGATCTGTCACTCGGCGATCTCTCATTGCTTCAGGTTCGTCCGCATGAGGTTCGCGCTCTTTCTACTAGTTGGGCCTTTACCAACAATGTTCCTTTAGAGGACATTATGCATGCTGCAGTATGGAAATCGCAGTCCACGTTTTCATCGTTCTATCTGCGTTCCATGTCTTCTCAGTCAGATAATTTGTATTCTCTGGGCCCACTTGTGGCGTCTCAGCGAGTTGTTTGCTAAATATGCATTTAACACAACAATAAAGTTCACAGCAGATTGAATATTCCTTTAATCCAATCTCCGACTTTATAAGCTGTTGTGTTCAGTACTACGTTAAAATGACAAATAAATTACATGGTGCTACATCTCTGATGACGAAGTGTTGGACGATCCTCCCGGCCGATGCTGCAAAAGTCATCAGGTATTAAATGACTGGTAACGTATTTTTGACATAAAAATGAAGTTTTTAGAGTAAAACATATTTTTATTAGAAAATACTTACCAGTCATTTCACAGTCCCGCCTCCCAACCCCGCGTCGTCACCCAACACTTACGGTAAATTAAAAGTGGCACGTGGGTCACGTAGGCCGGTGCTTGCCGGCAGCCGTGTATATCACACGGACGTGAGGGATACGCTGGGCGCTATCAATTTTCTGGATGAGTTAAGTGCTAGGGGCTTATATATCAGGTATTAAATGACTGGTAAGTATTTTCTAATAAAAATATGTTTTACTCTAAAAACTTCATTTTGACATCCTTATTTTATTTCACCTTTAACCCTTTCCCTCATATAGACGCTTTCTGACGCCTCTGCAGCAGACAGCTTTTTGAAAACATAGTGACAAAAGAAGAAATTGCTCAAAACGAGCAATTTCTCCTTTTGCCACAATGTTTTCCACTTTTAGTCATGGGTTATCCATTCAATTATAGAGATTTTCTATATACATTCAAAGTCGTCTGCTGCAGAATTGTTGTATGAGGGAAAGGGTTAAACCCGATGTTATGTGTACTTAAGAAAGAATAATCTCACGGAGACAACTCATTTGATCACAACAACATAGGTTTATTTTGGGAACTCAAAGGGATATTGAGGGAAAAGGAGCAATTTACATGAACTTAATCTTTGCTTAAGGGGCATTTTTTCTGGTGTTAGGATTTGTTCCTGTTTTCTTTATAAACTGGCTATTATCCCCGGAGCAGTTCAAGGTCAAATCCATGGACAGTACTGCTGATTAATTCAAATTGACACGCATAGAATATTTCATCCATTTCCAAATCAACTGTCTAACACATGAGGACACATTTTGATGCAGCAGATGACTTTTAAAAACATTGTGAATTTAGAACTGAATTTCCTCATAATGAGAAATTTCTACTAAAACCACAATGTTCCATATTTTTGAACAAACGTTTTCAACGTTATCTGCTGTAGATTTGTAGTATGTGGGAAAGGTTTAACCCTTTCCCCCATACGACAATTTTGCAGCAGACGACTTTGAACATATTTTAGCCAAAAAATAGAAAATCTTTATAATTGAATGGATAACCTATGACTAAAAGTGGAAAACATTGTGGCAAAAGGAGAAATTGCTCGTTTTGTGCAATTTCTTCTTTTGACACTATGTTTTCAAATAGCCGTCTGCTGCAGAGGCGTCAGAAAGCGTCTATATGAAGGAAAGGGTTAATCAAATTAGATCAAAAGTTCATGGTCAAGTCTTGTTTTACATATTGCATACCGTAGCTATGAACTCTTTAGAGATGAATGTATTCAGGAATCCAGTGTCAATGAATTTTGACACTATCTGATTGTATATTTGATATAGTTGAGTTGTCAGCTTTGTAAGCATCATTCTGGGGATATCAATATGACACTCTGGAAAATAAAGGATTCATTTTGATATAGAAATTAAATGTTTTTGACTCTTTTATCAATTTTAACCCTTCCCACAAGTAGACGCATTTCAAAGCCTAATTGCAGCAGACGACTTTTGAAAACAGTTCGTAAAGAGGTGAAATGGCTCATCATGAGCAATTTCTTCTTTAGGCCACAATGTTTTCAACTCTTTTCAATAAATAGAGGATATTACATGAGTGGTCATTCAATACGACATTTTATTAAACAAGTTTTCTAAAATTGATAGAAACGAGCCTTGGCGAGTTTTTAGCAATTTTAGAAAACGAGTTTAATACAATTTTGTATTGAATGACCACGAATGTTATATTCTATTTATATCATAAATTTCAATTTGACGATTATTAGCCCAAAGTATATATTAACGTCGCTATAATTATAGCGCGGTCATTTTCAATGCTTTTCATTATGACGTTACGTAGCATTGTTATTACACTGGTTGAATACGCAATTTATTCAATGACTTTATTACACTCCCGGCGACGTCATTTATGATATAATTAAACTTTCCCTTATAGTGATTTTTCATAATTTTGCCTACATGTTCTCATTGTCTTCTGCTGCAGATTTTTTGTCATACGACAATATTGCAGCAGACATCATTGAACGCAATTTGTCAAAAAATAGAAAATCTCCATAATTGAATGTATAACCTATGACAAAAAGCCGTCTGCTGCAGAGGCGTCAGAAAGCGTCTATATGAGGGAAAGGGTTAACCTTGGTCAGGTGTTTTCAAGCAGTCCACTCAAGTTACGTAATATCTTAGGTAAATGGTTGACTAGTTATGGAGGGCCAAGTAGTATAACCCTTTCCCACATACAACAAATCTGCAGCAGACTAAGACTTAAATGGAAACATGTGGACAAAAATATAGAAAATCCCTAAAAATTTACTGAAAAAAGTTGAAAACATTGTGGCAAAAGGAGAAATTGCTCGTCTTGAGCAAATTTCCCCTTGTCAAAATATTTTCGAGATGTCTGCTACAAATGCGACGGAATACGTCAGTATGAGGGAAAGAGAGACAAATTAATGGTTATACCAAAAATCAAAGAAAACCAACAAAGTTGGGTAAAGTGCCTAATTAAGCTGTCAGTTATGTTGATATGAAAGTCTGTTTAATGCTGATAAAAACCATCTTCTATTCATTATATCTATTATCCCTCCTCCCCCAATGGACTCTTACAGAAGAATGCATGTTAAACACTTTCCCAGATACAACAGCTAGAAGACTTTGGAAACATCTAGTTAAAAACGTTGAAAATCTCTCTGAACCCTTTCCCTCATACAACAATTCTGCAGCAGACCACTTTGAACATATCTTTAAAAATCTCTTTAATTGAACGGATAATTCCTATGTTTAAAAGTGGAAAACATTGTGGCAAAAGGAGAAATTGCTCGTTTTGAGCAATTTCTTCTTTTGTCACTATGTTTTCAAAAAGCTGTCTGCTGCAGAGGCATCAGAAAGCATCTATATGAGGGATCAATAGCCCGCTACAGCAGATAATTAATGTGTAAAAATGGATCCGTAATAGTGAAAACCCTTTCCCACATACATAAAATCTGCAGCAGACAACTTTGAAAACAAACCCAAAAACATTTGGAAACACCTTTTGGATGAAAGAACAATAATCAAATAGAGTTGAAAACATGGTGACAAAAGGAGAAATTGCTTGTTTTGAGCCATTTCGCATTTTGTCGACATGTTTTCAAAAAGCCATCTGCTGCAGAGGCGTCAGAAAGCGTCTATAAGAGAGAAAGGGTTAAGATGCATCATGCCCAGCAGTGAGACCACTGACAAGGCAGACTGCCGTATATAAAAACGGTTGAGATCTTAACTGTATGCCTACGTATTCGTTACTTCTGACACAAACCTAGACAGGTATCCTTCGAAAACATCTAGGAATTAATAATGGAAAATCTCATTTAAAGAAAATATATAATATTTAAAGGTAACGAATTAGCATTGTGACAAAAGCAGAAATTGCTCAAATCTTCTCCTTTTGCCACAATGCTTTCAATAGAACAATGTCTCCAACAGATGTGTCAAAATAAGATTTCATGTGGGAGAGCCGTGTCAGGATCAAACACAAAAGACCCCTATTAATGTTTGTCATCATATTTGAAAACATTCTGTGGATAAAATAAATAAAGTTTGAAGATCATATGCCTAGGCGTATGTAAGTTATAAGGGTAAATGCTAGCTTTCACAAAAACTTTAACCATTAACTGTTTCTTTACAGAAAGGTCACAGTGACCTTGACCTTTGACCTAGTAACTCCAAACTCTCTAGGCAAAACCAACTTGAAGATCACAGGCCTAAGTGTATGTTAGTTGTAAGGGTAAATGCTAGCTTGCACGAAAACTTTAACCATGAACTGTTTCCATATAGAAGGTCACAGTGACCTTGACCTTTGACATACTGACTCCAAACTGTGTAGGCATCACCAACTTGCTATGAAGTATGTCCATACCAAGTTTGAAGATCATTGGCCTAGGCGTATGTATGTTATAAGGGTAAAATGCTAGCTTGCACAAAAACTTTAACCAACGCCGACGTGACTACAATAGCTCCCCTTATTCTTCGAGCTAAAAATGAAAGTTTATTTAGTGAAAATATAGATTTGAAAACATTGTGGCAAAAGCACTCTGCAAGTTGGAAATTGGTAATTAACCATGTGTTTCCTGTTTATGAGCTCATTTGCTTTCACTATACATGATTAATCATCTATAACGCTGATGTTTGTAAACATACTAAACCTGTAATGTATTTTCAATGTTTTCCTCAACCATTTCACCTGTTGCCAAATTGTTTTCAACTATTATTCAATAATTGAACTTGCATTTATAGGGATTATTCCCTATTTATTTATTGCTGTTTTCAAAGTCGTCTGCTACACATTTGATAATGAACACATCTGTGGATATATATTTCTTGAAAATCGTGTATACAATTTAAATAAATAGTAGAATATATTGCGGGTTAAGGGGAAATTGCTCGATTTGAGCAATTTCTTCATTTTCCACAATGTTTTCATTATAAAGATTGTTTGCTATATTAAAGGTATCAAATGTATCACTGAACCATATGTTTCCTCGATTATCTTTCTCGCACCAGTACTCCTCAAAACATTTATCCCGGGCAACTAGCTACCCATTGACACATAAACAATTTAGCCCACTGGAGGCACTAGGAAGACCATGTTACTTTTAAGTCACAGATCACTTTTGTCAGAAGTCCGAGAGAATGAGTTGTTTGACAACTGCAGCAGAAGACTTCAAACATATTTTGTCAAAAAATAGAAAATCTCTATAATTGAATGGATAATCTATGACTAAAAGTGGAAAACATTGTGGCAAAATAAGAAATTGCTCGTTTTGAGCAATTTCTTCTTTTGTCACTATGTTTTCAAAAAGCATTCTGCTGCAGAAGTGTCAGAAAGCGTCTATATGAGGGAAAGGGTTAAACTCACAACCACTTGTTTTCATTGCTCGTCTTGTTACCGACAACAGAGATAGCACTGCCCAACTCATCTGTATCTTGTAAAGGGAGGATTATTTATTTAACCCATTGCACTTGTAGACGCATCTACATGTAGCAGACGACTTTTGAAAACATTGTGGCAAAAGTAGAAATTGCTCAAAATGAGCAATTTCTACTCTTGCCACAACATGTTCAACTCCATTCAATTTAGCTTTTTTAGTCATTCAGATATAAATAGAGAACTTTTATAGATTTGCCTTAATGTTTTCAAAGTCGCCTGCTGCAAATTTGTTGTATGTGAGAAAGGGTTAACCAAAGTTAGTTGAAGGCTATAACCCTTTCCCTCATATAAACGGTTTCTGACACCTCTGCAGCAGACAGCTTTTTGTAAACATAGTGATAAAAGAAGAAATTGCACAAAACGTTTCTCCTTTTGCCACAATGTTTTCCACTTTTTGTCATAGGTTATCCATTCAATTATGGAGATTTTCTATGTTTTGACAAAAAACGTTCAAAGTCGTCTGCTGCAGAATTGTTGTATGAGGGAAAGGGATAATGAAGGTGTTGTTGAATAAGGAGAAATCAAACATAATGAGTATTTATTCTTATTTTTTTACATCAGCAACATTCTGCTTATGGAAATATATTATAATATGTTCTGAGGTGATAACTAAGTAGCTCCCTCTTCAGAAGCGCTTAGCCCTGGTTAAACTCAGTCGGTAGCGACGTGGGCTTTCAAGAGTTCAAACCCCAGCTTGGACAACATTCTTTCCGTCGTTTGACAAAAGTCACTGTGACAATAGCGTCATTCGGCTTCCACCAATGGGCTAACAGTCTATTTGGAAAAGCAGACAGTTGCTTGGAAAGATTGCTGTGTGGATTACTGGTCTAAGAAAGCCAAGAAACACATGTTGAGTAAGTGAACTGGCCGCCATGATATGACTGAACAATTGTTGAAAATGGCGTTAAACCCAAATCAACCATCTTGAGAAGCATATTCATTCCGTCATTTCGATTAACCGTTTTCCGCCTTCAGACGCATTTTTAGCAGCATGTGACTTTTGAAAACATTGTGGCCGAAGGTGAAATTGCTTATGATGAGAAATTTCCTTTGGCCACAATGTTTACAACTTTATTCAACAATTAAGTTATATTAAAATTTATGGAAATTTTTCAAGTTTTGGTCACTATGTTTTAAAGTCGTCTGCTACAGATTTGTTGTATATCTCAGGTTAACTACAAACAAATATCAATACTGTAGACCAGGGCTACGCAAAACCGATAAGTTGCCGGTTTAAACCGATTTTGAACTTGGCGGACCGTTTTCAATCTTTAAACTAGTAACTAAATCGGTCCAGGAATTTTTATAAATTAAAACTAATATAAAATCGGTCCAGGAATTTCTATAAAGCTAACTATATAACACCTCCGCTACAGGTCACTATGTAAACAGAGTCGTCTGTACACCTTCGAGATAGTCACTTACCGTGACGTAAACAGGATTATCGATCCAATTAACTTTGAAAATCGTGTAAACTGATAGATAATGCCATTCGGAATCCTAGGTGATGAATAGATGACAGAATTACCCGAGAAAATCCAATTGAATGCATGCGGTAATAATTTCATGCATCTGTTTGGCTGTTGGGGTTATTAGGGAATTTCCATAGGTCACGTGACCTTTGTAACCCCTTTCAAGATGGCATGGAAAAAGGGATATTTACGAAACGATTCGTAAAAATAAATTTTTCACAGTATATTTTATAAGGTAGAAGTTTTGAGTTCATTTCATTTAATTTGTCCTTCGATACATTAGTGAAAGGGCTCAACGAAATTTACTTGTGATGTTCAAAAAGTCAAATGACCGGCTTGGCAACGCTAATTATGTTGACAAAGAGAACCGGGTCAAACCGGTTTATAATTACTCAGCCGGGTAAATGTACTTACCTAAAATATGGCTTTCTCTAATTATTTCAGTCATAGTAATTCCAAAACAACAAAGACCTTTTTTGTAGTAATTTTTTTATTTTTATGTAGACATAACAAAGTTAACCGTACAGATAAGAGAAATGTATCTTCTGTGCGAAACTAATAATTTTCTAGTACGTACGGGTCAAACAATCTTAAGTACGAACGAGTAATGTAAACACACATTGTAAACAAACATGCGCGGTTATGTTCGTCTGCAAATTTTGGAAAATTATGATTTGTAAAGTACTTCTACATTGACATTAACGAGCGATGACACTGTTATGCAACCATCTATGCAAGGTAACCTGAAACATGAAATTCGTGTATATTATTTGTTTTTAAAAGAGTTTCAATGTAAAAAAATATAACGGGGGGGGGGGGGGGGGGGGAATATTCTTGACCGATTGAGATTTCAAAAATTCCGGAGCCCTGCTGTAGACGCATGTACAAGGTTACCAAAGGATTCAGAAGTTCGCAACCAAAGGTTTATCAATTATTTGTTCTGGTTTTGAAACGAAAAAAACATGCCCAAAATACAATGGTGTTTTTTTTATCACCATACTACCTATAAAATATTTGAGTTTCAGTAGTATCATGCAGTACTTTGATTCCAACAATAATTTCTACTCTGTCTCAAATTATTGATTGATTGATTTAACCCTTTCCCACATATAGACGCTTTCTGAGGCCTCTGCAGCAGACGGCTTTTTGAAAACATAGTGACAAAAGAAGAAATTGCTCAAAACAAGCAGTTTCTCCTTTTGCCACAAATTGTTTTCCACTTTTAGTCATAGGTTATTAAAAATTCATTCAATTATAGAGATTTTCTTTTTTTTTTAAATATGTTCAAAGTCGTCTGCGAGTGCAGAATTGTCGTATGAGGGAAAGGGTTAACGCCATTTTCATTGGTATTTCAGTTATATATCACAGCGGCCAGTTTGTCAAATATGTTTTCCCTGGCTTTTTGTACCAGTACTCCTCACAACATTCTTTCCTGGTAACTGGCTCAAAATTATACTAGCATATATATCTAAGTTGTAATCTTTAAGCCTGAAATGTTTCCAATTTGGTTTTGTATAACATGCATGTTACACATTTATAAACGATCCTTCAGAGATTTAAGAACTGATAGCAACTGCAAACAAACTGTGTTTTGTATGAATTTTCAGTTATTACCTTTAAGTCCCTTCCCACTCAAAGATGACTTCAAGGACATCAAAATCCTCTATAAATGAAATTTATCATTGAATAGTTGAAAATATTAGGTCAAAAGGAGAAATTGCTCTGCTCAATATGCCTCTGAAAGTGGAAAAGAATTAGTGCAAAGCTATTAGTCTCCAGGATATTTGTATAACTAAATTGCAAACAGCGAACATACTGATCAGATTGCATTTAGATTGTTGAACCCTTTCCCTCATATAGACGCTTTCTGACGCCTCTGCAGCAGACGGCTTTTTGAAAACATAGTGACAAAAGAAGAAATTGCACAAAACGTGCAAATTCTCCTCTTGCCACAATGTTTTCCACTTTTTGTCATAGGTTATCCATTCAACTATGGAGATTTTCTATGTTTTGACAAAATAAGTTCAAAGTCGTCTGCTGCAGAATTGTTGTATGAGGGAAAGGGTTTAACAAAAGGAGAAATTTCTCGTTTTGATCAATTTCTTCTTTAGTCGACAAGTTATCAAAATGAGAGTTTCCATGTTTAAGACTAAATGTTTTCAAAGATGTTTGCTGCAGATTTGCTGTATGTGGGTTAGGGTTAAAAACTTATCTGGATCTTTAAGCTCAGTACATGTGCAAAGGTCCTGAAGGTTTGTTTTCATGTGAGATAAGCTCATATTTCTATTTTTACCCGTACCTCTTGTACACCAAGATCTGCTTTAACCCAACGCACTTCAGTCACCTCTGCAGCAGCCGACTAAAAATGTTTTAGAACTCTATTTTAACACTTAATTAACTTTATCTTTAAGAGATTTCCCATCTTTTTCTCCATATGATTTCAATTTAGGCCTCTGTTGCTGTGTTGCTGAATGTCGGAAAGGGTTGAACTCCCCTAGGTACGCAACTCAAAACTTATAGCATTTAACACATTCATAGTTTTTGGGATAGGGGCGTTTCGCCACTATCTCATAGCGAAGCTGCTTTCGAAAAGTCGAATTTAAAGCTGCAACCGCAGTCCACATGTGTATACCTACACCAAAATCGAGTTTTGATTGGTTATAATCTGCCTTTTCAACGATTTCATTGGTTCGACCGAATCACAAAACCCTCCGCTGCATAAATTTATGAGACAAAATAGTTTCTATGAATGAAACTCACTCTGAACTATGGTTGACCTTAAGGTCAGTAGTGTGAGGTAACGTCGACCGTTCTGTGACCCCATTAGTTTACAACAGTCGACTTATAGAGAAATGTACAAAGCACTGTAAATACAATTATTGAAAGGAGTTGAAACCATTGTGGCAAAAGTAGAAATTGCCTACGAAAAGCAATTTCCCCTTTTGTCACAATGTTTTCGATTGTCGTCTGCTGCACATGCGTCTGTAGGCGGAAAATGGTTACATCCTTCCCATGGAAGCGGAACCCTTTCCGTGATACTATAACAGTTCGAATATTTAAAAAATATTGTTGAAAATGGAGCTATTGCTGACAATGAGCAATTCCTCCTTTTCACACAATGCTTTCAAACACGTTTCAAATTAATTCTTTTCATATTTAAACGTTTTACTATGGACGTTCTTTCCCTCTTTCTCCCTTCCGGACACATTTTGAATAACATGCTAGAGATGAATGATTACGAGCAATTTTGCCTTACATCAAGGGGAAAAATATATAGTTGAAACCTTTGTGGAAAAAGAGGAAATGGGTCATGATAAACAATTCTGCAGCCGTCTGCTGCACATGCGTCAAAAAGCGACTGTAAGCGGGAAAGGGTTGAACCGTTCCCGTTATAGCTACTTAGTTACAAACAAAGGTTGAAAGTATATTTGCAAACGGAGCAATTGCTGACAATGAGCAATTTCTCCTTTTCAAACAATGCTTTGAAACATGAATCAAATTGTTTCTATAACCTAGATAACGAAAACATTTGTCTACAGTTATTATTTTAACCTTTGCCCCTTTTAGACACATTTGACTAACCTTAACAGATGAATGATAATCAACAAGTTTGTCTTTTTCCACAATGTTTTCATCACTATTCAAAATCATACTTTTATTAATTCAGGTCAATAGTTATGCCTTAGTTCAATGTTGTTTGCTGTATATTTAGTCTATGTGGTCAAGGTTAAGGAATACTGTAAACAAAATTGTTACAACATAATTCGTCCAAAGAGAGAGGTCCTACTGTGTATACATGCCATGAAATAATGTTACAAACGGCCTCACCGCTACTGGGGAATTGTTGGTAAAACAGGTCGCGTTTTGTGTTGAATATTCTCATGTGTCGCTGTATGTAGACCCTACTAGGAAATAGAAATTAAATCTACAAATTATAGATAAGTTAATTTCAACATTGATTGATTGGGATTTAACGCCGTTTTTAACATTTCTTCAGTCATATCACGGCGGCCAGTTCACCTACAAATGTATTTCCTGGTTTTCTCAAACCAGTACTCCTCACAACAATCTTCCCAAGCAACTGGCTGCGTTTCCACATAGACTTGGCCATTGGTGAAAGACGAATGACGCATGTCGCATTGACTTTTGTCAAACGTCGGAAAGAAATTTGGCCGAATTTGTCAACACATCCGAGTTATAACCGCAAGGTCATTATTTATTTTATTATTGAGAAGCTTCTAGCGATTTTGGGACTAAAATTATAATGTATATGCATTTGCGTTAATTTAAGACTCAACGTTCATCAACGTGTAATATAGTCCTAGATGTATCTGTTGACAAATAAACTAGAAATGTAGTCTAAATAGGTTTTTGAAAATTAACCTTGACGGTCCGGTCCCGTTTCGGAGATACAATTAAATTGCAAATACTTTACAAATACCATAATCTAAGCTGACGTGTTTTGACGCATCGAACCAGTCTTCTGTAATCAATACTTGAGTTGTCTCCGTCTGTAAAGCTTGGAGGTATAATCCGGCGTCCGGCCGGCTGTCTGCCTGAATGTGCATTCGTCCGTCCGTCATGGATTGCATGTATTGGTTAACACGTTGTTTCTGTATGGCAGATTTATTTCAAAGTGGTCACAATTATACCCGTGTGATCAGGAGAACGGCAAAGTACTAGGTACATAACTCTGGTCTGTTTTTTCAGTTATCTCCATTTTTCCTTATTTAGTTCAGCGATTGTCTCAATTAACTTTCATTGTATCAATTTCAAACTTGGTTTGTATGTAACTTATGACCTACAGATTTGCAGTGCACCATTACCATAAATTTAGCATGCTGCGTTTGGAGTGTGTATATTTTTGTCTTTCAATGTTCTCCCTTATTATATGCAACACATGCGTTCCGTGAAATTCCCCTTTTCGTTAATGAGTGCTTCCCCAAGATTTGTACTTCGTCAAATCTAGTCTGTTTTTTAGGTGTAAACTCAATTTTTTCATTTCTTCGGTTATTGTCTCAATATATGTCCAATATATCAATTTAAGACTTGGTGTATAGGAAACTCAGAGCTGCAATTGTGCAGTGCAAATGAAACATAACTCTATCATGCTTTCGATCGTCTTTCATTTATCAGCATGATTACAATATACATTGTTGATCTTTAGTGATTTCTGAACTAGAAATATTTTAATTAAGGGTAGCTGCTCGGGTTTTTTTTGTCAATCTTTTGTCCTTCGATATTTTGTTTATACAAGAAAAGGGTAAAACTTTGACAAATGAGGTATATGTTATTGGCAGGCAATATGTGTTGCTTCAAACATTTTTGGTTTGGTTTGTTTAAAGGTCATTGTTTCATTGTTTCATTGTTTCAACAATGTTTGTCCATATGATCTATGCCATATGTTTTCAATTTACATATGCCCCCTATACCATCAGCGCTTTCAGCGCTTTGATTAATCTGCAGCAGCTAGGTGATCTTGAAAATAATCTAAGCAAAAATATGGAAAATCTCTATATTATGAAAGTTATATATACAAATAACTATTGAATAGAGTAAAATGAAAACAATATGACACAAGAGAAAGTTGATGCAACGTGGATCAACGTCGCCGGAAATCCATACTGCAGTTATGCATAACACTAACATTATAGTAGTTGAATAAACAGTTATCAACTGAGGGGCATATTGGAACATCAGGGGTGGGGTCAAGTGAAAATGTATCATAACTTGCATTGTTTTGTCAACGAAGTGAATGATAATTGAAGCCTTTCATTCAATTTATGATCAATCTCAATTCGAAAGTAGGTTGACCATACACACAACCAACTAATTATTGATCATAAACAGTAATGGAAATGAGTATTAAATCATAAATGACGTCGCCGGGAGTGTAATAAAGCCATTGAATAAATTGCGTATTCAACTAGTGTAATAACAATGCTACGTAACGTGACGTAATAACGTTTAGCATTGTAAATACGCGCGCTTTATAGCGACGTTTATATGGATATAACACTGTAAATTATTAAATTAGTATTTATGATATAAAAAGAACATTACATTCGTGGTCATTCAATACGAAATTTATTAAACTCGTTTTCTAAAAGTGATAAAAACTCGCCAAGGCTCGTTCTTATCAATTTCAGAAAACTCGTTTAAATTCCGTATTGAATGACCACTCATGTAATATCCTCTATATCTTGCCAATCATTAGTCTTAGTATGTATACAGTGCTTTCATTAAGGAATAATGATAAGATTTGTGAATTCCACATACACTTTTCAAGATGTTTGTCAGAATATTTGAATTTTATTATTTTTCAATAAAACCACAAAACAGACAATTTAGGATTTGCATGCAATAGCACGTCATTTTACCTTTCCCCTATTAAAGTCAACAGTGGACACCTTTGCAGCAATCTACTTTTAAAACAATGAGATAACGAAGGGTTAAATTGCTGAAGACAAATTTGTTCTCTTTTTCTCAAAATGATATTAGCTTGGCATCCTAATTATATCATACTTTAACAAATGTTGAAATGTAGTCCAATATTTATAAATTAGATCACCTTAAAAATATAATATCAACTAAACAGTTAAATCTCATTGAAATTGTTGTATAATTTAAACTTAATTTCGAACATAAACTGAGCCCTACAACATGTTAATTTATTGTAATTCTTTCCTTCCTTTTTTATAATGAAAATAACAAACTACTCATGTTTTAAAATTATATTATGATAAGCGCCTTTGTGTCAATGATGCATAATAATATGCAGATCGGAAGCAATATGCCTTTAGGGAATTAAATGACACATTTAAAATTGTCAAGGACGAAATAATTTTGTACGAAAGACCCGATTCTTTCGGTGTCGTTCTTGAAATTCTCTTTATAGGCAGAGTGTTCGTTCAAAGAAATTTATCTATTAAAACCAGTTTTATCTGGGTTTGTTCTTTTCTTCATTTGTTTCGAACCAAATAAACATTTTAAATCACCTATGATTTACTATTTGTAAGTGAGTGTAAAGAGCGGCTCTCTGCAAAGGAGATTGATCTACGCAGGTGGTATTCGCGAGTCAGGCGATCAACAGTTTTAGCTTAGAAACAGTTCATATTTTAGATATACATGGATAAACATTATAAAATGCCTTCTTCACTAATCAAGACAACTCTTTGAACATGAAAATAACATTCAGTAAGTTAAAATTGCCATTAAAATGAGAATATTCGACGTCATGTTCATCTCGATATTTACAAAACACAGTCTGCTGCAAGCAGGTGCGTGTATGTAAACAAATTAGACTGTGCGACGTAAAGGTTTGTAGTTATTGCCTTTTGATTACATGTAGTATATAGTGTAAAATAAAGTATCTCAGTCTAGCTAATAGGGACTGTTTTGTCTTCGTAAATAAAACAACAAAACATAAATGCGAGTCAAAATAAAGAAACTGCAAATACTTAAAACATCGGAATATTTATTTCATTTTATATTTTATTTTCATAACTTAAAACAAACGCAATAGTAATATGTTCAAGACATTTAAATTTGTTTTTTTCTAATAATAACTCCTCCTTCCATGTGATTTCCGAAAACCTATTCAAAATAGAAGTCGCTGGCTTCTGCCCGGCGACTAATAAGGAGAATTGCTCCTTGCTCATCATGAGCAATTTCTCATACTCAGGCACAATTAATTATATATATATATATATATATATATAATGTTTTCAAAAAGTTACCTTGCATTTGATGCATCAAAATGTAAGATCTGCAAGTGAGAAAATGTTTAACCCCCCCTGCGAAATTATGTTCTAGAAAATGGAACAGCTCTAGAACAGTTCTAAAACATCAATAACTGTTCTAGAACATCATTCTAGAATAAATCCAGAACATTTGTTAAACTTGTTTTCATTCTGAAAGTGTTCTTGAAATATTCTAGAACATTTTTAGAACTTTTCAAGGACAAAATCAGTTAAAGAAATTTTCTACAAATTTTTAATATTTGGTTCTAAAAGTGTTCTTAAATGTTCCAAAATATGAACTTTTATAATCTGTGATTTACAAGTTCTACAAATGTTCTAGAACATTTTTAGAACCTTTCAAGGAAATATCAAGTTCTTGAAATGTTCTACAAATGTTCTAAAACAAAATTCTAGAAGATCATCATCCTCATATCAAGTTCTGCATATGTTCTAGAAATGATCTACAACATAATTCCAGTACACTTTTAGAATAATTTTACTCAGTAAATTTAATTAAATAATAATGACTTTGTATTTTTTAACTCAGTGTGAATGAATCACTTAAACTTGATCCATTCTGAACTTCTAGAACACTTCTAGAACTTTCTTTTTTTTAATAATTGCAACAACAACAACAGGAAGTTGAGATTTTAAATTTTCAAAATGGATGATAATGTGACATGCTAAAATTCAGGCAATGTTTTCACAAAACACTCGGTTATAATGGATTGTCATCAAATATTATGTACAAAGTGATTTGTAAATAACTTTTCTTCTCATTCTAATGATAAAAGCAGATAGAAAAAACATAAAATGAAGCTTTACCAACAAGCACAGAATGTATTCAACTTGGCTTAGAAACACTTGACAGGTAAAACTTATGTTATTGAATGTTTATTCAGTGATTTAAAGTGAAATTCATCATCTTTAGTGATAACTCTTGTAACATGATTACTTTTTGGAACACTTTTAGGCTTTAGGCATTTCCAGGCCCTGGCATTTTCAGTTAATTTTGTAATTTACTACAATGTCTAGGATAACCCATTACATCATAGTCTATCTAAGACATGTAATAAATGCAAACATGATTGTAGTTTCTGTGAGTTTACTTTTAATTGAATATTTCTTGGATTGTTCTAGGTACATCCCACCCAAGCTCTAGAACAGATACAAGTATGATTCAGCTGTTTACTGAGCAGGTGTCCATCATTGTTCTGAAACCATTCTTGAACTATTCTAGAAAATTCTAGAATTGTTCTGGAACTCTGGTCTAGAACTGTTCTGGAATGTTTGTGGGACAGTTCTAGAATGTTTATGGGACAATTCTAGAATGTTTATGGGACAGTTCTAGAATGTTAAGTGAGACAATTTTTCCAGAAGAATTGTTATGGAACTGTTCTAGAATTATTCTAGACTAGTTCTAGAACAACTCCAGAACAATAGAAGGAATGAATGTATATTGTTTTATGGCGCATCGACAGCTAAGGTCATTTAGCGCGCAATTAAATTTAATTATTCATGATCCCTGGGTAAACAAACCAGTACTAGGCTAGAAAATGTGCCTTGCCCAAGGGCACTCCACCATGATCGTAGTGCAGCGACTGGGGATCGAACCCGGGACACCCGGTTTCGAAATCCCCGACGCTAACCACTCGATCACAGCGGATTCCTAGAACAATAGAAGGGGAACTGTTCTCAATCTATTCTAAAATATTTGTTATAGAACTGTTCTTGAACAAGTGGTCAAAAAAACAGTAACAGAACTGTTCTAGAACATCTTTCCCTGAAATTTGTCTCATTTAACGTGATAGAAATGTTCTAGAATGGATCTGGGCTTGTTCTAGAGCAGTTCTTGAACATTTATTCTGGAACAATGTTAGTATAATTCTGGAACTGTTCCAGAATATTTTGCAGAGGCCGAGGCTCTCCCTCATACGACAATTCTGCAGCAGACGACTTTGAACCTATTTTGTCAAAACATAGCAAATCTCCATAATTGAATGGATAACCTATGACAAAAAGCGGAAAACATTGTGGCAAAAGGAGAAATTGCACGTTTTGTGCAATTTCTTCTTTTGTCACTATAAACCGCCGTCTGCTGCAGAGGCGTCAGAAAGCGTCTATATGAGGGAAAGGGTTAACCCTTTCCCACATAAAGATCAAAATGTATCTGCAAGTGAGAAAACGTTTAACCCTTTCCCACATAAACTTGATTTCTGACACTTCTGCAATAGAAGACTTTTGAAAACATTGTGACAAAATGAGAATTTGATCAGCATGAGCAATTTCACCTGTTGCCAAATTGTTTTCAACTATTATTCAATAATTGAACTTGCATTTATAGGGATTATTCCCTATTTATTTATTGCTGTTTTCAAAGTCGTCTGCTACACATTTGTTGTATGTGGGAAAGGGTTAAGTAATTTTGTCAGATCAAGTATTATATGTCCCAGGTTTTTCCAATTCTCAACTTAAATCCCAGTTGCCTTTATTGTTAGTAGAGGTCTTTTCCTGTACATGTGTGCATTTTGGTCTTAATTGACAACAGTTTCTATTTATACCCTGTCAGATCATTTACAAGTGGCGTGGCTCTATTTTCCCATCAATTATCATACTCGATATACTCAAGTCAGCTGTGTTCTTGCAAAACGAAATTATCCAATAAATTGAAAACCTGTAAATAAATTGCATATGTACTTGTTTTTTTAACCCATTCCCCCATACAAGAAATCTGCAGCAGATGACTTTGAAAATATCTAGGCAAAAGTAGGGAAACTCTATATGAATAAAAGAAAGATCATTGAATATTTAAGTTTATAACATTGTGGCAAAAGGTGAAATTGCTCATTATGAGCAATTTTTCCTTTGGTCGCAATGTTTTCAAAAGTCTTCTGCTGCAGAGGTGTCAGAAAGCATCAGTATGTGGGAAAGTTTAAACCATTTTGTTTCTTTTCAAAAGTGCCCAATGGATCAGCATCTTCGCACATGATTAATTAGCCTGCTGTATATATATAAACTCTCAGTTAACACTTTCCAACGTACAACAAACCTGCAGCAGCAAACAACTTTGAAAACTACTAGGCAAAATTATAATTGAAACCCTCTATCAATGAAAGAGTTTGAAATATTGTAGAAAAAGGAGAAAAATATTGCTCATCATGAGCAGTTTCTCAGGTTGCCCCAAAGTTTTCCCAAATATGTCAAAAAGCGTTTTCATGTAAAAAAGGCATAAAAGGGCATCATCTAACCAATTTCTCCTTTTGCCAGAAGGTTTTAAACAAGAGCTGTCCGTAAGACAGCATGCTCGACCATTTGCCATTTGATTCTATAGTAAACCGTGGTTAATGAGATATGTGCATGGTAACCGTGTATGCCAAACTTTAACCAAATTGTCAAAGTCAAACACTGAATTCATACAAGATTTATCTAACTTGATTGTCTGGCACCCCTAAAGACATAAATGAAGTTTCAAGGCAATATCATTAGTGGTTACTGAGATATGTCCATGATAGTATCTTACATATGCAAAACTTTAAGTCCAAAAAGGTGCATAATTGTGTCAAAATCTGATGTAGAGTTTTGGGACATATCCTGTACTGCAAGGGCATTTGATGACGCCAATAAGTGTGTGAAGTTTCAAAGCAATAGTATCTGTGGTTTGTGAGAAAAAGCCTTAAATGCAAAATGGACATGAATGAAGTGTCAAGTTTCATTAGAAGTTACTGAGATACATCTATGTCCATATGATAGTATCTTGCATGTAAAACTTTAACAAAAATTTGATGATGTCCAATAAGTTTGTGAAGTTTCAAAGCAATAGCATCATTCTGTGGTTTGTGAGAAAAAGATTTGCATGCAAAACTTTAACCAAAATTTCTAAGTCCAAAAAGGGGCATAATTATGTCAAAATCTGATGTAGAGTTTTGGGACTTGTCCTGCAAAGTCATTTGATGATGTCCAATAAGTGTGTGAAGTTTCAAAGCAATTGCATCTGTGCTTTGTGATAAAAAGCCTTGCATGCAAAACTTTAACCAAAGTTGCAACGCCGACGCGATACACAAGTGACTAACAGCTCTCATATTCTTCGAATAGTCGAGTTAAAAACAATCTGCTTCAGATGGTTCAAAAAATTAATCTGTAAGTGGGAAAGGGTTAAGTTTTAATTCAGACAAAAATCATGAGTCAAAACCCCTTTTATATTCTGAAAAAGCTGAACCACCTTGGAATCTTTTAAACGACTGTGTATTATATTTTTATATATATAGCTACAAACTTGTTTGGGATATCAAATCAGTTTACAAGCTTTATTTTGCCAATAAAAGATTCCATAAATAACAATATCTTTTTTGGCCACAATGTTTTCAAAAGTCGTCTGCTGCTATTGCATCTGCAGGTGGGAAAGGGTTATTCGCTCATGAAATTTCCATTATTAAATTGTCCCTTGTTGTATGGGTAATTGAGTACCCACAATATAGGGGATGAAATAACAATTCAAGAACAATTGGCATACCAGGCATAGGCTCTGGAAAATCAGTTCACCATGCATCTTTATTTCGCTCATGAAAATTCCATAAATAATGTTCCCTGTCATTGTAAGGGCATGAATTTCTTGTGTGAACTGTCACCAGCCTTTATTGCCTGGTACAATTTATTTCCTCATTATAAAAAAAAATGTCTTAGATGATAATACAAAATTCCTAGAGCATTATTGTCCCAAGCACTCTATGTTCTCAGAAATCAATCAATATTCGGAAACCCCAGCTTTCCCCCTCAATGAACACTTGCTTCATGCTGTTATTACGAGTCCTAAGACCAGAGGAATACGTTCTACAATATATTTTTTTCTCCAAGTCATATTCATTAGGTAACCCAAATACATTTAATCTTTTCAAGGACATGATATTTTTTCCTTTCCCAGATGTTTTCTGACGCCTCTGCAGCAGACGACTTTTGAAAACATTGTGATAAAAGGAGAAAGTGCAGCTGCAGCAAATGCATCAAAATACCTCAGTGACATTGCTCCAAAAATATTTATTAACAAATCATCTTATATTCTGCTTAACCCTTCACCTCTGCAGCAGACAGCTTTTTGAAAACATAGGGACAAAAGAAGAAATTGCTCAAAACGAGCAATTTCTCCTTTTGCCACAATGTTTTCCACTTTTTGTCATAGGTTATCAATTCAATTCTAGAGATTTTCTATTTTTTGACAAAATATGTTCAAAGTTGTCTGCTGCAGAATTGTTGTTGAATGAGGGAAAGGGTTAAAGATATTGTGGCAAGAGGAGAAATGGCTCATTTGAGCAGTGTATCTCCTTAAGTCACAATGTTCTCAAAAGTTGTCTGCTGCATATGTGCCATATAGGAAATCTCAAAAATTGAATGGATAACCTTTGACTAAAAGTGGAAAACATTGTGGCAAAAGGAGAAATTGCTCGATTTGAGCAATTTCTTCTTTTGTCACTATATTTTCAAAAAGCCACCTGCTGCCGAGGCGTCAGAAAGCGTCTATATGAGGGAAAGGGTTAAGCATGAAGTTCTTGTTTGAAAGGATACGGCAAAATGGGATATAAACAGATCTAAGGGGGCGAGTTTGAGAAGAAGATGTAATTGTCTCGGCAGAATTGCGGTTTTCTTGTCTCCATCGATAGATCAATGACATCGGCACACTTATAGTTACACCTGTCCTGAGAAACTCCAAAGTTATCTTTGCTCTGACAATTACATTATTTCCGTGCATCCAAATTATCCTTAAAATTCTACTAAAACATCTTTTTTTCTTTACTTAACTATGAACAATTATCTTTGCTGTGACAACGTTATTTGTTTAGTTTCCAAATTATCCTAATTCTTATAATTTTACTTAACCCTTTCGGTGCCAAATAAATAGCAGAAAGTTGAAAGTTGTTCTCAGCGCCAAATAAAATCAGGCGTTTCTTAGAAATAATAGTAACTGATTTCAAAAAAATGTTTTTTGAAATCAGTTTTATTAACTGTCTATGAACATTTTATTTTTATTATACCTTTTTCATTTATTTTTGTTAACCCTTTCGGCGCCGAAGTCGCATATATGCGACAGCTTGGCTCAGCAGTAACTATACGAGGGGCGTTACAAAAGTCGCATAAATGCGAGTTAAGCAATTAGTGCCTGGATGGGTGACCCACGTTGGCTTAACTCTGCTACACGTTACAAATGGTGGCAGCGGTGCATTTAAAACTGGTAAAATTTAATGACCAGTATACTGCTGGTAGGTATAACCAGACACCAGTTATAATGCTTCCCCAAAAAATCCTGCACACCTAGGATCGAGTTACACAACTTGCACTTTAAAACCTTTCCCACTGATGTATCTGCCACAGACAAATTTGGAAAACATTGAAGCATATTAGGTGAAATTGCTCAAAACAAGCAATTTCTCCTTTTGCCACAATGTTTTCAAATCTATACAATAATTATACAGAACAGAACAGATTTTTTATTTTCTCTTTAAGCATAAACAGCTCATGTTTGATATTCACAAATATACTTACAGATATATTTTATCATAAAGATTGTCCATACTTTTGCTTAGATGATTTTTGAGTCTTCAATATGGAGCCATCCGGGGATTGAATCTGGTCTTCCTATCTCAAGACAAACTCTCTATAAACCAACACACAATCAATAATCTCGTGTGAACAGACTGCAGTCACAAATCCTATAAAGGAGTTAATTTTTGGAAGCACTGATTAAGAAAAGACCATACTAGATAATTATTCTAACAATTATCTAAGTTGTATAGGAGTACATGTATGTTTTTGTAACTTGTTTATTTTCAAGAAATATCTCCAGACCTCTAGATAAGGGGCGTTTTGCATGTTCTAAAATCCTCATTTGACCCTCTATCCCTATGTTGTGGGTACTGAGTGAGACGATTCTTTTGAGTACCCACAACATAGGGTTTTCTTTAAAAATAATAGAGAAATTGTCAGAAAAAGAGCTGAATATCCCTCTCCTTATCTGGACCTCTGGAGAATCTCAATTCATCCTGAAAAGCTGGGGGGTTTTCAAACAGTTTTGTTTGTTTTTTTGTTTTGAATAGTGTTTTGTGCCGCTAAATTAAACAAGTTTTCAGTCACAGCAATCCCTACGCGGCATGCTTAGGCTGATCCTGGTCAATACTTTACGCAGTGTCCACAATGTTAGTTTAATCGTGGAGCGGCTCATATAGTTTCCTATTTAACACTAAATGTTTTCAAAGTCGACTGCTACAGATTTTTTGTTAAGTGGGGAATTGGTTAACGAGTTCTCTGCAGGATAAGTGAGAAAATCATTTCAGGCTGTAGCTCTGGGAAAGTAAATAAGTTGTAATAAGAAAAAGCTCATATAGCCAATACAATTACATTCTATTACTGGGTCCGGACTGAATATTCATAAACCTGTACAACATAGAAATAAGTTTCCCTGTAATGTCCTTTACGTTCACCAGGGATGTAAGTGATTTCCATTTGCTATATTGACAGTCAGATTACTAATGATAAATCTCTGATGCAATACCCTAGATGCAATTATTAGACCTTTCACTCTTTCCAACATACTGTACAAGAAATCCTGCAGCAGACGACATTGAAAACATTTTCTCATAATTATGGTAGATACTTTATAAATGAAAGGATATTTTTTTAATAGAGATAACAACATTGGTAAAGAAGGACGAATTGCTCAAGATGAGAAATTTCAGCAATGTTTTTAAAATTTGTCTGCTTACACATAAATCAAATGTGGTTTGCATGTTGGAAAGGGTTTATTCCTCAATAAGACAGGAAAATGCTTTAGAAAAAGAGTGGGCAAACTGTCACAAACACAACCAGTGCAGACACATTTGCTGCCATTACTGGTTGAGTATCCCTTGTAGGAGTGAGTCATAAGATCTAAACATTTCCCAAATACAACAAATCTGCAGCAGCCGTCTTTCCTAACTTATTGACAAAAACCTGAAAAATCTCGATAAATCAAGAGCTTTACTATTATTAAAATAAAGTTGAAAACATTGTGACAAAAGTAGAAATTACTTGTTTTGAGCAATTTCTTCTTTCGCCACAACGTTTTCAAAGGTCGTCTGCTGCAGATGTGTCTAAATGTGTCTACAAGGTGGGAAAGGGTTAAGAACTATGGTGGAAAAAAATTAAACAGGTGTTATGGAACAGATCTCTTTGCCACTTGCATTTTGACGAAGCTGCAGCAGATGACTTGAAAACATTGAGACAAATGGCGAAATAGCTTAAAATAACAATTTCGGCCATTGCCAAAAACTGGCGACTTATATTTTTAAAAGCTTTTCAGAAATGAAATGGGAGGACTTATATAGACATTATACCCTTAAATTTGTTCCAATAAGTTAGATGAAGTCTGGTCAGCTTTATAGATAGTGGGCAAGGCTAAATATGCCCATTATTGTTCTAATTCAAGGGCCATAATCCATTAGTGCCTAGGGCAATTATATATATAAACCAACTTGGCCTAGACATTTTGACTACAAACATGTTCAACAAGTTTCGTGAAGATTGAATGAAAACTGTTTACCTTACAGAGCGGACAATGCTAATTTACCAATTTTTGATAATTCAAGGGCCATAATCCAAGTGTCTTGGGCAAATTGGCTGGTTATTGGCTTTACCTAGACAGTATACCCACAATTATTTTCAACAACTTTGATGAAGATCATATGAAAACTGTTTGTCAAGGCTATTTTGGTCATTTTTGGATATTTCAAGGTCCGTAATCCAAAAGTGCCTTGGGCGTTTGATACGACTGGTTATGCCCACAAACATTTTCAACAAGTTTGGTGAATAATGGAAGAAAACTGCTTCACTTATATGGCGGTCATATTTTGGATGCCTCTGGAGAAAATGCATTATCCAAATTTCTGATGCTGCACCATCCAAAGTTCTACATATAATTTGTATCTTTTAAACCTTTTGAAAGAGGTCCACTAAAGGAACATTCCTGTGAAGTTCGGTTTATATATATGTATATAGGTCAATCGGTTTAAGAGGAGATGTTACTTGAGGCAAAAAAAATACGCCTTATCGATTCTGCATGGCAGGCATCTTTTTCAACTCAATCAAATTATGTAGTGTCACGTAAAGGAACATTTCTGCAAAACTATCATGAAATCAGATGAGAAACTTAATAAGAATGTAAATTAAATGTTTTGTCATTTTGCCCCTGTTCTGATGCGGCCTGGCCCGGCTGCTATGTTTTTCAATATGATTTTTTTTTTTTTTGCAGAAGGTAATCCAAGGAACATTTCTACACAATTATCTTGACAAGTAGATTCATTTTCAAGATTGGGCACTTTCCAGATTAGGCATTTTCAACCTTTCCTGATGCCACAGCAACCAGAGTAGAATTTATTTGAAGAATTTTGAAAGAGGACCACAAAATGAACATTCCTGTGTAAGTTTGGTTGATATTCGTTGAAATAACTCCTGGGCCCGTATTCACCAAACTTTTTAATTTAGATTTTTGACTAAATCTAAATCTAAATATTTAGTTCACTTTTTGGATTCCCGGAGATTTAGATTTAGTCCGTATTCACCAACGCGTTTTAAACCGATCTCAATTTAGTCCAGTTTGTAAATGTCGTAAGCGGCCGCGCACCGACTCTGGTTCCCAAATTAATCTAAGAGCTGAAATAAAAGACAGTACCATCCATTTATAGTCTATTTATAGATTTTCATTTTTATCGTTATTTCACAAAGCTGGCATCTCAATTTTTCAAACCACATAACTATGCATTTGCTTTGCTTAAATGATCGGCAATTCCTGTGCAGTATAATATCTGCCCTTTTCACTATGTTGCGTGACGAAAACTTCGTCTGTCGCTATTATTGTAGTTTGTTTTTGTCGTTTTCGATCATCAGTCATTTTCATTCATCCTTTTGTTTTTCGTAAATATCGCTAAAATAGTCGTCTATGATTACACATACTTGATTCAAAGTTTACTTTGAGGACAATTGTCATTCAAAAATGCAGACGTGTAAAGAATTAAACCCTATAAATGTCTGTTTCAAGGTAAATTTCGCCGTCTACTTGATTCGTTCTTTTTCGCTTTAAAGTTTTACTTTCATGAATATCGCGGTAAACACGATTTAGGTGTATTGCCTTGCTGACATGTTTTTATCACGGATGCGATGTGAACTTACAAACAAACTGTGATCGAACTGTAAATTTGGACAACAATTCAACTCATATATCAACTGGTTGATTCCTTTTTAAACTGGAATGACTTGTACAAAATGTGTCAAAACCCCAAATTGTTGACACTGTTCAAACGTGTTTACATTTATGCAGGGACGTAGATAAGAACAGCTCACCATAACTAAAAGGTGCTTTTCAAAGAAGCTAATATATTGGCAGCTACTAGTGACTACATTGCTCTGAAGAACAGAATCAAGTGACTTGTTGGCTACAAATAATAGTAAGCCTTTCCCATTTGCAGACATATTTTGATGTGATTAGAGCAGACGAATTTTAAAAAAAAATACACAGAATTTTCATCATGAGCAATTTCTTCTACACTACAATTTATGTTTAACTATTATTCAAATATGTACATGTACTTCAATTTATAAAGATTTTCCATTTTTTAAATAGATTTTTACTAAGTATTGACATATATATTACACATAATTACAAATATTTGTCACTAGTAGAAAAGTGCTTAATATCACATATACAAATATTTGTCATTACATGTAGTAGAAAAGTGCTTAATATCTTTGTGACATCTTCAAATTTAGGGAAAGGGACCAAGGGTTAATGATGAAGTCAAACAGAATTCTTTTCATTCTATATCAATTCTTTATATGCATCAATTAAACTATAATTTTGACAGTTAAACACTTGTGTCTACTTAATAAAATATAACATATTATTGAATATTGTTTTGTGAACAAATATCAAAATAGCACATGTTTAATTCATTCAATTATACAACATAGCATTTGAGGAAACTTTTCTTCAATTATAATATTATACAAGAGCTGTCCGCAAAACAGCATGCTCGACTATTTGGCCATTTGATACTATAGTCAACAGTTGTTACTGAGATAGTGGCTTACTCTTAATCATACCAAAGGTTTCAAAAAAAACCTTTCCAAAATACAACAATTCTGCCACAGACAACTTTGAAATTGTCTATGCAAAAACATGGAAAAGCTCTTTAAATGATAGTATTACATTGTACATGTATTATTGAATTGTGTTGAAAACTCTGCAGAAAAATGAAATATGACTCATGTTGAACAATTGCTCCCTTTGCCACAATGTTTTCAACAGTCATCAGTTGTAGATGCATCTGAATGCCAGGTGGAAAAGGTGTTAGATTTATGTTGTGGTAATGAGACATCTAAATAACAATTCATTTTTTAAAATTAATTTAAAAGGTCGATGAACCAATAGTTATATTTAACATCAAAATATATTTTTCAAGAACTGGTTGAACAGTTTTTCAATTAAAATTAAACCTTGTTCTTGGTGACACTTTCTGGCACATCTGCAGCAAATAATTTTTGAAAACAGTGTGGCAAAAGCAGATTTTTTCAATTATAACTATTATTGTTCTTACAATTAAAGAGTTTCCTTATTTTTGAATACTGGCAAATGCATTGAAACAGAAAGTAATTTGTTGAAGATTTGTTGTATATTAGAAAGGATTTACAAAATAGTGTCTATGTACTATTTATTCTGTTCTTTAACAGAATTTTAAAAAAATACATGATATCTTTGCTTCACAAATAATTGACTTTAAATGTTTGAATTTAAAAGTACTCTTATTCTTTTATGGAACAAATTTAAGACTTTACATCAACAAATTTATTGTTCAATAAAGAAACTAGCTTTTTTTAGGCCTCTGCAGCAGCAAATTTTGTATTCAATTTGATAAAAGGAGTAAATGCTCATCATAAGCACTTTCTCCTTTTGTCACAAGCCCACACTGTTTTCAATTCTATGCACTTACAGATATTTTTTCATATCTTTGCTTAACAAAAAATAATTGTTGTAATATAAATATAATCTATATCTTCAATCTAAAGGTCATGATTGTACAGTTCTTGAAGTAAATTCAAGTAAATGTTCATGCACTGGTTGAACATTTCAAAAACAAGAGCTGTCGGAGGACAGCGCGCTCGACTATTCCACCGCTTATTTAAGTTACCGAGATAATGGACTCTAATGTAGTTGCATGCAAAACATTAACCACAATTTCTTAGTGGGTGATAATTTGCATTATATGCAGGATAGTGTTATTTAACATGATTATTTTCATAGGTTTGATGGTTAGATAGGGTTGTATAACCTTTCAATGGAATGCATCAAGTAGTTACTAAGATATGGACTCTTAATGTAGTTGCACGCAAACCTTTAACCATAATTTCTAAGTAAAAAAAGGGTAACAATTTGCACCATATACAGGATAGAGTTATCTTAATTGGTTGTGTTTATAGTTGTACAATTGGGAAAGGTTGTATAAAGTTTCAATACAATTGTTCAAGTTGTTACTGAGATTACACTCTAAATGTAGTTGCAAAACTTTAACCAGAATTTCTAAGTCCAAAAAGGTCCATAACTTGCATAAAATGCTGGTTGGTAAGGGCTGTATAACGTTTCAATGCAATGCATCAAGTAGTTACTAAGAGATGGTCTCTTTATGTAGTTGCATGCAAAACTTTAACCAGAATTTATAAGTCCAAATAGGCCATAACTTGCATAAAATGCAGGATAGAGTTATCATACTTGATAATCTACATAGGTGTGATAGTTGGGTAGGGTTGTATAAAGGTTCAATGCAATGCATCAAGTATATACTGAGACGTGGACTCTTAATTTAGTTGCACGCAAAACTTTAACCAGTATTTCTAAGTAAAAAAAGGGCCATAACTTGCATAAAATGCAGAATAGAGCTATCATACTTGATAATCTACACAGGTGTAATAGTTGGGTAGGGTTGTAGAAAGTTTCAATGCAATGCAGCAAGTAAATACTGAGATATGGACTCTTAATTTAGTAGCACGCAAAACTTTAACCAGAGTTTCTAAGTAAAAAAAAAGTGCCATAACTTGCCTAAAATGCAGGATAGAGTTATCTAACTTGTTAATCTACATAGGTGTAATAGTTGGGTAGGGTTGTATAAAGGTTCAATGCAATGCATCAAGTATATACTGAGATATGGACTCTTAATTTAGTTGCATGCAAAACTTTAACCAGAATTTCTAAGTAAAAAAAGGGCCATAACTTGCATAAAATGCAGGATAGAGTTATCTTAGATGATAATCTACACAGGTGTGATAGTTGGGTAGGGTTGTAGAAAGTTTCAATGCAATGCATCAAGTAAATACTGAGATATGGACTCTTAATTTAGTTGCACGCAAAACTTTAACCAGAATTTCTAAGTAAAAAAAGGGCCATAACTTGCATAAAATGCAGGATAGAGTTATCTAACTTGATAATCTACATAGGTGTGATAGTTGGGTAGTGCTGTATAAAGTTTCAATGCAATGCATCAATTAAATACTGAGATATGGACTCTTACTTTAGTTGCACGCAAAACTTTAACCAGAATTTCTAAGTAAAAAAGGGCCATAACTTGCATAAAATGCAGGATAGAGTTATCTAACTTGATAATCTACATTGGTGTGATAGTTTGGTAGGGTTGTAGAAAGTTTCAATGCAATACATGTAGTATTTAAGAACTTGCATGCAAAACCTTAACCAAAGTGTGACGTGGACGCCGACGGCGACGCCGACGCCAACGCCGACGCCAGGGTGAGTAGTATAGCTCTCATATTCTTCGAATAGTCGAGCTAAAAATGAAACTAATTCCTATGTCAAGCCTTTCCCACATACAACAAAGCTGCAGCACATGACCTTGACAACATCTAGGTAAAATAGAAGATCTCGCTAAATAAAGTTATAATTCATGAACATAAAGTAGAAAGCATTGAAGCAAAAGGAAAAATTTCTCATGAGCAATTTTTCCTTTTGTCACAATGGTTTCAAAAGTCGTCTGCTGCAGAGGTGTTAAAATATGTTTCAAGGAAATGGTTAACAAAATATTGACTTTAATTTTTGTAATTAATATAAAAGTAACCTAAATGTTAATTAAAATCCCTGATTTTATAGTTAGATTTTAGAAAGGTAAACTTTTTCCAACATACAACACAAATCTGCATTTAACAACTTTAAAATCATCTAAGGCAAATACATGTTTAATGAAAATCATCATGGATTAAAGTTGAAAACATTGTGGCAAAAGGAGACATTGCTCATTATGAGAAATGTCTCATTATGAGAAATGTCTCATTATGAGAAATGTCTCATATATGAAAACATTTTGTAAAAAGAAGAAACTGCATATTATGTTTTTCAAAAGTGATATGATGCAGAGGCCTCAGAAAGTGTCTGTATATATATATTATATGGGAAAGGGTTAAAATAGCATAGTAAGTGTTAGAAAGTATTTAACAGAAACATCACTCAAATGATACACTGTGACTATGGCAACAGTTAATGATATTGTAAGGCCTATTTGGGGCTGGCTGTCATCTCATCTCCTTCAGTTCATGAATTCTGTATAATTTCTGTCACCATTCCCAACTGAAATTAAAGAAAAATACAAATGCCATAAAATGCTCATGTTTAAATATTATAATACAATGATTGACAGTTAAAGAAAAGAAACATAGATCTGTTTAATCCTTTCCCACATTATGCATCTATAGGTGGGAAAGATCGATCGAAAGCATAAGAAAGCATCTGTATGTGGAAAAGTGTTAGCTATATAGATGTATGGTGTGAAATGAATTGTGAACTAACCAGATTATAGTCATTATTTTGAAAATATTGAGCTGTGTCAAGCATTTTTTAGTTCTTAAAGACAGGTGCATCCTTCCACAAAAATGGAAATGTAGCTCTACTTGATTTATAACAGTAACAGGCAGCATTTGAGAGCATTACTACTAGGAAATTGGGAATAAATCACAAATAAATCTGTGAATATGCAGCACCCATGCTCAGGCTATGGGTATTAATATTCAGATAAAGATAGAAAATATCCGAACAACAGACATTACATAACCTGCCACAGATTACTAAATAACACTCATCAGTCATTGATCCTACTGCAACAATAATCAAACCCAAAACAAAAACACTCGACTGTCAGATATGAACACAGTCCCATTTTAAATGATGTCCTCTTCAAGTCATGCAAATAAAATTCAGGTGAAACGGTTGGCAGTTTGGGTTAAGAGAATCAACCCGTAACACAAATCAAGAGCAACAGATTATGAAATCACCCCACCCATTCATTTTGTACATCGATTGTTTCATTGAAAAACTTACCAGTGTAAGATTGGCCGCTTTAGGATTGATGTTGACTGTACGAACATTATATACATGCCCACATTGTCTGTCTTGTCGGTCTTTCGGATTACATGATCATTGAAATACGTTTCCTGAATTTCTGAATGCTAATCACGACATGAGTTCACATCATATTCGTCGACTCGAGACTGTTCGTTTGTAATTCCACATCTTTGATTATAAATATCCTTCACTGGTATCCAACTTTAAAGCTTTATGTGGCAGTATAATACACCTAAGTGTCATTTTCTCCCCCGAAAATATCAACACTCCAGCATAAGCCTGGCTCCGCTAGCTCAAAATTCCATTTTTGACACAGGCCGGAAGTGTGTCCTTTTTTTCTGCTAGAAACGGGAGACAACTATAAATGACTCGCTTACAAACCCTTTTCGACCCCTAATTTTGGTTTTACACCTATTAAAAGTCAATTTGAAATATTCTAGCGGTGGGCACAAAACAGTCGCCATTTTGTTTCCAATTTAGTCGGCCAATTTAGCATGCCCCGAAGCGGACTAAATATTTAGTCCGAAAATCTAAATATTTAGTCCGATTTACAATTTAGACGCGTTGGTGAATACGGACTAAATCTAAATTGACGTAATTTAGTCAGATAATTTAGATTTAGTCCAAAAATCGAATTTAGATCGGTTGGTGAATACGGGCCCCGTTGTCACAATGTTTTTAAACATGGTCTGCTGCAGAGGCTTCAATATAGGCCTGTATGAGGGAAAGGTTTGAACAATCCATAGTCCCTCATTGAGTCACAGAGGGTCTAATAAATTAAAATACTTGTCCGTCATAAATATGTCACCTGGAGAACAAACTGGAGACTCTTGAACAAACATTGTGATAAGTTTTCATTTTTAATTAGTTGTACCTTGGCTCTTAAACAATTATTACCATAAATATTCAAGAGTTTATGAGAATTTCCATAATGTCAAATGCTCATCTAAAATTTAGATTAGGATAACCTCATGCAAATTACATACAATCAAATTTCATAAACAAAAGACTATATATAAATCTACCACAATGACTAAAACACAACTATCATACCATATAATTAACCCTTTCCTGCCTAAAGCAAATTTGCAGAAAACAACTTTGAATGAAAATACATATATACAAAAATGTGGAAAAATCTCTATAAATGAAAGTGTAATAATCAAATAGTGTGGAAAATATTGTGCAACTACAGATTGACAGAGATAATTTTCTTTTTCTGACCACTTTTAAGATAAACAACATATGTATACAATTTTTTATTATTTCAATAAAAATCAACCTTCAAAAATCTCTTTCTGCAGTTTTTTCAATACAAAAAATCATGTTTTCATTTTTCAGACCTAATTAAACTTTACTGCAGAAGCAAACGTTCATATAGATCTAATGACTGCCTATTACAGGTCAAGTCAAATCGACCTTTGCGCCAGCCAATCAAATTGTCGCCTTCAAAATAGTTAGATATCAACAGAGAAGATAACTCGTTTTAATAAAAAAGATAAAAAAAAGAGGTGATTGCCAAGTGTTCCAATTGTTTATGATATTTAAATGTATAGGGTCAGTTCAAGACGACCTTTTATGCGGTCTTGTCAGAAGCAATATATGTATATACATACAGCAAAGTATTTTTTGTCTGATTTCAATGAGATTGCACTGGTGACTTGTAATCCAGTATTAGACATGAAATGTTTCTTGTCAAAGCACAATCCACCATGATCGTTTGTCCCCCTTTATGTGTTCAAAGTCACTGTGACCTTCACCATTAAAAGGGATTACCTCAAAAACAATAGGGGTAACATCCCTGTCTGAAGGTTAAGTGACTGTAGGTCAAAGTGTTACCCAGTTATAAATCAGACAAGCTTGGTCTACTTCTTCGTATGAGGGCATAATTATCATCTGATATTTTGTAGTTTCTCAAGGAAGTCTTGACATTCTACAAAAAAAAATAACAGTAAAAAATCAATCTTGTGTGTGTGTGTATTTTTCCCAAACAATTATTCTAAATGGAGCTCCACCCTTCTCACTATTAGGCAATGGCTTTCTTCCACTAACTCTTTCCCACCTTCGAACAACAGTGTGGCAAAGGAAGCAATTTCTCATTAAAGGAGAAATTTCTCATTCTGTCAAAAAATGTTTTTAATATTTTCAATAATTATACCTTCATTTAAACAGATTTTCAATGTATTTGCCTATATCTTTTCAAAGTTGTCTACTGCAGATATGCTATATGTGGGAAATGGGTAACCATTTCCAATATCCGACATATCTGCAGCAGACAAGTATAATTAAATAATTGCTAATGGTGAGCCATTTCTCATTTACCAGTGACATTTTAAAATTTCCTCCAAAGCAATACTTACATATTACTTATTTTTTCCTTCAAGACAGTTTAAGTAGCTGTTGTAGTAACTGTTATCATATTGCATGTAATATTAGCCCTAAAAATTCCCTCATACGACAATTCTGCAGCAGACGAATTTGAACATATTTTGTCCAAAAATAGAAAATCTCTATACCGTTTTAATTGAATGGATAACCTATGACTAAAAGTGGAAAACATTGTTGCAAAAGGAGAAATTTTTCGTTTTAAGCAATTTCTTCTTTTGTCACTGTATTCAAAAAGCTGTCTGCTGCAGAGACGTCAGAAAGCTTCTATATGAGGGAAAGGGTTAAGTTACTTATTCCTTGAAATATTATCAGCTAATGTTTAGCCTTCATCATGGTATAGAGAACAAAACGGAACAGTATCTTTATTTTCTCTCAGGCACAAATATTGTACTGCATGAGGAATATTAATAAATACATAATATATTATATTGTCAATATATACAAATAGAATTTAGTCACATGAACATTTCTTTAGTTATCCCTTTCCCACCTATAGACGCATTTTGCTGCAGACGACTTTTGAAAACATTGTGACAAAAGGAGAAATTGCTAAAAACAAGCCATATCCTTTTGCCACAATGTTTTCAACTTTTTACAGTAATTATACCTACAATTAAAGAGATTTTTCATATTTGTCAGTAGACATTTTCAAAGTTTAGTTCCTAGACATACTTTCAGCTGTTTAGCCTTTATTATTTTATATGCTGTAAGTGGTTTATGGAGTTTATTCCTTGACTATCAGCTGTATAGCTTTTATTCCTTGACCTTGAACACACTATCAGTGGTTTAGCCGTAAATCCTTGACATTGATATACTATCAGTTGTTTAGCCTTTATTTCTTGACCTTGACATGCTATCAGCTGTTTAGCCTTTATTCATTGACCTTGATATACTACCAGCTGTTTAGCCTTTAATACATTGACCTTGACATACTAGCATCTGTTTAGCCTTTAATTCCTTGACCTTGACATACTATCAGGCGTTAAGCTGTTATTCCTTGACCTTGACATACTATCAGCTGTTCAGTCTTTATTCTTTGTTAAAATGTTTATATACATTTCCCTGGACTGTATAGCCTTTATTCCTTTTCTTTGACATACTATCAAATGCTTAATATAAAGTGTTTATTCCTTGACATACTAGCAGCTTTTAGCCCTTTATTCATTGACATGTATCAAATGCTTATGAAGCCTTTTTTTCTTGTATAAACTATCAACAGTTTATAGACTTTACTCCTTGAGATACCATCAGCTGTTAAGCCTTTATTCATTGAAATTTTATAAGCTGTTTAGCCTTTATTTTTTTGACATACTATCAGCTGTTTAGCCTTTATTCCTTGACCTTGACATAATATCAGCATTTTAAACTTTATTCCTTGACCTTGACATACTATCAGGGGTTTAGCCTTTCTTCATTGACCTTGGCATACTATCAGCTGTTTAGCAGCCTTTATACTTCTTCAAAATGTTTATATAGCCTTATTCCTTTACCTTGACATACTATTAATTGCTTATAAAGTCTTTATCCCTTGACATACTTCTAAGCAGCGTTTAGCCCTTTATGCATTGACATAATATCAAATGCTTATAACGCATTTATTCTTGTATATACTATCAGTGGTTTATAGACTTTATTCCTTGACATACTATTAGCTGTTCAGCATATATTTATTGACATTTTATAAGCTGTTTAGCCTTTATTCCTTGATATAATATCAGCTGTTTAGCCTTTATCGCTTGACATACTATCAGCAGTTTATCCTTTGTTCATTTACCTTGACGTCAATATACTATCAGAGGTTTAGCCTATATTCCTTGAACTTGACATGCTATCAGCCTTTTTTCTTTGACATACTTTAAAATGTTTATATAGACTTTATTTCTTTTCCTTGACATATCGATCAATTGCTTTTATTCCTTGACATACTAGCAGCTTTTAGCCCTTTATACCTTGAAATAGTATCAAATGCTTATAAAGCCTTTTTTCTTGTATATACTATCAGCGGTTTATATCCTTTATTCCTTGACATACTATCAGCTGTTAGGCCTTTATTTATTGACACTGTATCAGCTGTTTAGCCTTTATTCCTTGACCTTGACATACTATCAGTGGTTTAGCCTTTATTTCTTGAACTGACATACTATCAGCTGCTTAGCCTTTATTCTTTGACATACTTAAACATGTTTATATAGACTTTATTCCTTTTCCTTGACATACTAGCAGCTTTTAGCCCTTTATTCCTTGACATATTATCAAATGCTTTTTTCTTGTATATACTACCAGAAGTTAATAGCCTTTAAACCTTGACATAATATCAGCTGTTAGGCCTTTATTACTTAACATACTATTCACTATTAAGCCTTCATTGGCATGTTATAAGCTGTTCAGCCTTTATTCCTTCAGATACTATCAAATGCTTATATCGTCTTAATTCCTAGACCTTGACATACCATCAGCTGTTTAGTCTGTATTCCTTTACATACTATCCGGTGTTTAGTTTTTATTTCCCAAGATACTATCCGGTGTTTAGTTTTTATTTCCCAAGATACTATCCGGTGTTTAGTTTGTATTCCTTGACATACTATCAGCTGTTTAGTTTGTATTCCTCAACATACTATCAGCTGTTTATGTATTCCTTTACATACTATTAGCTGTTTAGTTTGTATTCCTCAACATACTATCAGCTGTTTATGTATACCTTTACAAACTATCAGCTGTTTAGTCTGTATTCCTTGACATACTATTAGCTGTTTAGTTTGTATTCCTTAACATACTATCAGCTGTTTAGTTTGTATTCCTTAACATACTATCAGCTGTTTAGTCTGTATTCCTTGACATACTATTAGCTGTTTAGTTTGTATTCCTTAACATACTATCAGCTGTTTAGTTTGTATTCCTTGGCATACTATCAGCTGTTTAGTTTGTATTCCTTGGCATAATATCAGCTGTTTAGTCTGTATTTCTTGACATACTATCAGCTGTTTAGTCTGTATTTCTTGACATAATATCAGCTGTTAAGTCTGTATTCCTTGACATACTATCAGCTGTTTAGTCGGTATTCCTTGACATACTATCAGCTGTTAATCTGTATTCCTTTATGCCCCAGTTACACAATCGGTCGGTCCCCAATCGGTCATTTTATTTTAAATTTACTCGCTGTTTTGATCGGTTGTCATGCGTGATTAGTTCTGGTTTTCTGTGTAAAACGGCCATCGGTGATGGACAAGTGTTCAATCGGTTAAACAAACATTTCTTGGGTTGCTGGTAGGTGACCGAAAGCAACTCAAACAGGGTTGGATTGGTGATAAGGATGTTTTCATCGATAAAAATGCTGAAATACTATCGGTTTGCTAAATCGGGCGTAACGCTGATTAATCGGTGTTTGATAGCTAGTCATCAGTGGTTAAACACTTTCCGTCAGATATGGCCGGTGATTCATATTTGGTTATCTTTGTCCGATCGGCGATATCGGTGATTAATAGCTTGCATATCTCCTGATATAGGTTGCTGTCGGTTCTTTTATTAAAACAATATGTTTTAAGTGATGAGAACCGATGATTTTTTTGCAGTTGAGTTGACCGATTGGCCACTTACAAATTTAAACCCACCAATGACACGATGGCGGCAATCGATTGATCACAGATTGAATCCCTATTAACCACCGATCAAAACCGACGAAATCCCACATCGGTGGCTCATCGGTGATATCGGTTGTAGACAGGTTGTCAATCGGTTATTTGTAAAAATGTTCACCGATCAAGAATTTTAAACATGTTTAAAAATCCCAATCGGTAATTTTTCACCGATAAAACTTATCTTTCCCCTGAATAGCAGTTGATAGGTGGAAAACAGGTGACCAATAGGTGATATCGGTGTTAAATACGTTGTCATCGGTTCACTCCAAAAAAGCTACTGATCAATCACCGATGGCTCTGTGTAACTTGGCTGTTACATACTATCGCTGTTTAGTTTGTATTCCTCAACATACTATCAGCTGTTTAGTCCGTATTCCTTGACATACTATTGGCTGTTTATAAAACCATTATTTAAGTTAATAAATAAGTAATATTTTGATTCGTCAAAATTTTCCATTCTTTCTTCAGGTGTTAGAAATTAGAAAAGTAGAAAACAATACACGATTGGTTAATAATGGATAAACATATATTTTTTCCAATTTTGTTTGTTCATTATGAGTATTTTCTCCATTTGCCGAAATGTTTTCAAAAGTTGTCTGCTGTAGACTCAGTCAATTGTGTTTGCATGATAATTAAGACAGCTTCGATACATTATAAATCTCCCTTCCTCTTCATTATTTGCAATGTTTGAAAATTAACCGTGCCATTGCTACATTAGTGATTAGTGATTAGTGATTTAAAAACTGTCATAGAAAAGATTAAAAGAATGATTCTATGATGAAAGTTAAAACAAATGGTGTGAAAAGGAACATTTGTTTTTAAGATTGGTTATGTTAACCTTTAATTATCACATAGAATGCTGGAATAACAGAATAGACACTGGAAAGATCAAGATCAGACAATCCATTGATGAAATGTTAATACATGAAGAACATGTTAGACAGAGATATCACTGTGATAATTGCGCTCACTTATCTTTAAACATATTTTGTCAACAGATAGAAAATCTCTATAATTGAATGGATATATAACCTATGACAAAAATTGGAAAACATTGTGGCAAAAGGAGAAATTGCTCGTTTTGAGCAATTTCTTCTTTTGTCACTATGTTTTCAAAAAGCTGTCTGCTGCAGAGGCGTCAGAAAGCGTCTATATGGGGGAAAGGGTTTATGCTTATGCTAGTCACAAATTCCAGAAACCATTCTAGTGGGTGGATGATATTCATCAAATATATTGATTTTCTCACCAACTTTCTCACTTCCCATTCACTATAACCCTTTCCTACTTCTAGACATATGTTGAACCATCTGCAGCAGACATCTTTTGAAAATATTGTGACAAATAGAAAATATGCTTTTGATGACCATTTTCTCCTTTAGCCTTATTTTCTTAACTCTTATTCTTTTCAGTAATAATTTATTTGGTACAAATTTGCCACTGATTATTTGGGTTTTATTTCACATGACCCCATTTCCTAGGTAAATTACTAGTACTGCAGGTAAGCTCATCCTGACACAAGCACAAAGAAGGTATAAAGCCACTAATAGCACCACTATTTAAATCTTTGATATGTCACCATACAGGGGATCAAACCCTAAAAAGGCTCCAGCTCCCAAGGTGGAGAAGGCTTTTGCTGATATATACATTAACACCACCAAGACAGTGTATTGGAAAAAAACCATTTATTTCTAATTAAACTTACAAGTGCAATTTTTTACAGCAGTCTTTCTTTAGTCATGTTTGAGTGCCATTTGAAAAGGCACATTATAATTTTACCAGCATATAGTTAAAGTACTATGTTGTCAACAAGGTATCATAGATCCCTTTCCCTCATACGACAATTCTGCAGCAGACGACTTTGAACTTATTTTGTCAAAACATAGAAAATCTCCATAATTGAATGGATAACCTATGACAAAAAGTGGAAAACATTGTGGCAAAAGGAGAAATTGCACGTTTTGTGCAATTTCCTCTTTTGTCACTATGTTTTCAAAAAGCCGTCTGCTGCAGAGGCGTGAGAAAGCATCTATATGAGGGAAAGGGTTAAATAAGATATTGATGAAATGGCAGACAAACCTAAACGAATCAACGAAGGCTTAACCCTTTCCCTCATATAGACGCTTTCTGATGCCTCTGCAGCAGACAGCTTTTTGAAAACGCATTGACAAAAGAAGAAATTGCTCAAAACGAGAAATTTTCCTTTTGCCACAATGTTTTCTACTTTTAGTCATAGAGGTTATCCATTCAATTATAGAGATTTTCTACTTTTTGACAAAATATGTTCATAGTCTGCTGCAAAATTGTTGTATGAGGGAAAGGGTTAAAACCCCTTCCAAGGCACACATTTATTCTCATGCATCAGGCAGCAGATGACCTGTCTTGCCCCAATGTTTTCAACTTGATTCAACTACACTTTCATTCATATAGATTTTCCATATCCCACCCACCTTTCCCAGTTATTACCAAGTTGTTTGCAGCAGATTTGTTTTGTATGCGAGAATAATGACCTTCCTGAGACCACAAATATCAATCTTACGCAGGCCAGCGGAGGCCTGTAATCAAGTAGATCAGAATGTCGAGAATAACCAGTAATTAGCTTGTCTCCAGGTCATCGCTTACCTATCATTATGACATCATACTTCCCCCAGTTTGTGGGGGAATTCTTTCTTGCAATTCGGGGCATTCTAATTATCCTTAACCCTTTCCCTCATACAACAATTCTGCAGCAGACGACTTTTAACGTATTTTGTCAAAAAATTGAAAATCTCCATAATTGAATGAATAACCTTTGACAAAAAGTGGAAAACATTGTGCCAAAAGGAGAAATTGCACGTTTTGTGCAATTTCTTCTTTTGTCACTATGTTTTCAAAAAAGCTGTCTGCTGCAGAGGCGTCAGAAAGCGTTTATATGAGGGAAAGGGTTAATTTTCTGTATTTTTATTTTTCCCTTTCCCTGATACTTTGGAATCTAATTGACTGTCATTGAAACAATTTCTACTTCAAAAGTTGTCTGCTGAGGAGGCATCAGAAAGCTTCTGAATGTGGAAAAAAACTCTTTCCCTCATACGACAAATCTGCAGCAGACAACTTAGAACATATTTTGTCAATAATGGAAAATCTCTATAATTGAACGGATGGCCTATGACTAAAAGTGGAAAACATTGTGGTAAAAGAAGAAATTGCTCATGTTCAGCAATTTCTTCTCTTGTCAAAATGTTTTCAAAAGCTGTCTGCTGCAGATGCGTCAGAAAGCATCTGTATGTGGAAAAGGGTTAATATGAATGAATGCAGAGACCAAGAACAGAATATTGCGGCTTGGCTGCCATGTTTTTCAACAATGAACAGAGAGGGCTACCAAAGGAAAATTTCTACCGAATTCTTTTTGAATTCAGGAGAAGAAATTTTAAGTTTTTCTAATTTTCCCCCTTTCTAATGTTGACCTTCGGTCTTTCATTTAGATATCAATTATCCAGGCCCCTCGTAGTGCTATACTTAAACCTGTGTCACTACTACAACATAATATTCCCTATGTATTGTTACAGATATGATTCATATTATGCATTGTATTAAGATATGATCAATAATTATGTCTTGTACAAATATGATCCATTACCATGTCTTGTACATACATATATTGTAAACAAATTATGTCTTGTACAGATATGATCCAAAATTATGTCTTGTACAGATATGATCCAAAACTATGTCTTGTACAGACATGATCCAAAAGTATGTATTGTACAGATATGATCCAAAATGATGCATTGTATAGAGATATGACCCAAATCATGTCATGTAAAGATATGATTTAAAATTATACATTGTATAAAGATATGATCCAAAATTATGTATTGTATAGAGATATGATCCATAATCATGTATTGTACAGATATGGTCCATTGTATAGAGATATGATCCAAATCATGTCTTGTACAAATATGATCCAGTATACATTGTATAGAGATATGATCCAAATCATGTATTTTACAGATATGATCTAAAATTATACAGTGTATAGAGATATGATCCAAATCATGTATTGTACAGATATGAAGCAAAATTATACATTGTATAAAGATATGATCCAAATCATGTCTTGTACAGATATGATCTGAAATTATACATTGTATAGAGATATATGATCCCCATCATGTCTTGTACAGATAAAGTGAAAAAGTATGTCTTGCATAAATATGATCTACCATCCATAATCATGTCTTGTACAGATTATGATCCATAATTATGTCTTAAGGGTAATGGTGGTAAATAAATATTGTAAGTGTATAAGCTATATCTGTAATACTTTAGAAAACAAGAGGGCCATGATGGCCCTAGATCGCTCACCTGAAATGTACAATGTGATTTCTAATGCAAATCACATCAAGACAATTATTCTGACAAATATTCAAAATGCAACCTCTAGAGTGTTAACTATATTTTCCTTCATTTGACCTAGTGACTTTATTTTTACCTGATGTGACCCATATTTGAAACATGGACTATAGATATCATCAAGACAAACATTCAGACAAAATTTCAATTTGCTCATAGTAAAAATGCGGCCTCCAGAGTTTTTACAATATTTTCCTTCAATTTGGCCTAGTGACCTAGTTTTTAACCCAATATGACCCATATTCAAACTTTACCTACATATCATTAAGACAAACATTCTGATCAAATATCAAGCTGCTGAAGCAAAAAATGTGACCTCCAGTGTTATCAAGATTTTCCTTCAATTTGGCCGAGTGACCTAGTTTTAACCAAATATGACCCATATTCAGACTTGACCTACATATCATTAAGAAAAACATTCTTATCAAATTTCAAGCTGCTGAAGCAAAAAATGTGACCTCCAGTGTTATCAAGATTTTCCCTTCAATTTGGCCTAGTGACCTTGCTTTTGACCCGGTATGACCCTTATTCAAACTTGCTTATAGATATCATTAAGATAAACATTCTGATAAAGTTTCAACATGCTCAAGTTAAAAATGTGGTCTCCAGAGTGTTAACAAGATTTTCCTTCAATTTGACCTTGTGACCTAGGTTTTGACCTCATATGGCCCAGTTACGAACTTGTCCAAGATTTGATGGAGATGAATGTTCTAACAAACGTTAGTGTAGAGCAGATGCAAAATGTAGCCTGTAGAATGTTAACAAGGCAATAATTAAAAACGCACGCCGGACAAAATGTGATCAAAGGTGAGCTAATCAGTGAGGTGCTACAAAAAACTTAACCAAGGTGTGACATCAACACGGACTCCAACACAAGTTGAACGGCTTGCTTTTTCTTCGAAAAAATAAAGCTAAATTTTTTTTAAAGCGGCGTCAAACACTAATCAATCAAACTTGTACATATTTATGACCCAAAATGATCTATTATGCACATTTTCAAAATTTGATTATCATGTGTGTAACAAGTGTCATAAAAACATCTATATCAAGTGGTTTCCTCCTATCTATATCAAGCACACACTTATCTTTAATTGTGTACATAAAACTTCAACAATCATCATGTTACATGTATTGCCTATAATATTTTCTAAAAACTATCATGAAAAAAAAAAAAAATAATTTATCTATATATTTTCTACCAATCAAACTTAAAATATACACATATTTCTTTCACGGCAAAAAAAATATACATGTACCAAATCTAATTTTTCTATCAATCCAAATTAATATTGACAATCAAACATGTAATTTCATGCAATATTCAAAAAACTATGGGGATTTTCAATTAGTATAAATAACATAAAATCAGAAAATTAAATGATCAAATACACAACTTGGGGTGGTCATGCCTAATGGTCCTGTTTGCTATTTTGAAAGTGAAAGTAAAACTGAAACCCAGGGTTTTCCATTTTATATTTATTGGTGGATTAATATAACCTGTATATATATATATATATATATATGCAGCTCCAACTGTAGAGAATCAAAGTTAATTTTAGATACACTTAACTTTGATTTCCTATGACTCCAATCTCATTAAAACAAGACTCAAACTTCGCTCGCTAACATACAGATCTGATGACTGCCTCATACATGTGCAGGTCTACGTTTCACTTTGACCTTTAATGCGTCAGCCTCGTAGTGTTGGCTACAAAACCAATAGGTATAAAAAAGGGGAGTTAACCCATATATTGACAAGATAGAAAAGTGGTGATTGTCCAGTATTCTGATTGTATCGTGCAATTTCATTGGACAAAAATCCAAGCCCAAGCTAATAAATATCTAAATGTTAGGAATGAATGAATGTATATTGTTTTATGGCGCATTGACAGCTAAGGTCATTTAGCGCGCAATTAAATTTAATTATTCATGATCCCTGGGTAAACAAACCAGTACTAGGCTAGAAAATGTGCCTTGCCCAAGGGCACTCCACCATGACCGTAGTGCCGCGACTAGGGATCGAACCCGGGACACCCGGTTTCGAAACCACTCGACCACAGCGGATTCCTCTAAATGTTAGGGTTAAATTCTCTAAGTGTTAGGGTCAATTCGAGACAACTTTTAAGCATTGTCTTCAGATCCAATATACACCTACAGAAAAGTTTTTAGTGTAATTTTAATGAGATTGCTGCGACTAATTACTTTTGAAAATAGGCACTTTATCCCTTTAACATTTACAGCAAAGTTATTAGCAGACGACTTTAAAAAAATCCAGATAATAGGATGGAAAATCTCTTAAAATGAATGTTTTATTATTGAATTTGAAAACATTGTGCCAAAAAGGGAAATTAGCAAAATTATATGTCAGGGCTATCAAGCTCTAATGATAATCATTATGATACCAGAATTTCAACCATGCAGTTCAATTTAGATGCATCTGCAGCAGACCATTTTTCCTAGAATTTTTTAACCCTTTCCCTCATATAGACGCTTTCCGACGCCTTTCTGCAGCAGAGAGCTTTTTGAAAACATGGTAACTTTTTCACCATGTTTTCAACTCGATTCATCTATTGTTGTTTCATTTAAAGGGATTAATTGTCTTTGCTTTTTCCTAGACACTTTCAATGTTGTCTGCTTCAGATTGTGTGTATGTGGGAAAGGTTTAAACCTTTCCCTCATATAGACGCTTTCTGACGCCTCTGCAGCAGACAGCTTTTTGAAAACATAGTGATAAAAGAAGAAATTGCTCCAAACGAGCAAATTCTGCTTTTGCCACAATGTTTTCCACTTTTGATTATAGGTTATCCATCTAATTATAGAGATTTTTTATTTTTTGACAAAATATGTTCAAAGACGTCTGCTTCAGAATTGTCGTATGAGTGAAAGGGTTAAGAAAAATTCCATATTTCGCCTTGCTGTTTTAAGTCATCTGCAGCATATTCCTTTCATTTACACAGATGTCCTTGTTTTTGTCAAGGTATTTTCAAAGTTGTCTGTTGCAGATGTATTGCATCTTGGGAAGGGAGGGACCTCTTTGACTTAATTATTATTTGCTTCTTCCAAACTGTAACTGAATAGAGAGGTTTAATGACAGAGCTCTGCTGATGTGTTGATTGCTTGACAAAATTTAAACCTTTCCCAATTACAATAATTATGCCGCAGACCATTTTGAAAACATTTAGTCAAATATAGGAAAAATCTCTATAAGGAAAGAAATATTTTTGAATAACATTGAAATTATTGTGGCAAGTGGATATATAAATAACTCATCATGAACCTATCTCCTTTTTGTCACAATATTTTCAAAATGTGTCTACTGCAGTTATCAGAAAGCGCCTGTATGTGGAAAAGGGACTTAACCCTGATACTGAAATTCATGAAAACATGATATATTATTATGACAATCATGTATTTTCATCAATGATGTATCACTATCCAAATTTGTGATTTTTTTTTCATAAAACAATTCCAAAATTTAATTTTTAATAACATTTACGTCATAATAAATAATAACTTGGTATGAAGGTGAGGTATTAGGTTACTATTGTTAAGTTGTACCCCACACGAGGATTTGACGTTCGATTCTGTATGAAGGAAAACCCTGCTAAAATAAAAAATTAATTCATACACAAAGAAAATCATAACTCAAATCAAATATACATAATAATTTTATATAAAAAAAAAACACGAATAATAAAAGGGGCATAATCTTGCTTCACAACAAAGTTGACTCTCTAGTCTTGAATGAAAAATAAATAAACATTTCGTGTTCATGTCTCATGCTTTCGACTTACTTTGCCCTCAACATGACTTGCTTGCGGCTGAAATTACAATCCAACATTAGCAAGAGAAAGAAGTGAACCTTTTACCTGATACAGAAGATATTTAAAGTCCATGCAGCTGACATTTGAAAATATTGTGGAAAAAGGAGAATTGCTCAAAGGGACAGAATCTCCTTTTCTGACAATGTTTTCTAATTCTGATCAAAGTTAAGACTTTCAATATTCCAGGTGCCACTATTTTTTACAAAGCAAACAAAACATCATATCAGGTTCAAGGTAAAGAGACAGTTGTTATGCTATTGACAATGGGAACTAGTTCAAGGGCTTATACAATGACTGGCCTATTATGTTTTTTTGGTACTCAATAGAACTTCATCATTCTTTTAACCCTTTCCAACTTGCAGACACATTCAGACGCATTTGCAGCAGACGACTTTTGAAAACATTGTGACAAAAGGAGAAATTGCTCATGATGAGCAATTTCCCCTTTTGCCACAATTGTTTCAACTCTATTTAATGATTAAACTCTTATTTATCGAGATTTTTCACATTTTTGCCAACATGTTTTCAAAGTCGTCTGCTGCAGAATTGTTTGTATGTGGGAAAGGGTTAAGAACCTAAATAACAGAGTTTCAACGAAAATTCATAGCCGAGTCAATCCATATTCACTTTTCTATAACTCCCATCTTCATGAGCACTAGAGAGAAATAACCTCAACAAAATTGTTGACCTTTGAAAGTATTCAGGTAACGGTGCCATGCCACACAAAATTAACCTTTGGCAACTTTAAGACAAGGAAAGAGCAGCCGTACATGGATTTCACAAGCCTTCAGAAAACGAATTGTCATCATTCACAAAGAATCAATAATTATAAAGTATGTTAAATTTGATGGTAAATAGTATTTAATTTTAAAAAATCAAAATCCTTGAAGGCAATTTTTCGTGTGGTGTGGCTCAAACTGGTCTCTTCTGATTAAAATATATTTTCATCAAGTGATCTTTTTTTGCCATGAGAGAAAATATATAGTGAATGCTTTACACCATTTTCAACAGTATTTCAGTTATATCAGTGTGTTTCCTGGGTAATTTATTTATTTACCTGAATACTCCTACTACCGGTGTTATTTTCCCTTTGCCTCATACTACAAATCTGCAGCAGACAACTTTGAAAACATCTAGGCAAAACTATAAAACATCTCTATAAATGAAAGTATAATCATCAAATAGTGTAGAAAAAAGAGTGTCAAAAGGAGAAATTGCTCGTTCAGAGCAATATCTTCTTTTGTCACAATTTTTCAAAAGCCTTCTGCTGTTGAGGCGTCAGAAAGCATCTATATGTGGGAAAGGGTTAACACATCAATGCATAAGTTGTATACGGCGTGAAACGGTTGTAACTTAAAACCTATTTTGAAAACACTGGTTTAGGGGCAATTTTGACCCCTTTGTAAACAATGCAAATTTAGGTGCCATTGCTCAGAATGAACAATGGCACCTAAATTTCCATTGTTTACTAAGTAAAAGGATTTAATGCTTATGAAGACTGTATGGCGAGTTGATAAACTTTGGTAAAAAAATACTTATTTTAGTTACATTTTGTTCATATTGAAGCTGAAGGGCAAAAGAATGTAGATGAAAATAATTTTTCCTCATATGAAACAGTTTTAATTTCATTTCATGCCTTTCGGTGTTTTGAACCACAGGTGACACTTCAAAGTTTCACCAGGTAAACAACCATTTCCTCATACAGACATGCTTTGATGCAACAACAGCAGACCGTGACGACTTTTGAAAACATTTTAACAAAAAGAGAAATGTATCATAATGAGCATTTCACCTTATGCCGCAATATTTTCAACTGAATTAAAATATAATTCCATTATTTACAGACATTTTTTTATTTTAGCCAAGATTTTATAAAGATTTCAAGCAAATCTGTTGTAGTTGGGAAAGGGTTAAATAAGTAGCTGAGGATATGTTATTGAACATGGAGTTTTACAATACAGATTGCCAATGCATTATATAAATGACACCAATATTATGCAACTAAATCCTAATCCTTTAATGCTACCAACTTAAGTTCAATTAATTGTGATTAATACTGCAGTATATGTCAAAGCTCCCATCTTAGAATTTAAGTAAGAAAAGAAATGTTGGCTTCCTCATAACTTTATGGCCCACCCACTGAATATTATTTATGAAGTATGAATGAGATGACCATAAATAATAATATTATTTACTGTTATTATCAGAATAAAAAGCTGAGAACCAGCATATTTTATGGTTATTACATTGATTGGTTCCCGAGTCCTATAAACTTTTTAAATGAAAGTGAGTGGAGGATTACTAAGGCTTCTGAATGGCTAATTTGATTACGTTATTGTTATCTTCTGTACTTTAATTGGTTTCACAAGTTGATAGTCTCAGTAATGCATTCAGATTCAGCTAGATTAAATTAGGAAAGGGTTACGCTAATCAAGTTTATCAAGCAACCAAATAACAGCTTACTTGACAAATTAACAAATCTTAACAGTAACTGTAATTTGATTAATTGATGTAGACTACCACTAGCTAATAATATATGTAATATGATTGGTGAATACTAAACAGTTACTGTAATTTGATTGGTTGACTCACTACCACTAGTTAATACCTGTTGTAATATGATTGGTGGATTCAAAACTCCTAGCAGACATCTTAGTTGCTCCATTATCTCAACATGTGAATGCAACACAGTAAAAACTTCAGGTAGAGTGAAGAGTACATCCATTACCTATATACTTGTGTAGCTTCTGTAAACACCTGTCAATGCATATTATTTGAAAGTGCATTACTCAGCAACATCTTCAAAACTGATAAGCCTCTGGCTTTCATTCCTCGCAAGAAATATTTACATGTGGTCTTCATTTTAATGCAAGTTTAAGGTCTGTTTATTTTGGCTTGTTTATCTTAATTCAAGGTCAGCAATTTGAATAGAAAATATTTGCATTTTATTAAAAAATTATAGAAATGTGAAATTTCACTAATCTATGTTTTGGACAACAGCAAATTGCTTTTGAAAACATCATTGAAATGAAACAGAATTTAACTTTTTGTCACAATCTTAACAACTTTATTCAATAAGTATTCTTTCATTCAAAGAGAGTTTAACCCTTTCCCTCATATAGACGCTTTCTGACGCCTCTGCAGCAGACAGCTTTTTGAAAACATAGTGACAAAAGAAGGAATTGCTCAAAACGAGCAATTTCTCCTTTTGACACAATGTTTTCCACTTTTAGTCATAGGTTATCCATTCAATTATGGAAATTTTCTATGTTTTGACAAAATACGTTCAAAGTCGTCTTCTGCAGAATTGTCGTATGAGGGAAAGGGTTAACTCAACATGTTTATCTTGATATTCCTAGAATTGGCTATGAACTCTTCCAAATGCAAAGTTGGACAAGTCCATTTCAAGAGTTCAGTATTGAAAGGATTAAGAATAATAAGGTTTGTTTTCCTTGAGCACCTTTCAGAAGTTCTTCTTTTTGTGTTATCCTGTATATAAATTATAATGTGATTGGCATGGTTCACTATTATGTAAAGATCTTTTGTTATATATATATTGTTTTAGTCAACAATATGACAATGTTTGAATCATGTGAATGTACATTTATGTTGAAATAAATCAATCTTTTCATTTTGTATGTAATTTATTTGTTATAACCAAGGCCCCATTAAACTTTGTTTTCTCAATTAGCATAGATCAATTCACTGAAGCTTTAAATTAAAATCTTTATTATACTCTTGATTGAATGGAGTAGTAAACAAAAACTGCATTAATAATAACAGATAATGGATCTAACAGATTTTTTATTTGACAGAGTTGTAAGATATATATAAAATAATGCAAATTGAGATACATCACACACTGAGCAGAAATTAATCAGTAGAATATCAAAACAATGATCAATGCCTTTGCAGAAATATTAGAAAATGATAGTTTTGTAGAAGATCCAAAAGCATGCAACACTTAACCCTTTCCCTCATACGACAATTCTGTAGCAGACAACTTTAAACGTATTTGTCCAAAAATAGAAAATCTTCATAATTAAATGGATAACCTATGACAAAAAGTGGAAAACATTGTGGCAAAAGGAGAAATTGCACATTTTGTGCAATTTCTTCTTTTGTCACTATGTTTTCAAAAAGCTGTCTGCTGCAGAGGTGTCAGAAAGCGTCTATATGAGGGAAAGGGTTAACTCCTGTAAATGTAATGAGGATCATTGACCTTGACATTAAAAGTGACCCAAGTCCCTCAGTAAAAAATAAAGTGATCTTATCGTCTAAGCTATTCGTACATGTATTTTATACAATCTTATTCTAAAAAACGTTGAAACAACTATTTTCCTTTCGTTATATTCAACAACTTTGACTTTGCCCATGTTCTAAGAGACATAGATCAGGCTGTTAGATGTGCAGAAAGAGTTGAGTCTTCATAGTACAAGTTATGTTTGCAGATGCAAAGATAAGTAAGGGAGAACAGATCTATGCTTGACAATATATTATAAATAAGCCTGTCCTTTGGTAAACGTACAAGTCAGCATTTCTGAACAGTGTAGGTTGAGAATCGATCACCCTGTTAATCTGCTCAGCTTTATCACAATCTACAAGTTGATGGAATTTTCTAGCAAGCCTATGTAAATAATATGTAAACATTGTAAATCTTGTAAAGACTGCATTGATACACAGGTTGATGTAGATGACCCTGTTCCCAAAAGCCAAAAGGTAGCACTACCCAAAAACAAGACTCAAATCTTCTTGATCAAGCAATAAAAGCACATAATTGTTGCAACTCAAAATCATAGTCTCATTGAGACGATACTCTTGAGTATCCATAACATAGCTTTTGGAGTCACATAAAAATAAAGAAAAAGGGGAAATGCCATGGAAAACCTGTTGCATTGAATCAGATCTCTGAGATAAAACGTGATATAATGTAAGCGTTTTAAAATCATTATTTGACCTTTTAAACCCTTCATTGTGGGTACTGAAAAGAATTCTATCCATGATACAATGTACACAAACAAGTTGTCAGATGTTTCTTTTGGGTACTACCACATAATACTAGCCTAGTACAGAGAAAGATATTGTGGGAAATAGGCCACACCCCTTTATAAGTTATCTAGTCATTTGTCCAAGGTAGGTCAAACTTACCTTGTTCTGGTCCCTCCAATACAGGTAATAGCCTTTAGGGTCCACTTTGAGGGTCACTGGGACCCCAATTGTTGAACTCTGAAAGAAAACAAGGACAAATTAAAATGTTATTTTCAACCTAGTAGTAAAATCCTATCATAGATGCAAATGATGCTTTAACACATTGTCCAGAAAGGAGAAATTACTCAAAATGATTAATAGTTCATTCAATTATAATGTTTTCAAGGATGGCAACCAATTGTTTTCCCATCTATCATCATGACTTGAAGGAATCTGATGGAGGGCCAAAGGAACAGCCCTACAAAATTATTTGGAAATCCGACATATGCTTTTGGAGAAGAAGATTTTTAAAGTTTTCACTATAGCCATAAAAGGCATATTTAAGGCCCAACCATCTGGTGGCCATGTTTTTGTCCCAATCAACATGACTTGAAGTAATTTGATAAGAGGCAATTGTTTGAATATTGGCCGACCAGTTTAAATGGAGAAGAATTTTAAAGTGTTTTTTTGGGTTGCATGGAAACCAGAATTTAGCATAGATTTAAAATAATTGGAGGAATTTTAACAGAGGAAGTTGAGCGGTTGAAACAGAGAAGTCGTTTGAAGCAAAAGTCTATGCACGGTCACACACACTCATAGATCTATGCAAGCACAAAGGACAATTAACCATGACATACATGTAAGTTTGGCTTATGGCCAGTGGAGCTAAAAATAATGCCAAGAGAAAAAGTGTATTGAATAACAGTGATAAACAAGCAAATTCATGAAATTTATATCCCCAGCTTGCAGGAAATATTGTAGGAATAAAGTCCGCCGAAAGTGACGATCGAACTTGGCCTAGCTGTTAAGGCATTTAACCTTGTTACCAAGTTTGGAAAAAAACGGTTCACATTTGTGGCAGTAATTGCATGGAAACAGCAACAAAAGACATTTTTTGTTAATCAAGGGGCCATAACTCCACCAAATAAAGTCTGCCGAAAGTGACGATCGAACTTGGCCTAGCCATTAAGGCATTTTACGTTGTTACCAAGTTTGAAAAAAAACGGTTCCCATTTGTGGCAGTTATTGCACGGAAACAACAACAAATGACATTTTTTGTTAACTAAGGGGCCATAACACCACCTAATAAAGTCCGCCGAAAGTGACGATCGAACTTGGCCTAGGTTGTTACCAAGTTTGAAAAAAAAAAAAGGTTCACATTTGTGACATTTATTGCACGGAAACAGCAACAAACGACAATTTTTGTTAATTAAAGGGCCATAACTGCAACGAATAAAGTCTGCCGAAAGTGACGATCGAACTTGGCCTAGCCCTTAAAGCATTTAACCTAGTTACAAAGTTTGAAAAAAAATGGTATTACATTTGTGGTAGTTATTGCACGGAAACAGCAACAAACGACATTTTTTGTTAATTAAGAGGCCATAACTCCACCGAATAAAGTCCGCCGAAAGTGACGATCGAAATTGGCCTAGCCCTTAAAGCATTTAACCTTGTTACCAAGTTTTAAAAAAACCGGTTCACATTTGTGGCAGTTATTGCACGGAAACAGCAACAAACAACATTTTTATGTTAATTAAGGGGCCATAACTCCACCGAATAAAGTCCGACGAAAGTGACGATCGAACTTGGCCTAGCCCTTAAAGCATTTAACCTTGTTACCAAGTTTTAAAAAAAAAAGTCCACATTTGTGGCAGTTATTGCACGGAAACAGCAACAAACCACATTTTTTGTTAAATAAGGGGCCATAACTCCACCGAATAAAGTCCGCCGAAAGTGACGATCAACTTGGCCTAGCCCTTAAGGCATTTAACCTTGTTACCAAGTTTGAAAAAAAAAGGTTCACATTTGTGGCAGTTATTGCACGGAAACGAAGTGTGACAGACAGACAGACAGACACACGGACAGACTGACAGACGGACAAACCGAAATTAATAACCCCTCTTCGATAAAGCGGGGGATAATAATGCAATAACATCATTTTTACAAGACATGAGGCTAAGGGTTTTAAACTATTAGCACACAGACATAGAAATGATACAATATGCCATATCTATGTTGGCCATGGGCATATCCGGGTGAAACTCGAGTATTACACACAGGTGAGGTAAGGGTCAGAGCATATTCTTTACTGAACATTTTGAAATTGATGATTCATATCAATGAGCAGATCAGAAGTAACCAAACACACAAACAATTAGAGTCATTTCCCACCTTCACATGCATTTTGAAGTATCTGCAGCAGAAGACTTTGGAAAAAAAAATTGTAAACAAGATGTGTTTGTGAAACACTGATGCCCCCGAATGGCAACATCTAGGTCAAAGGTCAAGGTCGCCAGGTCAAAAATGTTGGTACTGACAGAAAGGTCATGTCACAAGGAATACACATGTGAAATATGGTAGCCGTATCTGTTATGGTTCAAAAGTAGTCGTCAAGGTTAAAGTTTTTATCGAGAATGGAAACATCTAGGTCAAATGTCAAGGTCGCAACGTGAAAAGTTTTGGTACTGACAGAAAGGTCATGTCACAAGGTATACACATGTGAAATATGGTAGCCTTACCTGTTATGGTTCAAAAGTAGTGGTGAAGGTTAAAGTTTTTTTTGAGAATGGCAACATCTAGGTCAAAGGTCAAGGTCGCAAGGTCAAAAATGTTGGTACTGACAGAAAGGTCATGTCACAAGGAATACACATGTGAAATATGGTAGCCGTACCTGTTATGGTTGAAAAGTAATGGCCAAGGTTAAAGTTTTTTTCGAGAATGGCAACATCTAGGTCACAGGTCAAGGTCGCAAGGTCAAAAATGTTGGTACTGACAGAAAGGTCATGTCACAAGGAATACACATGTGAAATATGGTAGCCGTACCTATTATGGTTCAAAAGAAGTGGTCAAGGTTAAAGTTTTTTTGTGCAGACAGACGTGCAGACAGACATGCAGACAGGCCAAAAACCAGATGCCCACCGAATCGGAGATTCCGGGGGCATAAAAAAGAAAATGCTCATAAAGAGCAATTTCTCCTTTTGCCACTATCTTTTCAACTCTTTTCAATAATTTCATTTGTTGAGATTTTCCATATTGCTGCCGAGATTGTCTGCCGTAGATTTGTAGTATGTGTCCCATGCCATTTATTATAAACAATAACTATCACCAGTTAAGTCAGTCATATAACAGAAAAATGATCTCCAGGTGTTACCCCTTTATAAAAACAGGAGGTCTAAAAATGAATTGGTTGAATTGAGACCTCCACCAAAATAATCAAAGCACTGGAAGTTCTGACAGCAAGGGGCTCACTGCAGATTACATTTGGACATGGATTACCGGTCCCAAAAGTCTAACAAGAACACTTCCAGGAAATTTTTTGTTGACAGTGTTAAAATAGATTTTTCATGTTCAATTCTTTTATTTCTATATTTAAACAGCACATTTCTTTGGAGTTTCTAGTGCGTAAGTGAAGTCAAGTCAAATCTATTTTCCGGTTGATATCCCGAAAAGTTACCGCACATTGTTTTTTTAGTGACAGACTTATTGGCGGTACGATATTGTAGGGTTTGGTAGGCTGGTTACAGTACATTCACTTTTAAAAACTATTCCACAGATGCATGTGGTTTCATTGACATTATATACATTCATGATGGCTCTTGATCACATAGACTATCACAATAACTCATTTAGCAGTCAGGTAAGCTAATACTAGAGTGTTAACAACATTTCCCTTCAATTTTACCTTGTGACTTTGTTTTTGACCGGACATAACCCATATTGAATTTGACATACATATATATCATCAAGACAATATTTTTAACAAATTTAAACATGATCAAGTTAAAAATACATTAAACAGACTTTCCTTCAATTTGGCCTTGTGACCTTGTTAGATCCATCTTTGAACTTGGCCTGAATATCATCAAGACAAACATTCATACGTTCAGGGTGCTGAAGCAAAATATTGGGTCTCTGGAGAGTTAATTTTTTATTATTTAATCTGGCAATCAAACAAGAGGGCCAAGATGGCCCTAAATCGCGATCACCTGAGTGACAGTAAATTAGTATCAAATATTTAACTGCAAATATCTAGGAAAATTTTATCAGGAGTGCAAATGAAACTGCAAGGAGTGGCTTATCAGTAAAGGCCATTTATATATTGAAATCTAACGAGAACTTTAATAAGATTGCAATTATAAAGTGTTGTCATTTTGCCCCTTTCCTGATGCCGCCTTGCTGCCCTGTTTTTCAACGAAATCAATATGCTTGAACTGCTTTTGTAGGGGGTTACTCAAAGATCATTTCTACCATTATGAAGGAAAAGGATTTTAAATGTTGGGTATTTTTCTCCCTTTCTGATGCCACAGCAACCATAGTTCTACACAGACTTTAAAACAATTTTGAAAGAGGACCAACAAAGAAACATTCCTATGAAGTTAAGTTGAAATTGGTCAAGTGGAATGGTAGGAGTTGTCATTTGTTGCTAAAAATTCAATTTACCCCTTTCTTGATTACGCCTGGTTGCTATGATTTTGTAATCAATCAATACGGCTTGAACAAATTAAGAAGAGGATCACTGGAGAAAAATTCCTATTAAATTTTCTTAAAATCAGACAAGCACTTTCATAAAAATAGAATTTTAAAATTTTGTCTTTTTGCCCCTTGTCTGACTGCCATTTTTTTAAACCAATCAGTATGGCTTGGACAATTTTTGTAGAGGGTCACCAAAGGAACATTTCTACCAATTAATATTGGAAGCTGACAAGCAAATTCAGGAGAAGATTTTGAAAGTTTGGACATATTGCCCTCTTTCTGATGCCGCAGCAACGAAGGTTCTCAATTGAATTTGAATCATTGAACAAATTATTTTGAAAGAAGACCACCAAAGGCACATTCCTGTAAAGTTTGGTTGAAATTGGGACTGTGGTTTAGGAGGAGATGATGTTTAAAGCTAAAAGTTAACAACGGATGACAGACAGAGAGAGTGATCAAAATAAATCACCTTGAGCCTTTGGCTCAGGTGATCTAAAAACCCTTTCTGACAAAGTTTCAATATGCTCAAATTAGAATGCGGCTTCCAGAGTGTTAACAAGATTTTCTTCAATTTGGCCTAGTGACCTATTTTTTAAGAATATTTCAAGCTGTTGAAGAAAAATATGCAGTCTCTAGAGAGTTAACAAGAGTTTTCTTTAATTTTGCCTAGTGACCTAGTTTTTTACTGGACATCACCTATATTCAAACTTTGCCTACATGTCATCAAGACAATTATTCTGACAAAGATTCAAAAAGCTCAAGTTTTTCCTTCAATTTGACCTTGTGGCCAAGATTTGATGGAGATGTATCTTCTGATTAATTTTCATGAATTTTGGATGCAAAATGTAGCATGTAGAGTGCTCACATGGCAATTGTTGGCGACACAAAACAGATGCTGGACAAAATGTGATCACTGAAAAGCTCCCCCTTAGCAGTTTGTGAGTCAGTGAGTGAGTAATAAATATAGGTTGGCTCAATTAACACTTTTAAGAATGGCAGTAAATCCTTATTTTCTGTGAGTGAGCAAAGAGCCCTATGCATAAGTGCAATGATTTTATAATATATTTATGTTAAGATACATTTTTGACCATTTGTTGTCGGTACCCTAAAGAATCGTCTGAGAGGACTGTGTCAGTAACAACTTATTGTTTGGTTGGGTCATAAGAGATATTTTTCAGAAAAATAATTTACTCATGAAACCTTTCCAAAATTCAAAAACATCTGCAGCAGACGCCTTTGAAATCATCTGAAGAAAATGATGTATAATCTCTTTATATTAAGGTTCTGTTTTAGAATTAGAGTTGAAAACATTGTAGCAAAAGGAAAAATTCCTCATTATGTGCAATTTCTCCGTTTGAGACAATGTTTTTAAAAGTTGTCTGCTTCAGATGTATCAGAAAGGGTTATCTACATTTGTATAAGTCTTTGATGACTGCATTATCAAAGTAAAGCAACTGATGTAATGTTCCCTGATTAATTTCTCCCCTACAATGAGATGGATCTAGTCTTTGTATTGGGATAAGCCATTTAACCCTTTCCCTCATACAACAATTCTACAGCAGACGACCTTAAACATATTTTGTCAAAAAATAGAAAATCTCTATAATTGAATGGATAACCTATGACTGAAAGCCGAAAACTTTTTGGCAAAAGGAGAAATTGCTTGTTTTGAGCAATTTCTTTTTTTGTGCATTATGTTTTCAAAAAGCTGTCTGCTGCAGGTGCGTCAGAAAGCGTCTATATGAGGGAAAGGCTGAAAACTAAAACTGTTTACCTGATGGTGTAAGTTTAACCTTTTTCAACATACAAAAAGTCTGCAGCACACTATTTTGAAAACATAACTCAAAAATATGAAAACATATCTGAATGAAAGTATCATATCATTGAATTGAGTTGAATACACAAATGATTGGCTCATTAATTACTTCTGTTTGGAAACTGCTTACAAAGGTTGCTTGCCGCAGAGGCAACACAAGTCTTCAGAATCGGGATAATGGTAATTCCACCACCCATAATCATAGGTGGTTGTGACAGTTACCGTAATTGGTTTTGAAAAAGTATGTATATAGGACAAATTGATCAATTTCTCCTTCTCCCACAATTAAAAATTCCTGTCTTAAAATAGTTTGAATTGATATCAGTAGCTGTCTTGTATCTTGACATTTTTCTTCATACACCAAATCTGCATTTAAATAAAAGCTTAACAAGTCTTATTAAAGAGTAGCAAATGGAGATATTGATCATTATTAGCAATTTCTCCTTTTGACCCAAGTTGTCTCAAAAAGTCTTCTGCTGCAAATATGTCAAAATGCATCTGCATGAGGTTAACAGTTCAATACAGAGTCTACAGACCCATTGTTTGTGAACCCTGTCAGATAAAGGTTAACCCTTTCCCACATATATGGCAAATCTGCAGCATATGATTTTGAAATAATCTAAAAAAAAAAATGCCTGTAAATGACAGAATAATTGTTGAATTAAAAGTTGAAAAAATTGTGAAAGAAAGGGGAAATTGCTCATCAATAGCAATTTCTCCTTTTGTCACAATGTTTTCAAAATGAATTTGCTGCAGAGGCATCTGTATGTGGGATAAAGGTTATAGAAACTAAGTGTCAATATCTCATTAAACATGAATGTAAATATTTACCTATAAAATTGTTTTACATTTCACACATCTATGCTTTCGTGGACTTTTATCACACATCAACAAACTTAGATTTGTTAGTGATTCGATATGGATTGTTAGCCATAGGCTGCAATTAGAATTGTTATTGCATACGGCTCTAGCTGTTACTGCTTTACATTAATTTTCAAATCAAACAATCATGAATGTCTTAACAAAAGTTTTATTTTCTTTCCTATTTATCTAGAACTATAATCTTATGGAAATCTGCAGTAGAAGACTAACACTTTCCCACATATCTATAACAAATCAGCAGCCGATGACTTTGAAAACATCTTGGAAAAAGAGTTTCTGTATCTTTGACTTAATGTTTTCATAGTTGCCTGCTGCGAATTTTTTGTATGTGGGAAAGGGTTAAATACATTTCTATCTGTACGCTCTTTGGCTTGAATAATTATGTAAAGTAATGATGATTAAAATGTGACCTGGCATCTACATGTAGGAATGATGGATCCGAATATTATTATTAATGATAATACTTATAACTTTACAGGATGTCTTATAAGATCAACCTTTGCCTGAGTCAATCAAATTGTCAACTACAAAATTGTTAAGTATCAATAAGGAAGATAAATAAACAATCATGAGAAAAGATGATTAACAAGTGCTCTGCTGATTGTTAAATTCTTATTGGACCCTTAAACCCTAAGTAGTGGAATAATTATTCAAAAGATTACTCTCAATGAGGTGATTCTTTCGAGTACCCACAACATAGGGTCTGGTTGGATAATAAGGGAGATATTGTTGGGAAAAGAGCTGTATTCTGACATCTGGGTTAATGTGATTGGACACGTCCTGACAGGACTAAGTAATTTAGACAGTCTGTGACCACTGTATCATCAACAATAGATTGTGCACAGTGACAAGCTGGTGTCCAGAGCTCTAGATAAAGGGCGTTTTGCATCTTCTAAATTCCTTATTTGACCGTATAACCCGTTGTTGTTGGTACTCAAAAGAATCGTCTCATTGAGACAATTCTTTTGAGTGCACACATTATACGTAGGGTTTAGTTGGACCATAGAGAGATATTGTTGGGAAAGGAGCTGTATACACCTCCTTATACCTCTGTCTTTTTTAATGGTAGATTTGGTCATTTATCCCAGTGCTTTAATTCGTATACACACAACAAAAATGCAGCACACCGCTTTGAACAAATTTAAATAAAATAATGTATCTGTATTAATATAAGAAGTATTCAGCTTATTAGAGTAGAAAACATCATGGAAAAAGGAGTGAGTAATTAATTGCTTATCTTTTTTTTTTTACAATATTTTCAAAAATTGCCTGCTGCAGAATGCAGATGCAGATGCAGGTTGGAAATTGTTAACCCAAATCCCACAATGTCATGCACACACAACTTCAGCATTAAGAAGGTAATATCGGTATCATGAGCAATAAATTATCACCTTTTGCCACAATATTTTGAACTCTTTCAAAAATGTTCTATTCATTAATAGATATTTGCTATATTTTTGCCAAGTTGTCGATAATGTACAGTAAATTTGTTCTATTTAAGAAAAAGCAAAGATTGAATTTTAAAAAAAATACTTATCAACACTATATATAATATAAGTGACAATTTGAGAGTACTTAGGCGTATTTTTTTAAACGAATATAATCTAAAACTTTTAACTTGCGGGGGCAAACGAAATAATCAAATCCTGTTTGAAATATCTAAAAATTGTATTACTACCCATAAAGATGTTTGATCTAAGAATAAATAGAGCGTAACTATGTCACACAATGAGTATGAGAACACACTTTATAATTTGATATTATATAAAAGTGTCCTAGCGAAAAAATATGTTTCAGTTGCCAGACAGAACAGCTGGTCATCTGATCCTATTGCTTTTTGAAGCATTACATTGTGTAAGTGGGAAAGGTACAAAAGGGTTTGAATAAGAGAGCAAAGATGGCCCTAAGTCAACTTCCTGAGAGATAGTATACTATAGCAATCAGCTAATGAAAGGGATTTTTTTAAATCAAAAGTAGGAATGAACTGCAAAGAAAACAGCTTACCAGTAAAGGAAATTTCTAGAAAGGAAAAATTCTTTGATCAATTTGAAAGGAGGACTACCACAGGAACATTCCTGTGAAGTTTCGTGGTTATCTGCATGTCCATTGGTTTAGTACGTGATGTATTTTAAATCTTAAGTTAATTTTACCCCTTTTCTAAATCCGCCTGGCAGCTATCATATGCAATCAAAAATGATTTGAAGAAATTATATACGGTGTCACTAAAGGAGCATTTCTGCTAAACCATCTTGAGCTATAAGTTACATAGGGAAAATTTGATGTTAGTTGAAAACATTCTGATAAAAGGTGAAATTAATGAGTAATTTTTTCCTTTTGCCACAATGTTCACAAAATTTGTCTGCTGCAGAGGCATCAGAAAGCATCTGTATGTGGGAAAGCGTTAAAAGTTACATTGGCTTAAAAATACTGGGACTACACTTCTAATTTTTTAGTCAAAAGTTTTTCCTGGAACACTTTAACATTTTGACAAACAGTGAAGATAAGTGAGCCTGTGCTGGTGTACAGACCTGTCCAAGGCCCACATACATGTACAGGCCATAAGAACTCAAATTGCTTAACAGCGCTCAAATCATTATTATACACACCAATGTAAACCACTTAATTTAAATTATTTAGTTTACATCAATTAAAAACAAGCTTTAAGCTTATATTAATCACGCTCTATATCTGCTTCCTGGAGACATAACCAGTACTTGCACCATTTGTGTGGAAAATGCTGTAAGGCAGAACCTGCTCATCACAAGATTCAAACCCGGGACCTTTGGTATGACAGGCCGACGCTTAAGCTACCACTGTACCAATGTATTTGTACAAGAGGGCCATGATGGCCCTATATTCGCTCACCTGAGTAAGTGTTTTAGGGTCCTAATGTAATTGCTCTACAAAAATAAGAAAGAAGGTCAAAAAGTCATGGTGAAGGTCATCCAAACACAATGATGATATTTGATTGTAAAAGATCACAATAAGGTCATGGTCACATGTTTATAAATCAATGTAAAGGCCATGTGACAAATAAATGAAGTTTGTATCGTGTTCACAAAGTCAATTATAACAATTTTGCCAATTTTCGAAAGAAACCGAGCTCTCATGGATATCTAGCTACTGAATGAGTTTGGTAAACATCAGATAATAAATGAAGACTTTATCGTGTTCACAAGAAATTGTGGACAGACGAAGGACAACAGACGAGTCATATGATATACGATCACAAAAACTCACCTCACTACGTGACAGGTGAGCTAAAAAAAAAATTATGTATATACACATGTATATAATTCAGTGTTTTTTCTTAACCCAAATTATGGCCGAAATTGGGCACCATTCACATTTTACATGTCACTTATTTTCACAATTGAAAGGTCGCAAAACAGCCAGAAAAAACACTATAATGTAATACAAACAAACATTTGATAAGCTAATCCCCCCCTTGACCCTGCCCCCAAATGATGCATGCAATCCTCAGTCTCTAGATGATGTGTGTATTTCATTGGAATGCTGTGAAATTTAGCACAAGGAGATTTTTAGACCTGCCATTTCTCTTTGTCCTTACTAAGTATATTAATTTAAGGTAAATGACTTTTAAAACATCCCTTTTAAGTTTTACACTTTATATAAATGTGTGAGTTTTACAAGTAAAAAAGAAAGACAAAGGCCGGAATATTAATTTAATGTATACATGTACATGTTTAGTTCAGCGCGAAATTCATACTGTATCTAGTCTAAACAGTAAAATAGAGAACCATTCTACTAAATTGGTGACCAGCCTTATAGGCTTTATTGTTTCAATAGTTCTCAAACTAAAAAATGTGCGCTTAATATAGTCCTTTCATCCTATGTATTACGCAGTAATCAGAGGAAGGAACTCCAGAAGACGCTAAATCTCGCCGTTATTACGTCACTGTGTTGTATAAACACTTATGCTTATCCGTTATATTCAAACAAGCATAACATATACTATGGTTATCTGCTCTTTTCCTTATCTGCTTCATTCACTTTTCTATGTGATGTAATTGATTGAACGGGAACGAAAAAAAGATGTTTGCTTGTTCGACATTTTGATGAAACAATAAGAAAGTGGTGTTTTTGCAGTATACTCGTGTTGTAAATTTGTAACACCTTTACCTTTCATATTTTTATAGCCATTCAATGTTTTGGATCTTGATATCACCACAGGAAACTCTCTCCAATAACAATTTAAATTCACACGGAATCAGGTTATGACCAAATATGTATTGCCTTAATATTCGCCATTTATGGTTTTAACCCTTTCCCACAAATATACCCTTACCGAGCCTCTGCAACAGACTACTTTTGAAATCATTGTGGCAAAAGGTGAAATTGTTCATAATGAGGTTAATTTTCTCCATTAACGGTTTTAACCCTTTACCACATACAAGTATATACCTTACTGTGCCTCTGCAACAAACGAAATATTGCGGCTTCTTTTTGATGCTTTGCATCAAACATTCATCTTGTATTATGCTAGAAAATTTATTTAAACCCTATGTTCACACTCGTTATCCGAATACACAGAACGCAGATTGGTGCAACAAACGCGAATATCGCGGCAATTGAGAACAAAACGGTGAGTAAACAATTAAATCAATTATTGAGAAATGATAAAGTGTAGCTTAATCCGAACAAGCAAATTCATGAAATGTATATACCCCGCTTGCAGGAAATATTGAAGGAATAAAGTCCGCCGAAAGTAACGATCAAACTTGGCCTAGCTGTTAAGGCATTTAACCGTGTTACCAAGTTTGAAACAAGAGGGCCATGATGGCCCTATATCGCTCACCTGATTAAGAACTTCAATAGTTTTCAAAGTTTTATACTCTATATACATATAAGGAAAACAAGCAACCCTCCCTGGTGGCCATGTTTTTCAACGGATCGGGTTTATTTGAACATCCTTGGTAGAATGTCACCCAAGGAACATTTGTGCCAAATAATTTTTAAATCAGGCAGGTGCTTTTGGACAAAAAAGATATTACAATGCACATATTAGGAAAACAAGCCCCGCCTCTGGCGGCCAAGTTTTTCAATGGATCGGATTAATTTGAAGAATCTTGGTAGAAGGTCCCCCAAGGAACATTTGTGCAAAATTATCTTTAAATCAGGCCAATACTTTTGGACAAGAAGATTTTTAATTTTTTTACAATGCACATATAAGGACAAGCTCCGCCCCCTGGCGGCCATGTTTTTCAACGGATCGGAAATATTTGAACAATCTTGGTAAAGGGTGCCCCAAGGAACATTTGTGCAAAATAATTTTTAAATCGGGCCAGTACTTTTGGACAAGAAGATTTTTAAAGTTTTAACAATGTACATATAAGGAAAACAAGCTCCGCCCCCTGGCGGCCATGTTTTTCAACGGATCGGAAATATTTGAACAATCTTGGTAAAGGGTACCCCAAGGAACATTTATACAAAGTAATTTTCAAATCGGGCCAGTACTTTTGGACAAGAAGATTTTTTAAGATTTGGCAATTTTCCCCTTTTCTGATGCCGCAGCAACCAAAGTTCTACATGGAATTAATTTTGAACAACTTTGAAAGAGGACCACCTAAGGACCATTCCTGTGAAGTTATTTTAAAATCTGTCAATTGGTTTAGTAGGAGAAGTCATTTGTAGGAAATTGTTAACAGATACCGACGACGACGACAACGCAGACGCCGGACGGTGAGTGATCACAAAAGCTCACCTTGCACTTCGTGCTTAGGTGAGCTAAAAAACCGGTTCACATTTGTGGCAGTAATTGCACAGAAACAGCAACAAACAACATTTTTTTGTTAATTAACGGGCCATAACTCCACCAAACAAAGTCCGTCGAGAGTGACGATCGAACTTGGCCTAGCCCTTAAGGCATTTTACATTGTTACCAAGTTTGAAAAAAGAAATTGTGGCAGTTATTGCAAGGAAACGGCAATTAACTCCCCCGAATAAAGTCCGCCGAAAGTGACGATCGAACTTGGCCTAGCCCTTAAGGCATTTAACGTTGTTACCAAGTTTGTGAAACGGTTCACATTTGTGGCAGTTATTTGCACGGAAACAGCAACAAACAACATTTTTTGTTAATTAAAGGGCCATAACTCCACCGAATAAAGTCCGCCGAAAGTGACGATCAAACTTGGCCTAGGTTGTTACCAAGTTTGAAAAAAAAACGGTTCACATTTGTGGCAGTTATTGCACGGAAACAGCAACAAACGACATTTTCTTTAAATAAGGGGCCATAACTCCACCGAATAGAGTCCACCGAAAGTGAGGATCGAACTTGGCCTAGGCCTTAAGGCATTTAACGTTGTTAGCAAGTTTGAACAAAAATGGTTCACATTTGTGGCAGTTATTGCACGGAAACAGCAACAAACGACATTTTTTGTTAAATAAGGGGCCATAACTCCACCAAATAAAGTACGCCGAAAGTGAGGATCGAACTTGGCCTAGCCCTTAAGGCATTTAACCTTGTTACCAAGTTTGAAAACAAGAGGGCCATGATGGCCCTTGAATCGCTCACCTGATTTTTTTTTTTTTTTTCACTTTAGCTATATAAGCCCCGCCCCCTGGCAGCCATAGTTTCCGACGAATCAACTTGGCATGAAGGAATCTGATAGAGGGTCACTCTAGGAACATTTCTACAAAATTATTTGAAAATCGGCCAAATTATACTTTTGGAGGAGAAGATTTTTTAAGTTTTCACTTTCATCCATATAATGCAAAATAGCCCTGCCCACTGGCGGCCATGTTTTTTGACCAATCAACATGGCTTGTAGGAATCTGAAAGTGGGTCATCCAAGGAACATTTCTACAAAATTATACGAAAATCGGCCTGACAATTTCGGAGAAGAAGATTTTTTAAGTTTTAACTATAGCCATATAAGGCAAAATAGCCCCGCCCCCTCTTGCGGCCGTGTTTTTTCAACCAATCAACATGGCTTGAAGGAAACTGGTAGAGTTTCATCCAAGGAACATTTCTACAAAATTATTTGAAAATCTGCCAACCAGTTTGGGAGAAGAAGAATTTTGAAGTTTTTTTCGTTTCGTTGCCATGGAAACCAGAATTTTGCATGGATCCCAACAATTTGAAGGAATTCTGGTGTGGTCATTGAGAGGATGCTTTCTGTGAAGTTTCATCCCAATTGACCCACTGGTTACTGAGGAAAAGATGTTGAAGATTTTTTAAGTTTTCACTTTGGCCATATAAGGCAAAATAGCCCCGCCCCCTGGCGGCCATGTTTTTCGACCAATCAACATTGCTTGAAGGAATCTGACAGAGGGTCACCCAAGGAACATTTCTACAAAATTATTTGAAAATCGGCCTGACACTTATGGAGGAGAAGATTTTTTAAGTTTTCCCTATAGCTATAAAAGGCAAAATAGCCCCGCCCCCGGGCGGCCATGTTTTTTGACCAATCAACATGGCTTGAAGGAATCTGATAGAGGATCACCCAAGGAACATTTCTACAAAATTATTTGAAAATCGGCCTGACACTTTTGGAGAAGAAGATTTTTTAAGTTTGCACTATATAATAGCCATATTTATATAAGGCAAAATAGCCCCGACCCCCTGGCGGCCATGTTTTTCGACCAATCAACATGGCTTGAAGGAATCTGATAGAGGGTCACCCAAGGAACATTTCTACAAAATTATTTGAAAATCGGCCTGACACTTTCGGAGGAGAAGATTTTTTTAAGTTTTCACTATAGCCATATAAGGCAAAATAGCCCCGCCCCCCCTGGCGGCCATGTTTTTCGACCAATCAACATGGCTTGAAGGAATCTGATAGAGGGTCATCCAAGGAACATTTCTACAAAATTATTTGAAAATCTGCCAACCAGTTTGGGAGAAGAAGAATTTTGAAGTTTTTTCGGTTTCGTTGCCATGGAAACCAGAATTTAGCATGGATCCCAAAAATTTGAAGGAATTCTGGTGAGGTCATTGAGAGGATGCTTTCTGTGAAGTTTCATCCAAATTGACCCACTGGTTACTGAGGAGAAGAGGTTGACGCACGACGCACGACGGACGCCGGACAAAAGGCGATCACAATAACTCACCTTGAGCAAAGCTCAGGTGAGCTAAAAAAACGGTTCACATTTGTGGCAGTTATTGTGCGGAAACGAAGTGTGACAGACAGACGGACAAGTTTTACCCAAATTAATAACCCTACTTTTTTCTTCGAAAAAGCGGGGGATATATAATAATGTATGCATAAAGATGAATAACTGCTTCACGCACAGACGAAGTCTTGGTTTAAATTGCTCTCTTGAAAGCAAAGTAGTATATCCAAAAAGGTTGTATTGCAATAGTTTTGGTTACATTTTTTACTTTAAAGTAGTATTATCAAAATTAATATGAGTTCTTATCTCTATTAATGTTATTATCATGCCAAGTAAACACTACTCGATGATATGTATAAGTAACTGAGTGTGTACAATTGCTTATTGATGATAAAATATAACTCTTTTTAGAGCAAGGGTATCGTTATTTTGCCACAACTGATATCAGATGAGAACACTACTGAACACGGATCTGATAATTGCTCAAGCCACAACACACTCGGATTTCAAAACTTCACTTACAGTATTGCTTTGTGTGTTTTTAATGAAATTTCGAATGTTAAGGTTAAAATTTAATGTATTATGTCGCCATTTAGAAGCAATTTGGTAACGAAAACTTTCTTTTCTTTTTCAGATTTGGTAATATATCAAGTATGGAACATTTCATGTGTCCACCACTGCATCATTACACACAAAGATAGATAATTGAAATACAGCGAAATGGAATTGGTGCTCGACGACCAAGCTGGTATGCATAAATACCAGACTAAAGTACACGAAAGTATCATTCCAAGAAAAATTTAAAAGATTGGCAAGAGAATTGAAGTAGGGGGATCCCAAGTTTATAATTTAGATAAAAGGTCCAAGATGAGGAAACTTAATACTTCTGTATTAAAACATTTATGTCAAGACACACACATATATGTGACAATCAGTTCATTCAAATGTTGTAAAACATTTTTTATTACAAGGCATGTATGATCATGTAATACATAATCATGTTAACACGTTTAGTACGTTTATGACATATCAATAGATTTACACTTAAGTTTTAGATGTTTACGCTTCCAACAAGTGCTTAGGAGACCATTGTTCGATCACAAAGACTTGGATTGGGCCTATGTCTTTTTCAATTTTGGTATCTGCGTTACAACTGATGTTTTAACTGGCAGTGCTGTAAATAGCCTGTAAAAACATTTATGCCATTAACTTATAATGATGCTAAAAAGACTTCTAAATCTAATCTCATCTCAGAAATCATGATTTGACCTACCAGAGAAAGACACAAGGAATGTCACGAATCAGTCAACCTGATTAACCAGCTCATGGTGAACGGGGTGTAAGACAGTTTCATGCTAGCAACGACTCACCATCGAAGAGGGTTAATGGACTTGTCAGACTTGTAGATGTCAAATATTTGGGTAAACTTAGTGTTAGTTTGATAACAAACATATTCAGAACAATATCTGATGGAGTCAAACCAATAGAGATGCCTTGCCATATACATGTATAGATGGTATTCCGGTTCCTGTTAGTAACACACTTTGAACGTTAACAACAATGGAAAGCAGTGTAAACATAAAGAAATTGCTTGTTATAAGTAGTTTGTTATTATTTAAGAATGCTTCGTCATAAAAGTCTTTTTACCTTTCTTTAAGTTTATCAAGACTTTAAAAAAATTCTTCCTGAATTTGTGTTATTAGATACATTTTCTAAAACTCAAAATGAATAGTCATTCTTATGATGTTGCCTGCATCATATCTTACATATAACAGCCAATTGACCACAAATGTCAATTACAAAACTGCTGGTCCGTATTACAGTGATATGTAACAGACCGACTTGTGATTTTCAACGTATAAGGGCGATAATGTTATCTTTCAAGGCGCATATATGTCTTCAATTATCGTGATGCTTCGATGCCCACCAGGTGCCGACAAAGGCCACTCCGGTATGCAAATGTGGATCCACATGGTTGTGTGGAGATGACCTGTGGGAAAAAGTAGTACCATGTTCCTGACATTTAACCCTTTCCCTCATATAGACGCTTTCTGATGCCTCTGCAGCAGACGGCGTTTTGAAAACATCGTGAAAAAAGAAGAAATTGCACAAAACGTGCAATTTCTCCTTTTGCCACAATGTTTTCCACTTTTTGTCATAGGTTATCCATTCAATTATGAAAATGTTCTATGTTTTGACAAAATACGTCCAAAGTCGTCTGCTGCAGAATTGTCGTATGAGGGAAAGGGTTAATTTCAATCTATCCACTACAATATCGTTCATGAGAGTTCTTCTTGTAGCGATTCCTAAATTTAAATTCATATTTGTTGCACGAATACTGCTGAGGTCCGATATGAGTATTCAGGTGATCATGATATAGTCTGTTTGTAGAAATCCCTTTGACAGTGATCGAATGGGCATAAACTTTCCAGGACACTGTTCTTCGTGCATCTTGCGATGTAAATTAAGAACGCTGTTCCACTTGAAAGTCTTCCTGCAAACATCACACATTGCAGTTTTGAACTTTACTAAGACATGCTCATTCAGTTGCTCTCTTGTGTTACAAAATACTGCGGTGACATGGAGTGCACCGAATTCGGAGGGCTACACGTAGATGACGGTTCGTATTGTTGATCGCATTTATACTTTTTCCAACATTGTTAACAGTCATACGTGTCCCCATTCACAACTTCAAAAGGAGAAACATATAACTTTAATATATGTTTCGCTTTCACTCATAGCTGAACGATAAATGGTTTGGTATATAACACTGGAAATAGGTCATTCGCTTTTGTAGTTTTACACATGATTTGTGAAAATATAAAGTATGTTTCATTGAAGAATGGGGTAACTTTTGTTGTATTTACAATTAAGTCAAAATGTGTAAATAACATCAAAATAATGATACAATTTCAGCATTTGTTGCACGCCAAATCCGATTCCCGTGTGGCTTTGCTTGGATTTTATCCGACGTATGCAGTGGCCACTTCACAATACCCTTGTCTTAGAAAAAACAAAAATGCACATGTTATTTGACTTTTTTCCCATGATTTAACCCAGAATTTCACAATGGAGTGTCGCATTTATATATCTTGAACCAATCACTGTCTGAAGTTAACCCTTTCCCTCATATGGCAATTCTGCAGCAGATGAATTGTCACTATGTTTTCAAAAAGCCGTCTGCTGCAGAGGCGTCAGAAAGCGTCTATATGAGAGAAAGGCCCTTTCCCTCATACGACAATTCTGAAGCAGACAACTTTGAACATATTTTGTCAAAACATAGAAAATCTCCATAATTGAATTAATAACCTATGACAAAAAGTGGAAAACATTGTGGCAAAAGGAGAAATTGCATATTTTGTGCAATTTCTTCTTTAAATGTCACTATGTTTTCAAAAAGCCGTCTGCTGCAGAGGCGTCAGAAAGCGTCTATATGAGGGAAAGGGTTAAGATTGATCTGACATTTTTGAAAAATTGACAAAATAAACTATTCACTAGTTTCGTTTCACTACCCGCAATATCCGCGTCTGTGACACCTATCCGCGTTCTGAGTATTCGGATAACGGGTATGATGTTTTGGGCACTCAAAAGAAATATTTTGATAACCAGAATGTAAGGTTTTACCTTTTCCCACATGTGACAAATCGGCAGCAGCTATATATAAGAATTTGAAAACATCTTAGCAAAATTATGAAAAAGTCTCTAAAAGTGAAATTATCATAATTATTTTGCATAAAGTTAATCACACTGGACGAAGTAGAAAGAGCCTACGATGAGCAAAAGCTTTCTTGAATTGCCGCCAAAAGCTGTCTGCTGCACATAATTATAAGTTTTGTCAAAATGAGTCTGCAAGTGGGAAGGGTAAGCCCTTTTCCACATACAGACGGTTTTTGGCTCCTTTGCAGCAGTTGACTATATATATATATTGAAAGCATTGGGACAAAAGAGAAATTGCTTATTAATAAAGGCAATTTCCTCTTTTGCCACAATTGTTTCAACTCTATTCAGTACAAGTTTGTACTTTCATTTATAGAGATCAGCAGTGACTGTAGAGATTTTACAGATTTTTAATGATTCTCAATGAGGTCAAGACCAACGTTTGCTTCTTCTTATCTGATCTGGGCCTATGTAAACAAAACCTAAGTCCCCTACAGAGCACGAGATAAGGGGCATTTTGCATGTTCTAAAATCCTTTTTTGATGCTCTAACCCTTAATATTGTCACAACTTGTGATTGCTCAAAAGAATCGTCCAAATAAGATGATTCTCTTGAGCACCATTGACCAACATCATAGGGATTGGATGGCGATAAGAAAGATATCATGCAGAAAAGAGCTGTATTCCCCTTTTATCTGGACCTATATGCCTCCCACGATCCTCTGACATGAGGGATGACTAACATCTTCCCAATACAAACTATTCACATGATTATTAAATAATGGCAACGTAATTATGGACTATATTCCAATCAGTTTAAGACCTATCTTAGCCACTTTCCAACATTTAGGTGCTTTCTGCAGCAAACAACTTTTGAAATCATTGTGACAATCGTAGAAATTGCTCATCATTCATGAGCTATTTCTCCAATTGCCACAATGATTTCAACTTTCAATTATTACCCTTTCATCTTGTTTTATTTAAAATAGTCTGCTGCAGATTAATGCTATATACATGTATATGTGGGAAAGGGATACAACTTTGTGGAGTTTTCACAATTATATTTTATATATATATTAAGTCCTTTACAGATTTGTAATAATATTCAAAAGAATGTTTGAATGATATCGTGACAAACAGTGAAGACTTCACAGTCGTGCAAGCTTGTTCATGAGTAATTTCACATTGGTTGCAAAATCCTGAAGAATGATTTATTAATCTCATGGCATAGCACTATATGATGGGACTAATCTATTTATAATATAACAGCTGTAAAAACAACTCAAACATTTACCATTTGTCCAAAATTATTATCATCAAAGTCATCTCTTTGAACACATCAGTGGATTAACTAGGAACATAGCCACGGAAGTATTGACCTTTATAAGTGTGCACAGATCCAATTTTAGACCTTGACCTTTAACCAGAGAAATCCCATATACTGTACAATGTACATGTACCAAGAAAGCATTTGGCATCGGTTATTTACCTGTTAATTGATTGATTGGGGTTTAACGCCGTTTTTAACAATTTCTCAGTTATATCATGGCGGCCAGTTCACCTACTCATGCATTTCCTGGTTTTCTCACACCAGTACTCAACACAACAATCTTACCAAGCGACTGGCTGCTTTTCCACATAGACTTAGCCCATTGGTGGAAGACGAATGACGCATGTCGCATTGACTTTTGTCAATTGTCGGAAAGAAAGTTGGCCGAGCCGGGATTCGAACACACAACCCCTGGATTGACAGCCCGCGTCGCTACCAACTGAGCTACCGGGGCTTGGCCTATTTACCTGTTAAATTGGATTACTGGTATAAATTAAGCAAAGGAACATAAATAAAAGAGTGGAAATGCAAGTTAACCCTTTCCCTCATACGACAATTCTGCAGCAGACAACTTTGAACGTATTTTGTCAAAACTTAGAAAAACTTAGAATGGATAACCTATGACAAAAAGTGGAAAACATTGTGGCAAAAGGAGAAATTGCACGTTTTGTGCAATTTCTTCTTTTGTCACTATGTTTTCAAAACGCCGTCTGCTGTAGAGGCGTCCGAAAGTGTCTATATGAGGGAAAGGGTTGACACCGGCCTGCAGCACAACAAACATGTGACCCAACAGCCTACCTCCCAAAACAACAATACGTAACACTGTCTGTTTTATAACCAACTTTGTTGAAAAACATCATAAAAACTATTAGCTTTCAAGAACTAATATAATTAGCATTTTTGTTCACAGCTGTAACCCTTTCCCATATACAACAAATCAGAAGCAGACTATACATTGAAAAAATCAAGGCAAAATCATGGAAAATCACCAAAAATGAACATATATTTTATTGGCAAAAGGAGAAATTGTTTGTTTTGAGCAATTTCTGCTTTTACCGGCTGCAGAGGCGTCAGAAAGCGCCAATATGTGGGATAGGGTTAAACTAGTAATAACCTGAATAGGTAAAAACTGATATAACATGTTTTTGAATAAGTGAATTTGAACAAAGTTTAAATAAATTTTACCATTGACCTGATAATGATCTCTTGACAGTTGTCTGATTTGAAAAGGCCAGATGCAAAATTGTAACAAGTGCAATATTACAAACAAACAAAATTATGTACCCGTACACAAAGTTTATTAGAAATGGAGAAATTGCTCATTTTCTAATTTCCCCACAATGTTTGTCCAGGCTGTCTGCTGAAGGTAGTGTCATCAATCATCTGTAACAGGGAAATGATGTATAACCTATACAATTTGCTAGACATACTATTTTATGCCATAATCAATCATGTATAATTATGTACTTCAATGATCATGATTTATTTTCATTGTATGAATATCATTTGACATTGATAGCAATGTCATGTAGTTAATTGATTTTTTTTATATTATTGATGATTTTCTTATAATGGGATAATCAGGATTCAGTGATCTGGAGGCTGGGTAAACTCCTGACCCCTCAACGTGAAACTTTTATTTGTGCCATGTCACATGACCTCTAACTCTAAGGTGTTTAAATTGCTACCAAGAATTTGCCTAAGGCTGCTACAGATTCTTCCTGTTCCAAATCCATTCATTCACCAAAGAACTTTTACCATTTCCCATTTGCAGATGCATTGTGATGTGTTTATAAGCAGACAGCTTTCAAAAACATTTTAGTAAAAGGAGAAATTGCTCATGAAAAGCCATGTCTCCTTTTGCAACAATATTTTCACCTCCATTCAATGATTATCGTAACTGTCATTTGTATAGATTTTCCAAATATTTGCCAAGCTTTTCTGTGCTGTAGCATGATGTATGAAGGAAAGGGTTGAAGTTACAGCTGCTTTAGAACAGTTTTAACCAACCATGCAATGTAAACATTAGCATGCAATTTAATTAGTCATTTCTGAGGTGTATGCTGGCAAATTATATAAAGGAAAAATCTCTGTAAATCCAAATATTAATTACAAAAATACAAGAGAAAGTTGATGCAAGCCATCAATGTCACCGGAAAAGACTGCATTGATTTATTTATGTATTCTTGACTTTCATTAGTCTAAACATACACATAATGTTTTCATTAAGGACTAATTCCAGGATTTTTGAAATTCTACATACAAATTTCAGGATTTCTTTTGGTCAGGATTTTGGATTTTTGTATTTAATGTCAATAAAACCACAACAAATACAGTTTGGGATTTAAATCTACATGCAATAAAAAGCTATTTAACCCTTTCCATGTCTGAAGCAACAATGAAAACCTTTAAACGTTTAAAACATTGAGAAAAACGATTAAATTGCTGAAGACATGAACTTCCTCCTTTTTAATAATAATTATAATAATAATTTAGTATTTCACAGATGTTAAATTTTTTCCTCATATTTGTTTCAAAAGCAGACCACACTCACTTGAAACACCATAACAGCTAAATTGAGTATTTAAATCATTGATGCATACAATATATGCATGGTGCAAGAGAAATGCCAGTTGCGAGTCCCATTACTATTTAAAAGGTGGCAAGTATGAAATTAATTGGGTGCGAAAGACCAGATTTTCTTTATTTCAAAATTATTGTTTATCAGAGTTTGTTCTTTTCTTAATTTGTTTGAAGCCAAATTAACATTTAATATCGCATATATTTAATCATTTAACTGTGTAATATTAGCTATCTATCTGTAATATTAGGTGTTTGAGCATTCTTTCGAAATGCTGACCTCGTGTCAAGATCTAGTCATTGTGACATTGAAGAAAATGAATAAAAAAATCAGGCAATTTTAGCTTTAGTGCATGTTTTATTCCACTGCATGCGAGAAAAAAAAAGCATTTCTATATTATCTTTCTTTCTCCTACATTCGGCCCATGCACTCGTTTCGTGACGTATTATAAATCAATTTTTCAAGCGACATTTTTTGTCTGCATAACTTGTCAATGTTAGTGAAGCGTTTTTATAAGTTTACATTTTACTTCCGGTTACTTCCCTTTATATTTTGGCAATAAGAAACTAGGTCACGATCATCATTTTTCAGAGCATACTATATTTAGCTTAGAAACAGTTCCTATTTTAGATATAAATGGATTAACATTATTAAATGAATTCTACACAAATCAAGACATCTCCTTGAACATGAAAATAACGTTCAGTAAGTTAAAATTGCTATTAATTAAAAGGAAAATGCGACGTGATTTTTATCTCGAAATTGACACATAACAGTCTGCAGCAAGTCTAGAAGGGACTCTTTTGTCTTCGTAAATAAGGCAAAAAAACATAAGTGCGAGTCAAAATAAAGAAACTGCAAATACTTAAAACATCGGATTATTTATTTCATTTTAGATGACATTGTGTCATCTTACTAAGTGTTTTTAAACAAACACAATTGTAACATGTTCAAGACATTTAAATTTGTTTTTTTCTAATAATAACTCGGCCTCCCATGTCATTTCCGAAAAACTATTAAGAATATAAGTCAAGGGCTTTTGCCCGGCGACTAATTATCCTCCAGAGTTAAAAACATTGTGGACATAAACTGAGCAATTCATTCAAAAGTAGCCTGCTTCAGATGCATCAAAATGTGTCTGTAGGAGGAAAAGGATCGAAGGTCATTCTGGGAAAAATGCATTTTCTTCTATGTCAGATGTCTATTAAATAATTTGTAAAATTTAACCCAATTTGCCAGATCTATACAGACACCTAAAGCTGCCTTTGCAGCAGATCGCTGCACTGATGACTCTTAACCCTTTCCCTCATACTCCAATTATGTAGTAGACGACTTAAAACGTATTTTGTCAAAAAATAGAAAATCTTCATAATTGAATGGATAACCTATGACAAAAAGTGGAAAACATTGTGGCAAAAGAAGAAATTGCACGTTTTGTGCAATTTCTTCTTTTGTCACTATGTTTTCAAAAAGCCCTTTCCCTTATACGACAATTCTGCAGCAGACGACTTTGTACATATTTTGTCAAAAAATAGAAAATCTCTATAATTGAATGGATAATAATTCCTATGACTAAAAGTGGAAAACATTGTGGCAAAAGGAGAAATTGCTTGTTTTGAGCAATTTCTTCTTTTGTCACTATGTTTTCAAAAAGCCGTCTGCTGCAGAGGCATCAGAAAGCGTCTATATGACGATTTCTGCCACCTCAGCGGCAAACATCACTTTTGAAAACATAATGAGCAATACATTTCTCCTTTCGCCACAATGTTTTCGACTCTATTTGATAGTTATAGATTCATTTATAGAGATTCCATAATCATATTTTAATTGTCTGGATGAAGAGTTGTCTACTGCAGACTTGTTGTATGTGGGGAAAAGGTTGAAACATCTGGTCATATTCTACCCTAGTGAATTGTCTTTGTCATAAATACTTCTTATGAAGATTTATAAAGGTAAAGTTACCTTTCTGGCAACAATATCTAAATAATCTAAGAGAAAGCACTGAAATCAGACGTTTTTTGGCACAGGAAAAGGGATTGTTTTTTTATGTCGTTATAGCTTTGCCAACTTAGAACTAGATGGTGTCTGGAGACAAAAGAAATTACATGCAACCTTAAAGCAGGACAGAATCTATAACAATTTTATGACATCTTCAACATTCTTAACCCTTTCCCTCATACGGCAATTCTGCAGCAGACGACTTGGAAAGTATTTTGTCAAAAAATAGAAAATCTCCATAATTAAATGGATAACCTATGACAAAAAGTGGAAAACATTGTGGCAAAGGGAGAAATTGCACGTTTTGTGCAATTTCTTCTTTTGTCACGATGTTTTCAAAAAAGCCATCTGCTGCAGAGGCGTCAGAAAGAGTCTATATGAGGGAAAGGATTCAGCAACACTTTCCAACATGCAGACGCAAATTGTTTATAATCTGTAGGCACAGTAGCACTTATTCTCTTTTTGAAAACATTGTCACAAAAGGAGACATTTGCTCATGAGGAGCAATCTGCTGCAGAATTTTAACATTCATTCATTTTACAGCGATTGTGACACAAGCTTTCAGCTTATAATAAAAGTTATATTAATCAAGCTTGATGTCTGCTTCCTGGAGACATAACCTGTTACCAGTATTTGATCTGTTTGTGTGGAAAATCCCAAAGGTGTAACCTGCTCAACAAAGGATTTGGCTTTTGTAATTGAGATGTTAATAAAAAAGCTGTATCAGATAAAAGGTTGCATCTTCTCTTTACCCGGTCCCACAACACAGTCAGTTTTAGAAGCTTCTGCAGCAGATGACTTTCGAAAACATTGTTGAAAATGCTCATCTTGAGCAATTTCTTCTTTTCATACAACAGTTACTATTTCAAACTCTTAAGATTTATATACTCTCAGTTTTCAAGATATAACAAATTGTCCTCAATATCTTTCAAAGCAGAAGAATGTTTAAAGAATCTAAATCAGGTAAATGTTTAAATCTTTCATTATCTCCCTCTCTGGCCTGCAGAAATATGCACCATTCATGCATTCCGGAGGATATGCAACAGGCATAGACAATTAACCACCAATTAGGGCAACATTATACCAACTATCAATTTATTTATCAGAAATCTAGCAATCTGGGAATGTTTATGTTTCTGCAGTTTAGTGAATGAAATCATATCAGTTAACCCCCCTCCCCATTTGCAGATGCACTTGCTCCCAATGACTTTTGAAAACATATTCAACATGCATATTCAACATGCACTAAGTTATTAACAGCAGCTGGCAAAGGTAAAAATCACTCATTATAAGCCATTTCTGCTTTTCATTCTCATAATGTTTTAATCCCTTTCCCTCAATCATACTGATGCATTTTGACACCTCTGTTATGTCTGTACATGTAGCAGATGACTTTTAAAAACATCCTGACAATAAGAGCAATTTTTTTCATTTTGCCACAAATTGTTTTAAACAATTTTCTCCTTTTGCCACTAGGTTTTCAACTAAGCTCAGTCGGAATTATCCCTTTACTAGATATAGACACTTTCTGACGCCTCTGCAGCAACAATATTTGAAAATATTCTGGCAAATGGAGAAATTGCTCATGATGAAAGGTTTTCCTTATTTTTGTCTAGGTATTTTAACCCTTTCCCTCATATAGAGGCTTTCTGCAGCAGACGGCTTTTTGAAAACATAGATTTCTCCTTTTGCCACAATGTTTTCCACTTTTAGTAATAGGTTATCCATTCAATTATAGAGATTTTCCATTATTTGACAAAATATGTTCAAAGTCGTCTGCTGCAGATTTCTTGTATGTGGGAAAGGATTAAAAGTCGCCTGATGCAGATTTGTTCAATGTGGGAAAGAGGCCATTTAACGACTTTGGACGTATTTTGTCAAAACATAGAAAATCTCCATAATTGGATAACCTATGACAAAAAGTCGAAAACAATGTGGCAAAAGGAGAAATTGCACATTTTGTGCAATTTCTTCTTTTGTCACTATGTTTTCAAAAAGCTGTCTACTGCAGAGGCGTCAGAAAGCGTCTATATGAGGGAAAGGGTTAACAATATCAGGTAACTGTAAATCTATATTGGTATATATATGATACGAAACAAAAATCAACTATTTCCCTAGCACAGACATCTGACACCTCTTCAGGCCAACATTTTTTTATTTTCTGTTTTACGAAAATGCCTGCCCAATTTTTTCCAAAAATTAAATAAAAATAAAACAGTTTTGAGGTCATTTTATTTTTTTATTTTTCGCAACCCTCATTATTTGAGTTGAACAGAAATAAAATTGACAATATATTTGAGAGAAAACGCAGATAATCATGTTCTGTCAGAGATTTAAATAAAGCGTGTTATTCTGTATTTCTAACATTCTAAGTACTTGTTTCAAGGTTCCCCCAGAATTTGTAAAACACACTGTCGGGGTTGTTGGGAGAGTATCCCTCCCCCTTCTGCAATGCAAAAACTGTTAGGATATATCCAGCGCAGAATACAGGCATTTTGAATACTAACGTTCATCTTGTAAGATGATAAAACTGCATTTTCTATCACTATTATGTAGTTGAAGTGAAAAAAAAAAAAAAATGTTCCCTTTTTATTGTATTTTTAGTATTTTGGTAGAGTGCTCAATAAAGATACTTTTATTTTTATTTTTATTTCGCCCTACCGACCCAATCTTTTTACAAAATATCTCGTAAAACAGATAATAAAAAAATGTTGGCCTCAGCAGACAATATGAAAACATTGTGCTAAAAATTTCACATTCTTCTTTTCCAACTATTAATGTTTTAAACTTTGTTAAGTTTGTACCGAACTCTTATTCTTCGCTTTTACGAATTTTACAATGGTTCCCTCAAAAAGAGTCTAACCAATAGATATCTTCAAACATGTATATATTATATAACCAAAGTCAAAGCATGACAGACAGATGGACAAACAATGGAGAAGTGATCCCATAGTTTATCTGCTTCTTGAGACTTGATCTATAAGCAAATAACACAAAAATTATGAATAATCAAATGGAGGCTCTGTAGTTTGGATGCTGAGACTGTACCAAATCAAATATCAAAACCATTTCTCTGATCTTCTGATAGAAAATTGTCGTTTTACCACAATGTTTTCAACTCTATTGATGAAAATGATGAAAAGAAGAAAATGGATCATCGATCTTCTCCAAATCAAATAATCCAAACCGTTTCTCTGATTTTCAGACACTTTAGATTTCCATGACTTCCAATTTTCTGCATAAAAAATCAATATAATTATGAGCTGTGTCTGCAAATTTGGGGTCTTATTGTTTCTTATTACAGTGTCTATTCATCTCTTTTCCAGCTTCTGACACATTGTGACGCATCTGCAGCAGTCAGAGTCAGCAGATAACTCTAATTAATAAGCATATATACCTCTATTTTTAAAAGAAATTGTTCACAACTTTATTTAACCCATTCCCACATACAACAAATCTGCAGCTGATGAATTACTCATTCTCCATTTGCCACTGTGTTTTCAAAAGTAGTCTGCTGCAGAGGCGTCGGACATTGTCTCAATGTGGGTATTAGGGTTAAATGTTAACCCTTTCCCTCATACGACAATTCTGCAGCAGACGACTTTGGACATATTCTGTCAAAAAAATCTCTGTAATTGAATGGATAACCTATGACTAAAAGTGGAAAACATTGTGGCAAAAGGAGAAATTGCTCGTTTTGACTCACTCATATAGACGCTTTCTGACGCCTCTGCAGCTGATGGCTTTTTGAAAACATAGTGACAAAAGAAGAAATTGCTCAAAACGAGCAATTTCTCCTTTTACCAAATGTTTTCCACTTTTCTATTTTTTGACAAAATATGTTCAAAGTCGTCTGCTGCAAAATTGTCATATGAGGGAAAGGGTTACCGGTAATAGGCGGACAGCAAAGACTTTGGCGAGTCTTTAACTTTTAGTTAAATTGTTTGTATGCAAAGACACACCGGAGTCTGTACTGTAAGCAGATGCAATCAGACTTTACCACAAGATGTGTGGCTCTTTAATATATCCTTTCAATTTCAATTTAAGGTTTGAAAAATAAAAAGATGGACAGAAAAAAGAAAAACTCTTTTTGTCTATATTTTCATCAGAAGTGCACATATTTGCGAGGACTAACTGAATTGAAGAGAATGTAGACACATTTTGATATATCTGCACTGTAGAATTAATTATTTTAAAGCATTTCACACACAAGGGTGGAAGTACTCGTAAGTACTCAAACGTACAGGCCATTTTGCATTAGAACTCGAGTAAGTATGAGTACTTGTACTCATAATTTAAGACAAGTACTGCTGAGCACTTAAAAATTGGTACTTGAAAATTGGTACTCAAGTATGTATGAGTAGCACCTCCCTGATCTGCAGCAGATGTCATGACAACATTGCGATTCATTTTAGGAGAAACTGCTCCTTCACCCACAATGCTCTCTAGACTTTATTCTGTTGTGGTAACTATACAACTAAAAGTGATATTCCATTAACCCTTTCCCTCATAAGACAATTCTGCAGCAGACGACTTTGAACGTATTTTGTCAAAAAATAGAATATCTCTATAATTGAATTGATAACCTATGACAACAAGTGGAAAACATTGTGGCAAAAGGAGAAAATGCACATTTTGTGCAATTTCTTCTTTTATCACTATGTTTTCAAAAAGCCGTCTACTGCAGAGGCGTCAGAAAGCGTCTATATGAGGTAAAGGGTTAACCCTTTCCCTTATATGACAATGACAATGATATAGATGCTTTCCGACGCCTCTGCAGCAATTATGCCAACATGTTTTCAACTCTCTTCAATCATTGTACTTTCATTTAAAGAGAGTTTCCAAAAATCCTGGTATGTGTCACAGTAACTGTTGTCTGCTGCAGATTTGTTGTGTGTGGGAAAGGGTTAAGTGAAATATTTGCATAAATTTTCTTCCAGATATTATGAACGAGATTCTTTTCATGCTGGAAATTGTTAAAATATTCTCAAACTGCAAAAAATGTGTATTCCAAAACATATTGCACCAACGTTATAACAAATGGGTGGGGTGTTGTTTTTGTCGGTTTAGGCGCTCTAAATCAATAAATTTAAAAAATGTACGATCTAATTCGTCAATTTGGTTTGAAGTTAAACACATATGCTAATAACTGAGTTTGTAAATGATGATGTTTAGGCTCAAAACATCCTCATGCATGCTTGGATGCTCTTTGGTGACAGCGATTAAAAAACAAAATCACAGGGATGTGCGAGGAAGGGTCGCACCTCCTTGCTCGAATATTTCCGAATTTCACATAAATTTACACAAATTAAACTTACATCATCCCATTTTATGAATTTATTTCCTTTCACCAAAACTTCCGGAACACTTATTGGTTTTAACTGAACAACATGAACGGCAGGCTTTGCACTCGCCATTTCAAAACATAATAATGTGTACGTCTATCATATAGACTGGTCTTACATTACTATGCATCGAAGAGCCCAACTACACATCGAGGGGGCATGTGTTTACACGGCAACTATTTTATGCATAGTTTATTCAATGTTTTTGCATGATTAGTGTTTAACAAACATGTATATAACACAACTTGTCTTATTTATTGCTATATCTTTCATTTGTCATATCAATTTTGAAAAGTAAGGCTTTGTAGACTTTATAGGCCATTGAAAATTCCTCGGTCACAAATGGAACGCTCCAAAACCTTAAGCATTGATCATGTGACCTTATCAAAATGTCGGAAGCAATAACGCAAGTAGGCGTGGCTAACTGTCAAAAAATAAACAAGGAATACTCGCTGATTTCAGCTTGATCCAATTGGCACTTTATTTCTATGTCTTAACACCGACACAAACTAAAAGTTATTCATTAGAATTGAATTAAAAGGGAACATTAATAAAAGAAAAATATATCTAGATCTAAATAGGATCTAGTGGTTTAGCTAAAAAGCTTTTTTGATAACGATCCTAGGTAGATTTGGTAGGTTCTATATCGATTATTGAGAACCCCCCTTTCCTGACTTTCTGTCTGTATAATTTTCTAAACTATAAAACTTCTTATGTAAACTGGAAATATACTGGAGCCACGTTGGGTGAAAAGGGGTATTGATTGATGCAGTTTTCAACATATCACGGCGGCTATAGACCTCGTCTATATACCCATGGCTTTTCTCACACCAGTACTCCACACCACAGCCTTGCAAATTAAAGAGGCTGCTTTTTCAGATACAATTGTTGGATGACGCTTGTCGCTTTTGTCAACCGTCGGAAAGAATGTTGGGCGAGCTGAGGTTCAAAACTCACATATCCACTTGACTGATAGCCCGCGTCGCTACAGTATATGTTGTTATCGGGGCTCGAACATCTGATTATTCATTTTTCGCATAATTCATTGACGCTATCTAGATATCTAAATATACATGTATGTCATTATACAACGAAGACTTATTTAAGTCTTATAGAAACTATACAGTGCTGAGAAAAACATCATAATTTCCTAATAAGAAATAATTCCCCATTGGATATTATCAGTTCCCCGGATTGTATTGACGTCAGTAACGTCACCAGTTACGTCAGGATACATACTGATATGATGAAAATACTGATACATCCCAGTATATTATTGATATATAGATATAATAAATAGTTAAATACAGGACAATCATCTGCATATGTGTTTTATCAAAATGATATCACGATAATGGAATGTAATCAGATCTAAAAACAAGTTCGGAGAACGACTTTTTATGATTTGATAACGTCCTTTTCAGTGACAGACTTTTGATATATGAGCCGTTCCATGAGAAAACCAACACTATGGACTCTGCGTTGTGTATCGATTCAGATCAGCCTGCGCAATCCGCGCAGGCTAATCCTGGCCGACACATTCCGTCTCAGGGGGGTAGAGGTATAGAGTATTGATTCCTGAAACAGAAAATCCAAAGGAGGCGAAAAGTGTCTGTCCGGGTTAGCCTGCGCGGCATGTTAAAATACGCTGATCCGGGTCGATACTTTACGCAGTCCACAATGTTGGTTTTCTTGTGGGACGGCTCATAGATACCATTCTGCAGAGCTTTAGTGCAAGGGTAAGAATTCCACACATCGTAACTGTTGGTTGATTCATTGGGGTTTAACGCCATTTTCAACACTTGTTAGTCACGGGGACCAGTTTATCTATCCATGTATTTCCCAGTTTCCTCTCACCAGTAGGTCTACTGAACACAACAGTCTTTCCAAGCAGCCAGCTGCTCTTCCGCATAGCCTGTTAGCCCATCGGTTGAAGACGAACGACGTTTGACGCATTGATGTTGGTCATACGTTAAAAAGGATATTGGCCGAGTTAGGGTTCACACTCACAACCCTTTGGTTGACAGCCCGCATCGCTACCGACTTAGCAACTGGGGCTTAGAATTCGTAAATTAGCAGTGGCGCATGAATACTTGAAACTGTTTTAAAAAATGCAACGCGAGTTCTCCCGCCTAAAGATTGCACGTGCGTGATGTCACTCTTAAACGTTTTCTGTAAACATAATTTGATTTATTTTCAATCATTCTAAAAAATATAATTATGCATTGCAGTTTATATGGAGATACAAATTTGAAAGCTTTTTTTAAGAGACAAAATGCAGTTCTGGCACAATGGTATCATATGAACATTTAAAAAAAATACTTCTATATACTTGTAATCCCAGTATTTTATTGATGAAACTTTTTTTTTATTATTTACGACTGAACGTTATTAAAATACACTACAATGATTCTTATCCCTCATAACTTTACCTGCTAATACCAACCTATTGCGACCGCCTCGGTGGTGTAGTGGTAGAGCGTCCGCCGGTCGGGTCATACCAAAGACTTTCTAAATAGTAGTAATGGGTGCCCTTCTTGGCGCTCACGGTTGCGGAGTTAGAATCAAAGCGCCAATGGCACTGTAGTGGCGATCGTATGGAAAATCCTGCAAAGTAACTGGGACCACTATACACATCAGTGGCCCAGAAAGTAACAAGCAGTATATCGGTGTAGGGCTTGCGATGACTCTGGTGCGGGTATATTTGAGAATGTATCAACCCTGCATCTTTTGACAGTAGAATAATGTTAGGTTGCCAGAATGTTGTCTTGGTGATTTTTAACGAATTATTTTTTCTCAAAAAATAATGCGGTTAACGCGATCGTGTTGCTTTGGCGGAAGTCACGGTTAAACTACACTTCCGCTTAGAATACACATTAGCTGCACCTAAATAGTCCTAGTATTTTTTCGATATTAAAATGACTTCTACGTGTTTTTTCAATACAGTGAAGTCATATTTATACTATCGAATCAACATAGATAATCAATTCTCTAGAAAATATCAAATTAACAGTAAATGCATATATATTTCATTTGTCGGCAAGCGTATGAATTTTTAGTTATATGCCCATTCACTAGTGAGTGACGTAGTTAACGGAAGTCGAACCCATGCTGAAGAACCATGCAGGGTTTTACGGGACGCGCATTTCTGCGTCTAATACGCATAAAATGATAAACCGGAACCCCTGAAAAAAATAAAATTGAGTCCCATCGGACGCATGCCTGTAAAAAGATCATATTAAAAAGGTAAAGTACAATATAACTAGATCTAGTCATCGTATACAAGCTCCGTAGAGAACATATATTTTGGGAAATCAAACATATACACGTGACTATTCCAGCCAATCATAGATATCTGTAGATAAAAATACAATTTGGGAAACCAAATATACACGTGACTATTCCAGCCAATCGTATTTGCGATATGTAAATTAAAACTTGTTGTTCTCAATGTATGCAGTAAACGTCACCAATATTGGGGTCTTTGAATTGGCATGTGCGCGAGACATTTATCAATTGAAATGGAATAACGTCATAAAAGATCGACGATTAGAAATGCGTAGTATTTCGGTCCAACAATTTCACTGGCAATAATATGCTAGTGGCTGAAATCTCACCCGGCAAATTGAAATTTGCAATTCGCGAATATGCGAACATAAATTCTAGCCCAGAATATATTATACATCCATCAAATGTTAAAAAGCTGGTTTTCCCTGCTTCTAATAATAGAATTAGGAATCTCATTATGCGAGCTCTGGAGTACACACGTGACATGAATTGACCAATCGTCGGAGGAGGAAAACACAATCTTCGAAGCTATCGCTATTTTTACACGTCCGAAAACTATTCGATACGCTTGACGCTAATATGTCAAAACAAACGGATTTGCGGTCGATATGGGGAAAAAGAAAGCCCGAATTAGAAGTTGAGGAGAAATGTTGCAATGAAAGTACGTCAGTTTCGGAGAATATTGGAAAGAAAGTTAGAAAATTCCAGTAATTAAAAAAACTTAAACAATCAGCATTTTTCTTTTCCTTTATTTACGATACCAAAAAGTAGACAAGTTGTGAGACAGAAAAAAAAGCTTAGCAATATCATTACTGTGCCAAAGTAGCATAAATTAAATTTGATAATACATTTTAAATTCATAAGCTGTTTTATACATATTTATGATAAAACATAATAATCATGAATATGTATAACAACAGCTTACACATAATATAACAATAAACATTTGGCTCCGTATCATGAACAGAACAGAACATATTTAATTTGACTTATACAAAATACATGCATCTCGTCATACAAAACATCATGTATTGGGACCCCTGTTTTTTAGGGAGGGACTCCCTAATTTTACATGACTGCATCCCAAGGACTCCCAACATTTTGTACTGGTGTAAAACCCTGCTTTACCCCATGTAGAGACTTTCTGATGACATTGCTGTAGACATCTTTAGAACACATTTTGACTGAAGTAGAACTTGCTCAATGCAGGCAATTCCAATTTTCCCATAATATCGCCTTCCCCTTTGTATTTTACCTCCATTATAGAGAGCTTTATATTTGTTTGCAAAGATATGTTCAAAGTCGTCTGCTGCATATGTGTTGTAAGTGGGAAAGGGTTAATAAACAAATCATGTAACAAGCTTTAAAAAAAATGAGCAAAATTACATTATCTCAATTTTTACTATATTGCTTCCAAATTTTGTGATTTTAAGTTTTTACTCAAATGATAAAGTAAGGAATGTTTTGAAAAAGACATAGTATGCAACAGTGCGACTAGCATATTTTGTCCGTTATGCTACTACATTATGCATGTTTATTTTTTTTAAATAAAAAAATGTTTTACCCATACATTTTCACACTTATCCGTATACACCCAGTATATTACAGTATATATTGAACATTTCCAGATGTCTCTTTTAAAATATATATGGACAAAGATTATTTATCATCATGAAATAGACTAGATTGTCTAAAAACTACTAAGTTTTAAAGCAAGTTTAAAACAAACAAAAAACATAATGTAATTATTAATTAATTTTCAAAATAATTCGTTACCAGTACTTCAGTACTTTGATTTAGTTACGTTCTGAAATTGGTCATGATGTGTTCAAAATTAGGCCATTCCAAAGTTATGAAAAATCTAGTTTTAGCTCATTAGAATGGCTATTTGTAATCTAAATTGTTCGGGTAATCACATGTTTATCACCAGGTCGCTAGGCCATATTAAGATAAAATATTTTTTACACTTTAGAAATGACTAAATTATCAAGAAAGGAGAGAAAACAGTATCCATTAGTTTGGTGTTTGTTTCAATGATGTCCGATATTAAACAGGTCTGTTCAATTTAGTCCCTTCACATTGCATGATTGAGGGTTGTCAGAGACATATAAACACAGTGTATTTATATGTCTCTGAGGTTGTTAAACTGCTTCGAATAATGTGAGTGCAAAAACAAACACAAAACATGCTCAAAAAGCACAATTTCACTATTTGCCAAACTGTTCAATTTATAAAAATATAGGCATATATTATAATGCTCGATCTCCAAACTAAATTAGGCTACACTTTCAGCATTGATTGCTAATTGACTCTAGAACGTGCAGACGTGTATACATAACGTGTGTACACACTGACATCGTGTGTCCTTTAAACCTTTGTAAACCAGTCTTATCATCTAGACGCTTTCATATATTTAAACAACTACAAAATAAAGCGTTTATAATATTGAGATTTTGGAACACCAGTCTCGCGAGCTATTTATAGAACCTTTTGGAATTTCCAGATTTGAGTATCATCAGAGTTATTTGCCATTATTTGCAAGGCAGAACGCGCAATGATATTTATTATCTGCCCAATCATGACGAAGATAATATTTACATATTTTAACTCTATGTAGATAATGTCTCGATAAAACTCAAATATTAGTAACAATCCGGTACCGGGTGTGAGTAAATTAGTTTGCAGTAAGGAAAAAAAATATCAACCGATTGTTCAAAACCGACTATGTAAATATTTTTCCTTGTTGTTGTTTCTGTTAGCATTGTGGCGATTGTCAAACCAATCGCCACAAAAACGACTGACTGGCTGGTGTCAGGATAAATGGACCAGTTGTACTGGTAATTTACCCCATGAAACCCCGTGATATAACTGGACATTGTTGAAAGCGGCGTTAAAAACCAACCAATCAATCAACCAAACTGTTCGTTCGTTTGTTACACAGCGTGTGATTTCCCGTGTCAACCGTTCGATGGTAAATCAACTTTATGTGTAACTTCTCTACTGAAAAACGTAGAGGTGTAGCCCAACTAGTCCCACGCCCAATTCCCTTAAAGTGAAACGAAATTGGAGATTCAACAATGTCTTATGTAGTCAAATAGCCTATATATAACATACACAGGAATAAGTAAGTATTGAGACAAAGGGAGAAATTGATTATAATGCCACAACGTTTTCAACTAGACCTACTGCTAGTTTTTTTATATGCGCTTAGATCAAATATATATTTCCAAAGTCTCTGCTGCATATTTGTTGTTGGTAATTCTGCTACAACCTGTTCCGGAATATTGGACTGCTGTATATATAAGTCATCAGAAATATGTAACATTTAAACCCGCTGTATAGGTCATCAGAAATATGTAACATTTGAACGCTTTCCAACATGCAGGTGCATTCTGACGCAACTACAGGAGAAGACTTTTAACCCTTTCCCGCATACAAAACATCCAAAGCAGACGACTTCGAAACGACCTAGACAATACTATTAAAATTCTCAATTGATAACAGTATAACTACATGTATGCATAGAGTTGAAACCATTGTAGCAAAAGGAGAAATTGTTCATCATGAGCAATTTCTCCGCTTGCCACACTGTTTCCAAATATCGTCTGCTGCAGCCGCGCCAATTTGCGTTTGCATTGGGAAATAGTTATACATACAGGACATGTTGATACAACGTAACAAGAATTTTTCTCTTATGCCAGGATGGATTCAAAAGTCGTCTGCATCATAGGCGTAAGAATACTACTACTAGGAAAGGGTTTAATCATTGGTGCACAAGAAGAAATGGCTCACAACGTTTTCAACTCTATTCAACATTCATACTTTCATCTATAGACATTTTTCATATGTTCGCACAGTCGTCTGCTAAAGATTTATTGCATGTGGGAAAAGGAGGTGAATTCTGTTAAAACCAGTTCAGGAAATCAACATCTAATACCGTCGACACTTGTCATGCTCAATGCGTGTTCTGTCGTCATTTCGACCAGCGTCATTCATCTATCCCCAATATCCAATGTATAATGGTTCTAGGTGATATGGCAGCCACTGGGGAATAACTGGTACCAGTATGATACATAATTATATTACAGAAAATCAAGTACAATAAATAATTAAAGAATCCTCGAAAAACAATAATGTGTCGCTAATGCCATCTACATGCTGCATATCTACAGGTGTTGAATATATTATATCAGGACTGGAGGAACCACAGCAGTGGTGTGTCTTTGTGGAAAAGTTTGCAAGAACCATCGAGGTTTGAAGATCCATCAGACGAAGAGCCGTTGTAAGGCACGTGAGAAATACCAGCAACGCACAGGTATATACCTGGTGAGACGGGGGGAGATTTCTTGTCCGATGTCCATCCATACTAGTGACAAGCGTCTTTCGTTTTTCACCAATAGGCTAAAAGTATATGTGGTAAAGCAGCCAGTTGCTTGGAAAGTATGTTGTGTGGAGTACTGGTGAGAGAAAGCTAGGAAACACATGCACGATGAACTGGCCGCCGTGATATGACTGAACAATTGTTGAAAACGTCGTTAAGCCCCAATCAATCAATCACTCAAGCATCCATACTCCTGTATTTTCGCTGAAAAGGAGTTGGTCAACTGCGGGTGTGTCACTGTTCATATATGCTGTATTGAGTTCACAGGGCAGTACGCAGGCTAATAACATTGAGGAGCAAGATGTAGATGTACCGGAAGCAGAACAGAAATCAGCAGTCTTCTGGCGGAGGAATACCAGAGGGGACTCTCCCACATTTGGGCCAAGTATTGCACAGAACAGTAAGATAGAATCAAGCTGAAACTATTTAAATTCCCATTCTCCGGCTGTATCTAGCACACTGACAACTGCTACATGAGGTCAAAATCAACCACATATAGTTTAATTAACATTGTTTTCATGATACGGGATTTAAATCCCAAGTGGAAGAGATTCTTGCGATATAAAAACGAGTGCGCCATAGCGCACGAGTTTTTATATGCAAGAATCTCTTTCACGAGGGATTTAATTCCCAAATCATGAAAACAATGTTTATTAAACTATATATTATATACTCGGCGATAATTTTTCGTTTTTAAACGACAATACCCCTGTGCAGCTCATTTATTTTTAGCTCAGAAGTGGAGCGATCTGAATGACGTAATCTGCCAGTTTTGCAGTGCAGATTGAAATAAACTTGTGTCATGTCGATTCAAGCTCTTATTTGCGGATTTAAAAGTGCAATTGTGGCTTATTTAACGGTTCATCATGAAATGTGGTTCAAACCAGGAAGTCAAGGTGTTTGTTAATTAAAAAGAGGAAAGTCACGGACACGTTTAAATTATTCATTCAGAGCGAGGAGATTCCTTCGCTAATCAACAACCTGATCAAGTCTTTGGGAAAGGGGTTTGACTCAACAGTCAATGACACTCGAAGCAAAGACAGACTAAAACAACAAGCTGCTGAAGGATTGATTACAAGTAAGAACTCCATGGAAAGTTCAAGGCAGTAATATTTCAGCATGGAAATAAAGTGTTAAGTAGTGAAAACGGAGCTTAAAAGTGTTTAAAAGAGATTTAAAAAAAGTAGTTCCGAAAATCCGGCTAGTGAGCTATATCGCACACTAGGCGATATTGCTCAGTAGACAAAAAGCATGTTATAGGTTTTCTCAAGTCGGGAAATCTCTATATTTTATCATTCAGTATATAATATAAGGACTTTACTGTAGAATGGCTTGACCTAGCCAACGCTCCATTCCCAACCAGCTGATCAGCATGCAGCACGTCCATGTTCCAGATCATGCTAGAATCGTCTGGCCATTCATCTGGTCAACGAAATTCACATCAGCATAGTCGAGATGTTGGAGCGGTCATTTAGCAAGCATTCGAGGAGGTGGTTAGACCTATCACCATCATTCACCAATATCGGATGCAGATGCCCATCAACTCCCTGGTCGAGGAGAGAACAGTGGTTTATGCGCGACAGCTATTTACATTTAGAAACTTGAATGATGAGAAAATTAGTGGTGCTGATAAAGAAGTAAGATTGGAGGAAATGTTCTATATGTCAGGCAGTAAACAATCTGAAAGCAGCCTTAACCACCAGGACGTAGTAGGATCAACCAACACTGATGGAGTAGGATTATTCTAGACATTATCAGCGGTGGTAAAAAGCTGCCAATGGAGAGAAGAGCTATGGTACAGACAGAAGATAGAAGGGCGGACGATGGGACACGATCATCAAGGTAATTGGACGAAGTGGAATATACCAGAGAGGAATTTTACCTCCGATGAATTTGAAGCAGTGGAAGCTCTCAGTAAACCCCAACTACCAACTGTGTGAGAACACATATTGTCAGCATGCCCGAACGCTTTATCACGAGGGAGGTATATAGGTGATCTTAGGACAAGAGACTGCGTAAGAGGGCCGACATCCTTGAGATGGAGAGGACGAATGAGCGAAGCAGACAGGGACCCAGTTTATTAAATTCGTGAGAGAAGGGGAGAAAAGTTCAACAATGTCAACATGCACCAGTATTCTGCAGGAGGCCAAGCACTGGGAAATGTTGGTTGACCTAGAGAGGAAACTCAAGTTCCTTTTTGCAATATTGTAAAATTGAAAAATGTTCGAAATCATAATCAAGTCTAGAAATTTGCACTGTGGAGCTTACTGTCTGTCCTCTTTGTGACAGTAGATGAGGCATTTCAGTTCAAGAAGGACAAATACCAAGACTTGGCTGATTCTTGTAGAGACAGCTCTCGGCTGGAAGACATGGGTCTTTCCAGTATATATTGGGTATAGAGGATTTCCATCACAGTTGGTGTGAAAAATGCTAGGAGCAGTGGGCATCAAAGGAGCAGTCCGTAAGACTGCAGTCCACGCTCTTGGTAAAGCTGCAGAGAATGCATCCGGTTTGCTCTGGTAACTACACAGTGAACAACTTGGCAGCCAACTTTGACAAGATAGTGACTGATCAACACAGTTTCCCCCGACATCTAGGGATGTCACGAGAAAAGGGGCGATACACCCAGTGACAGAGGGGAACTCAGCTGATGACGTTCTGCATTAAGTAGTGTAACTGTAGATTCACAGCAATCTTGCTGTTCCTTTTAAAGGTTATCCATAAGTTATAGTCTGTGGAATTCATATGTTAAAACCGAAGATAGTCTAGTGGCGAAATATTGATTATGTCATCGATAGATTTTGTGCGAATAAGATGTGTTTATACATATTTCCTCTTTGGTAAGCAACCATCGTCCTGCACATGCTTACACTGAACCCGATCGCCACAACAGCTAGCTCGTCAGTATGTCATTATACCGTATATGAGCTGCTTATTACGTTATTTTGGTACCCGACGTACTCAAGTAAATATGTACCTATATTATGGAATGGTAGAGGCAGGTTACTCCAGACTACGTATTACGTACGGTAATGGGTTTTGTTGTATCTGCGTGCCGCGGTAGCTCAGTCGACAACGACGCACACTGTCGATTCAGGGGTCGTGAGTTCGAATTCCGGCTCGGCTATTCATTCTATCCGACCAGATGTTTAGAAATTAGAAAACTATCATTATATGTATATGTGTACTATAGGACAAATATGTCTTTTGAATCATATGTAATTGCTTTAGATGTAGCTACATTACGTAAATGTTTTGCATCATTTAGATGTCCTCTGCATAGTCTTCTTATTGAAACTGGTAGATATTTTTTATATACAGAGAAAAGAACGCATTTGTCCGTACTGTGATTGTTATATTGAGGATGAATTACATTTTTTGCTAATGATTGTTTATATTCCAAGATATTAAAGAGAACACTCTACGTTGAATCTTTTTATTGTTTAATGTCCAGTACAAATACTACTGTTATACGAAATTTAGCAATGTATTTATAGTATACATTCGAAGAAAGAAAATGCCTTATAGAAGGCTTAAGCTGAAATTATGTATTCATATACATATGTCTTTGTCACCTTCTGTCAGGTTCTATACTACATGTATATGTCTATGTATGTGTGTGTGTGTGTGTGTGTATCGGCCGGAGGCCTTTGTACAATAAACCTTGAAACTTCCGACGATTGACGCAAGTGATTTTGACTAGCGTCATTCGTCTTATAATCAACGGAATACTATATATGTTAAGTATATATGGGAAGATAGCCAGTTAACTCTGGAGAATCATGTGTGGAGTATTGGTGCGAGATAGCTATTAAGCTCATGGGTACATGAATTGCTGTGATGTAACTGAAATACTATTGAAGAACGGCCTTTAGCTTTAATCAATCAAACGCAAATATCTGGGAACAGTCAAGACGGATGCTTCTATAAAATCTTTATAAAACAAAGCTGCTCACGTAAAGAGGTATAAGGGTTAAATTGATAATAAATCAGTGGTTATAAATATCGAGTGTAACACAAATGTGAGTCCGAAGGTTTTACTTATTCTTTTCCTGCTGTAACTGGTACCATCATCCTTGAGGGCTCCTCTGTGACCGTTTGGTTAGCGTCGGGGATTCGGAATAGGGCGTCCCGAGTTCGATCCCCGTTTGCGACGATCATGGTGGAGTGCCCTAAGGTAAGACGCATTACCTAGCCTAGTGCTGGTGAACTATCGCCATGATAAAACTGAACTAATGTTGAAAACGGCGTTAAACCCACATTAGCATCATTGATTTTCTATTAATTCTTACATATATATAGACTAGGTTTCACTAGATAGTGATAGATGTGTAATGTACAATGTATGCCAATATTGGACTGAACTGAAGTGCAGGCTGATTGATCTTGGGCTACATTGGTCGCAACAGCATGTCAAAGTCGTGCATAACGGATCATCTGTTGCTACTCATCGGATGAAAAAAACAAACAATTGAAATAATCACACCCACCAACTTTCACACAAATATAATTCAATATTATTAAACGGCTCACAATACGATATTTTCATATGGGGTTAAAATGAATTTATAAACAACTATAAAGTATGTATGTAAAGGACCCCCAAGATATGCTTTTCTTGGTGACCAGTTAGTTTAACCGGATACAGTAATTTGAGTAAAACAATCATTACGTTTCATCAGAATCATCTTTTATTGTACCACTGAAGGTAAATATCTGCAAAGACATATAAACAAATAGTTAGGTCAGACCTAACAAACCATGTCATAATTAAAGTAGATAACATGATGCTTAACAGAGATTGAAAGTTAAATAGTCTTATCTTACTGCAAAAATGACAGAACATATCACCTGTTCAATAATAGGCCGCTTTAGTAAACAAATGTGAACTCTCATACAATCGGTCAACTCCTTTCACATAATAATTAACTGAGCTTGTAACGCTAAAACTCGCACAAAAAAGGTTCGAAACTGTCAATGGACGAAACCCTGAAAACGCTAAGTCCGCTAAAATGTTATTAAAGCGTTCCACAAAATATGCGAGTCGATAAAGATACACGGCCTTATGTATAAGAAGAAATTACTGGTTCAACTTACACCATGAGGACTAAAAAAACAGGTGAAACTGCCACAATGTGGAGAAAGCTAGCGTTTCGCTTCGAAAAACAATATGTCTGATCACTTTTAATTAACCGCACTTATAATTTTAAAGACAAAGGATCCAAAAGAACGGCAAGTGCTTTCAAAGTACAAAAAGTACTGCAGATATCAACCAGGGGCATCACAATGTACGAAACATAACTCGAGCCTATTATATATAAATACTATACATATTTGTGTTGAGTCCGTTGTTAAACAAATTGGGATGGTGCAATCATTTTAAAATAGAATCAAAGCATTGACATGCGCATGTACAAACTATTAGTAACAGATGACTGTTAATATTATGAACTGAGCTCATATTTTTTATACATTTATACGAAAAATATGATAAGAAAAATGTGGAAGAACCCACCAAATACTCACCAGAATCATATGACCCTTTCATAGGGTCATAATCCATAAACAACTATGAAGTAAGTATACTATACATATCTTTGTTGAGTCCCTTGTTAAAACAATTGAGATGGTGCAATTTCAAAGCATTACAACGCTCATTTCAAACTGTTAGTAACGAATGACTGTGCATAATACAACCTTAATCTGACTAAAGTACACGATCTGACCAAATGTAAGATCTGATGGCGATCCATTCGAATTCATCTTCTTGTTTTATAGGATTTCCAATATCGCTATTTTTAGATCCACCAAGCTATTTTTATTTGAACCAATCAGAGGACTCGTTTCAACGTCAATTGACGAAGTTGAGCAAATTTAAAATAGACCATTTAAAACCAGATCAAAGAACACTTTTCGATGCTGTATGGTCAGGTAAAGACTGTATCGGTGTTTTGCCTAAATTTCCGCATTTGTAGCCATGATTCGGTCGTCATAAGAACTATACACGCGTGTAAATCACTATGCGAAAATTGGGATCCCATGCTAAATATAGATTTTTTGGGTAAATATAGACTTTTACTTTCACTTTCAAAAACTTGAAAGCAAGGTTCTGATTGGCTAGCGGAAAGGTCGTCTGAACGTGACCCTCTATCGGTTGTCCTCAGATCCTATGCGTAGCGTTAATAGGAGATGATTTTAATGAGATTGAATACAACCTGTGCTCATATATTAATACATGTATACGAAAAATATGATATGAAAAGGGTGGAAACCGACAAAATACTCACAAGAAGCATATGACCCTTTCAAAATTGAATAAATTAATAAATTTGTTAAAATTTAGATTCGTACTCATTCAACGTAAGTAGACGAGGTGGCCGAGTGGTTAAGGCGATGGACTGCTAATCCATTGGGCTCTGCCCGCGTGGGTTCGAATCCCATCCTCGTCGAGAATTTTTGATAATATAAGCAAATTTACTTTGTGATATATGTGTCGAATTGTTCAGTGAATGTACTTAAATCTAAATTATGCTATAATTATTCGTTAGAGTGCTTATAACTATAGCGGATATATTCTTCACAAACGTATGGGGGTTGGGGGCGTCAGTGCGACGATTTTGAACATGAAATACATTCGAAGTGGGGAACTTTCTCGCCATGTAGCAGCGATTGAAGCTGACATAAAACAGAAGTACTCCGCCATATCTGCTTTGAGACGATTAAAGAGGAAAGCCCTGAAAGAACCGATGCTAGGGTCAAAGGGTTTTCATACGGTCAAAATAAATCTATAAACAACTATGAAGGAAAGGAAGAAACATAACTCGAGCCTATGTATATATACTATACATATCTTTGTTGAGTCCCTTGTTAAAACAATTGAGATGGTGCAATAACATGAACTGGATTCAAAGCATTGCAATTCTCATGTACAAACTGTTAGTAACGAATGACTGTGCATAATACAATATGTGCTCATATATGAAGACATGTATACGAATCAAAGTACTGAAAGTACTATTAACGAATTATTTTGAAAATGTAATTAATAATTGCATTTGATCATGTTTTTTGTTTGTTTTAAACTTGCTTTAAAACTTAGTAGTTTTTTTAGCTCGACTATTCGAAGAATATGAGAGCTATAACAGTCACCTGTGCGTCGGCGTTGCAACTTTGGTTAAATTTTGAAACTTCACTCACTTATTGGACATCATCAAATGACCTTGAGAAATGCTTGTTTTATCAAGAAGATCTATTTTTGTTACCATCTGCAACATGTTTGTCATGATGCATTTGATTTATCAGGGTATTCATACCATTACAGTATTGTCTATTCTTACTTGAACACATTTAACCCTTCCGATGGATTAAAGTCAGGTCTCCATAATTGGTATGCGAATTAAATATTAAATAATATTGGTAAATCATTTAATCTTGATGAACTTTATTATTTGAGGGACACATTGTGTATAACTAGGGGAGAAAAAAACAAAATACATCACTGCATCAGTCCAGGGTGACTGTAATATAGTCACCCTGATCAGTCAAAATCATCCACGGGAACTCCCGTATGAAAATATCGATTGTTTTGGGGGGAACTTTTTCATGATGTTTTCTTTAAATTGGCCGTTGTTTATTTACCATGTCATCGATTAAATTATTAAAAACGTATTCTGCTATTGCAGAACTCAGCAGTTCTTCCATTTTGATATATTTTAATAACGAACCAGGTTTAATTGGTTGTGCAGACGGATCTTTTTCGCTTGTAGCAGACATTATTTGTGTATAAATTCCGAAGCGTGAGAACTCGTTGTTCCGTAAAAACTGCACATACCGGTGACGTAGGCGAATTACATACGGTGTTAGGGTAATTTATTCGACCGCGATTATATTTAACGATCGGCATTTCTCTGGAAAATACGTCACTTTCATTTTGTCTTATGATTAAAACGACCCACAGAAAATGTTCTATATTCGTTATTCCGGATTTAAATGCGTGATACGACGAACAGGAAATATTTTCATTCGTTTTTCCTGCATTTCAATGCGGTGATAATGTATTCACGCACCTTATCTGGAGCTCTGCAGATACATTGCTCTACAACGTTGGGTCGAAGGTCAGGTTTGCTAGCGTTACATAATGGGCACCTGTTAACCACGTCACTCACTAGTCAATGGGCGTACAACTCAAAATTCATACATGCCTGCAGACACATGAAATATATGCCTTTATTATTAAATTGATATTCTCTTCAGAATTGATTCTCTGTGTTGATTCGGCATATCTGTGAGATTTACATGGTTCTTCAGCATGGGTTCGACTTCCGTTAACTACGTCACTCACTAGTGAATGGGCATATAACTAAAAATTCATACGCTTGCCGACAAATGAAATATATATGCATTTACTGTTAATTTGATATTTTCTAGAGAATTGATTATCTATGTTGATTCGATAGTATAAATATGACTTCACTGTATTGAAAAAACACGTAGAAGTCATTTTAATATCGAAAAAATACTAGGACTATTTAGGTGCAGCTAATGTGTATTCTAAGCGGAAGTGTAGTTTAACCGTGACTTCCGCAAAGCAACACGATCGCGTTAACCGCATTATTTTTTGAGAAAAAAATAATTCGTTAAAAATATGATTTGAAAAGGGTGGAAACCCACAAAATACTTACAAGAAGCATAAGACCCTTTCAAAATTGAATAAATCAGCCATTTCTTTATGGAATGAGCTACCAAACGATATCAGAAGTTTACAGTCTCTCTCTTTGTTCAAATCAAATATTTTGCAATTATTTTCAATTTTCAATTTTCATCTGTACCCAAACATTTCCTCGTCGGTGAACGAAAACTCTCTGTTATCCATGCTAGGCTACGAAATAATTGTAGGGATTTGAAATACGATCTTCCCTTAAACCATATACAAAACAACAATTTATGTATTTGTGGAAATTACATTGAGGATGAAGAACACTTACTTGCAAACTTACTTATATCTGGTTCCCAAACCTATACCGATGAAGATAAATCATATATTTTTAAGAACGTGCAAATATTCATCAAGGAAACACAAAAGTTCAAATGATTTTTTGTGGGATTTTCCAATCAATTTCAAAATTACGATAGCCCAGTATGACCACTTTTCTACCCTGACACCCTATGTGTATATTTATGTATACATATGTGTATGTATATGTATATGTATGTGTGTATATATGTGTGTGCATCTATACATATGCATTTATATATGTGTTAAATTTCAATATTTTTACGTATTTTTCAAACACTTCGGCGGTGTTGTGTTTGGCGTGCTCAGTCTTATCCTGCCTTGGATATGGCTGCGCTCGTGTGACACACTACCCCGGAAATGTTACATTACCCAGGGACACTATATATTGTCCCTGCATTACCGGACTATGTTTTGTCACCAATATTTATTGTTTAGCTACAAAATAATAAAAAAATCAAAGTCGTATTTAGAGACAAAATAAAAACTGTTTGTAATAATTATCAAACGGGATGGCCGTATCTAAGTTGTGAGAACTTGTGGCCAGACTCGTGGATGCCTATAACATGTCTATTTGTAAGTCTAAAGTTTATTCTGTATATATATTTTGTGGGCAATAAAATATGTTTAAATAAAGTAATACATTTTAAACAAATTCAGATTCGCAATTATTTTCGTAGTAAGTAGACGAGGTGGCCGAGTGGTTAAGGCGATGGACTGCTAATCCATTGGGCTCTGCCCGCGTGGGTTCGAATCCCATCCTCGTCGAGTATTTTTGATAATATAAGCAAATTTACCCTGTGGTATATATGTCGAATTGTTCAGTTAATGTACTTGAATCTAAATTATACTACAACTATTCGTAAGAGTGCGTATATCTATAGTGGATCTATAGTGGATATATTCTTCACAAACGTATGGGGGTTTGAGGCGTCAGTGCGACGATTTTGAACATGAAACACATTCGAAGTGAAATTTCGGTGAAATTTCGTGTGGAATGGTATTTGGTTCGTGCGTGTATTCAGCATATGCGGTAGAGAGTCGTCCTGACTTCTTGCTGAATCGTTCTGGATCCGTGATTCTATTCAGCATAAAAACGTAGCAAGTCTTCCAGCAACGTTATTGAATCGTCTGCTGAAGATGGGTCACAATAATGGGAGGTTTTTAGACTTTATTTTGAACATGACAATAACATAAATCAGGCTTAATACGATTTGATGAAAAATGCGTATTTTAAGAGAACAGTCCGGGAACTTTACGACTGACCCTCGTACATTGATTCATTGATTGGGGTTTAACGCCGTTTTTAACAATTTCTCAGTTATATCACGGCGGCCAGTTCACTTACTCATGCATTTTCTGGTTTTCTCACACCAGTACTCCACACAACAATCTTCCCAAGCAACTGGCTGCTACCGGCTCGGCACGATGTTTTTTTTATAGGGATCAACATGTATAACATGACTAAAATGTAGTAAGAAACATAACTTAACATTGGGATCGTGCAATGCCCTACATCATAGCCATTGCACTGCTCATGTAAAAACTGTTGGCAAGAGATGACTGTGCATATCATAAACTGAGATCATATATTTAAACATGTGTGCGAAATATCTTATATCAAAAAAAGCATTAAATCGCACGTCTGTTTGAAATTATAAGACGAGGTGGCCGAGTGGTTAAGGCGATGGACTGCTAATCCATTGGGCTCTGCCCGCGTGGGTTCGAATCCCATCCTCGTCGAGTATTTTTGATAATATAAGCAAATTTACCCTGTGATATATATGTCGAATTGTTCAGTTAATAATCTTGAATCTAAATTATGCTACAACTATTCATAGTTATTCGTAAGAGTGCGTATATCTATAGTGGATAACGTATGCGGGTTTGGGGCGTCAGTGCGACGATTTTGAACATGAAACACATTCGAAGTGGGTCTTTTATTCGGTGAAATTTGTGGTATTTTGTTTGTGCTTGTATTCAGCATATGCCGTACAAAGTCTTGCTGAATCGTTCTGGACCCGTACTTCTATTCAGCATAAATCGTAGCAAGTCTTCCAGCAACGTTATTGAATCGTGCTGGCTTAGTGTTTACTCTCTGCATATCTCGTAAAGAGTCGTTTTTTATTGTATTTGTGGCGATTGGTTTGACAATCGCCACAATCCTAACATAAACAACAACAACGACATAAATTGCATAGTCAGTTTTGAACAGCCCGTTGACTTGTTATGCAATGCTGCAAACGTCGAATCCCATCCTCGTCGAGTATTTTTGATAATATAAGCATATTTACCCTGTGATATATATGTCGAATTGTTCAGTTAATGTACTTACATCTAAATTATTCGTAAGAATGCATATATCTATAGCGAATATATTCTTAACAGGCGTATAGACGATTTTGAACATGAAACACTTTCGACGTGGGTTTTTTTATTCGGTGAAATTTCGTGTTAAATGGTATATGGTTCGTGCTTGTATTCAGCATATGCCGTAGAAAGTCGTCCTGACTTCTTGCTGAATCGTTCTGGATCCGTTAGTCTATTCAGCATAAATCGTAGCAAGTCTTCCAGCAATGTTATTGAATCGTGCTGGCTTAGTGTTTACTCTCTGCATATCTCGTAGAGAGTCGCCCTGCATTGTTTTGTTGTAATCGTATTGCGTTCGTGCTTGTATTCAGCATATCTTAAAGACGCATTGGAATTGCAATACAAGTTCTTGCGATTCCTGTCTGGCATGTATAAATCTAGGTCGTCGAAGGCACTGAATAATCGTTTTTTGGACGGTACCCCTTAGGGTACTGTCTATAGCCATGTGCATTTTCAGATATCGTACAACAATTGGCTCCCTGATTATAAACAGTATGACAGAGTAAAGCTGGGTACCAAAAACCGAGAGGGCTTTTTTTATACCCACAACAAAAAAGTAGTGCCAATTATCAGGCAATATAACTGCTTTTCGAAAACATTGGTGAATCAAGATATCTGAATTTTGAAAAAGGACTGTAAAAAGGCAGCATTAGTGGTTGAAGTATTACGTTTACAATTTTGCGTTGAAGTTTGAATTAATATATTCATAAACAATGTATGAATATATACCAATTTTTTACATGTTTCAATCAGAAAGAATTTAATTTTTAGAAACGAAATAATATTGACACTATTACAATTCATACGTTATTATGTTTCTTAAAATTTCGTTTAATATAAAATCGTAGTACGGCAAATTTGATGATATCATGTGATATTTTGATTTTCTTGTAGATCAGAAGTGATTTTGGGATGTTTGGTAGTATTAAGAATAATGCCAAACGCTTCGATGAAAAACTATCTGTGGTATTAACAATAATGCCAAACGCTTCGATGAATCAAAGCGCTGAAGGCACTGAATTTGTTTGGGTACATAAAACTGTTCAAACATTTGCCTTTGCATAGATGTGTGATTTATAAACTATGCATTGTTTATAAATATTACAACTTCGGGTTAAAGAATAAATGACGCATCCGTTAAAATTAAATGCCATTTTAGTTGTCTATAAAAATAAATCATGAGACATACATGTGAATATTATATTTAATGTCCAAGTTTCAAAAGACATGTAAAACAAATGGATAACCATTATGGCCCCGACTCACTCATCTAAGTATTTAATAATTTTTGTTACAAAAGAAATCACCATTGACCAAGGGTTTTCTAAAATCTTACTCAAAAGCTTCCTGCTTAACAAGAGATTTTTCAAGTTTTCACTATAGCCATATAAGGCCAAATAGCCCTGCCCCCCCTGGCGGCCATGTTTTTCGACCAATCAACATGGCTTGGAGGAATCTGATAGATGGTCTCCCAATGAACATTTCTACAAAAAGAATTGAAAATTGGCCAAAAACTTTCGGATGAGAAGATTTTTCAAGTTTTTACTATAGCCGTATTAGGCAAAAAAGCCCCGACCGCTGGCGGCCATGTTTTTCGACCAATCAACTTGGCTGGAAGGAATCTGATAGAGGGTCACCCTAGGAACATTTCTACAAAATTATTTGAAAATCGGCCTGACACTTTTGGAGGAGAAGATTTTTTTGAGTTTACACTATAGCCATATAAGGCAAAAAAGCCCCGCTCCCTGGCGGCCAAGGAACACTGTAGCAACGTTAAATGTCGCACCAACGCTAAATGTCACACTTGACGTTTTATGTCACAAGGCTGACGCTAAACGTCGCAACCAACGCTAAATGTCGCAAAACCTTCTGACGTTATATGTCGCATCTGTAACGCCAAATGTCGCAAAACAAGGTACTGCCGCTATATGTCGCAACATCAACGCTAAATGTCTCACTCCTTTATAAGCACTCTTTTGTAGTATTACTGTTTCACAATGTACAAATTACAATGTTTCATCTCACTCTGTCCCTTCTTTTTTTAGTTATAGCTCCTGAAGTAGTCATTTTTTTGCGACATTTAGCGTCAGCCTTGCGACATATAACGTCAAGTACGACATATATACAAGATATATATGCACTCTCGTACTATCGATATGGATTCGCACACTTACGATAAGGACTCTCACACAAGCGATATGCACTCTTGTACTAACGATATGGATTCGCTCACTAACGATATTGATTCATACACTTACGATATAGACTCTCACAAAAGCTGTATGCACTCTCGTACTAACGATAATGACTCGCACACTAACGATATGGACTCTAGTAATAGTGGTTCATCAGAATAACAGATTGCGCTTTGTGTTTATACATTCCTTGCGGGCCAATGACTGGCTCTTTCTGCGGATAGCCACATTTTGTGGCTGGTATACAATAGATGGAATATGGTATAAACGTCCAAGACATTTTTTTGGTAAACACATGTACACGGACATACACTGTGACATAACGTTATAACATGTACAATTTTCTTAAGTTTTTTAAAACTGTAAAATTAAAGAAAATTGTACATGTTATAACGTAATGTAACAGTGTATGTCCGTGTACATGTGTTTTCAAAATGTTAATGCGTTCTATGGATAGCCACATATTGTAACTGGTATACAATTGTCTCTCTTGTCACAAACTGTATAAGCTAATACTGGAATAAAAACTGACACGGAATAAGTAACATGCTTTTTGTTGCCATTCCTTAACCTACTTATAAAAAAGTTTATAAATGTAGCACTTTAACATCCCGTAACTGATACCTTGAACGTTTATACCATATTCCATCTATTGTATACTAGCCACCAAATGTGGCTATCCGCAGATAGAGTAGAGCCAGGCATTGGCCCGCGAGGAATGTGTTAACACATCACGGATTGCCTGCACTAACCAACAGCCAGGTCCTGCTATTCATATAATTCTTCTATATAACACTAAAAGGCGACACAGATATATCACAGAACCGGCAAGGGTTGAGATACAACCGAGGCGGTTGTGTCTTGCTCACAATGTCTTTGAACAATCTATTCACCCGTTGAAGGGAGTATCGCGACGAAGGATTTTGTTTCGAACCAAGGTTAACAATAATATACCAAATCAACTGTGGTAGTTCTACATGGTGCTTTTGATGAACGTGTTTCGGTTTCCGTTTTAAATGTATCATTTCTCACAATCTGTTATTCTAATGAACCACTATTACTAGAGTCCATATCGTTAGTGTGCGAGTCATTATCGTTAGAACGAGAGTGCATATAGTTTTTGTGAGAGTCCATATCGTTAGTGTATAAATCAATATCGTAAGTGAGCGAATCCATATCAGTAGTACAAGAGTGCATATCGCTTGTGTGAGAGTCCTTATCGTAAGAGTGCGATTCCATATCGATAGTACGAGAGTGCATATATATTTTGACTATATGTCGCACTTGACGTTATATGTCGCAAGGATGACGCTAATTGTCGCAAAAAATGACTACCTCAGGAGCCATAACTAAAGAAAGAAGGGACAGAGTCAGATGAAACATTGTAATATGTACATTGTGAAACAGTAATACTACAAAAGAGTGCTTATAAAAGAGTGCGACATTTAGCGTTGATGTTGCGACATATAACGTTAGAAGATTTTGCGACATTTAGCGTTGGTTATTTACTTCGTGCTCAGGTGAGCTAAAAAAGAAACATCTATCCAAATGAAAGAGTAATTGAAATCATGCATTATAAAAGGATTAAATGCTCCAGAGAAAACCAATACCTGTGCCGTCCGAATTTTACTCTACAGTATACACCTAAGCTGGCCGCTGTTTCCTTTAAAGGGTGTTTAAGCTTGCCAAATCAATTAAGGATGCGTGACCATACACTGTTAATTACCATTGTTTACGAGTGTCATTCCAAACAAATTATAAATGTAACCCCTTTTCCCAATAAACCTATCATATACATGTATGTATTTGTAACTTGCCGGGATGTGTCGATACCGTCATGGTACAATGTGATATATGCACAAATTGGTTTCACAAATCTTGTGTTAATGCACCTGTGGATATTACGACAACAGATGCGGACTTTAATTGTAACTTTTGTTAATTATTTGGCTATTATAATGATAAGATATGTGATTAAATTGGCAACATTTAAGTTTTTTACTTATAACAGCCTTCAAATACAAATTTGGTTTATACGACGGTAAAGAAAGGTTATTGGAATTAAGAAATTGTTTAAATAAGCAAATTTTCCTTTTCCCACAATGTTTTCAATATATGTTGCTTTTTACTGTTTACACAGCAAGAAAAAAACATTTAACTTATTTGTTATAGATTAGTATTATAGTTGCATATATATATAATTACTAGAAATAAATTAAGATTTAAAGTGTTGTATATATATATATACTTATTGTTTATTTGTTATTTAAATTGTTCTGCCCCTTCCAAGTACCCTACAGAATAGAATGTTGCATGGATCATTTGCCTCGTAGTATGGCACATAGAAAACTGTTGAAAGTTACAAAGTAGAAAATGAAGAGGCCCAACAATAACTAGAACTCATGACCCTTCAATCGAGTGTAAAGGAGAGGATATAATTGAAGCAAAACCTATGGCTAGTTACTAGCAACCTATTCTATTCTTGCAATGTTTTCAAATTTCGTCCGCTGCAGATGCGTCAAAAGACATTTACTTGTCGGAAAATCAATCCATCAATTCTCTTTATTGATATCTATAGATATGATATAAAGAGGAAAGTCGTTAAAACACTTTACAAAGAGATTCCATTTCAGCATGATCTCGATTTTTGGTTTATTCTATATCACTGATAAAAGCAATCAAACACATTATATATTTACAAAGAAAACCCCGGATATGATCATATGTAACAAATTATACACAGTTGCCCATCTTTAATTAAACATTTTTTACAACAAATCATAGCGTCCGCAAATTTGCTCTATATTCTATTGCGTCGGCATTTTCCCTCTATATTGCATTTGTCTGCATTTTCCCTCTATAATGTATTTGTCCGCAGATCGCGTCCGCACTTTAGACCCTCCCCCCATACCGTTGTATTATTTATAAATAGAATTCGACGATCACGATTTCTCTGCAAATGTGTTACTCTCATTTTAAATGCATTTTATGACGCACATATTTGTTTTTTTAATTCTTTATACTATATTTATATGGCCGACAAGGCACAAAGAAAATATTTTCAATTCTGTTTTTATCTACATTTTCAATGCGTGATTGAAAATTCAAATACCGTATCTGGAGCTTAAATCGGAAATAGTTCTCCATGTAGCAGTTCACTCATTGAGATTTATAAATCTCTCCGCATTCATGTTTTAAAATACAATGTTTCATTTTATTTCGTAATTCTCTTTGAATATAAGAACCACATAAGAAAACAAAGACGATATAAATATATCATTATTTCAAAAATCGTGATACATTTGAAAAGTAAGAGCAAGTATTGAGTACTACTTTCACGCGTATGAAATTCATGGAATTTTAAATAAGACGAACGGCTTCAGAATTGCAGCTACTAAATTTGTTTGTTCCAAACAAATAAAAACTATCTCCCAACTAATTATCTAGCCACTCGATTCATTTTACTGAAAGAGATGGTAAGGAACGACAACTCTGCGAAGGAAAACTTGCAACTTCCGTTAAAAATGAAAGTAGAAATCTGACAAGCTGCCCTGACGATAGATTGTTATTGTGGAGAAAAGACACATGAAGTTTTATATTGAGGAAGACTGACAGGAAAGAAATGTGTGCACGCCTAAAATGTTCATTTAGTCGTCAATCCGTAAAACGTTCGAGGTAGGTCTGTCAATTAAACTGTAATTTGGAGTAGATTTTTTTTTCGCCCTGTGCTGTATCGTAACCGAATATGAAAATAAGCTCACATGTATTTCGTGTACACGTATGTCTGAAAATAGCCCAATTCCTGTAGACATTCGCTTGTTCGTGTTATCATCTGACATCTGTTAATTATTTAAAAGGGTGGCATATGAAGGAAAATAAAAAATAATAAATGAAGGACTTCGGAGACTTCGTACATATATTGTACAAGTATATCATTGTTTAATACTGTATGTATACACTATTTAGGCTCATTTGAGGACTTAGGAGACAAAAGTGGTCAAGTGATGTGAAAACTGCTTTCAAACTTAAGTGTGTACAATTATTTGTATTGATGATATTATGTATACAAGTTTGTTATTGAAAAGAATGAAGAAATACAATGTATATTGATAAATGAATTTTCCAGATTTTGTCTTTACTTAGATGGAGCATATGCATGATGCTTTGCCAAAAATGTTATTCAATTAACACACAAAAACATATGTATATTTGTGTACGTTATGTTATAAATTGTCTAGTGAATCCATGTCTAACCGACACTTTGCCTTGACGTCATTTATAAAGTTATATTGACATAAAAGTAGTGATGCTACGCCGTTTCTAGGTCTAAATTACATGTAAATGGTCAGTTAAGACTGGTGAGACTGCATAATATGATACATAGGCTCCTCTGAGTCTTCACTGGATACATATGCATTATAACCCCAAATAACTTAATGCAGATCAATAATTGCAAAGTATCTATTATAAACAGACTATTTTATTATTCAAATCATAGCATACATATATATTGATAAAGAATGGTTTTGTGCAGACATGTATACACATCTTGATTTTATTTTTATTGTGCAATCAGTAACTGTATGTATTTTTGTTTCGTTTCAGATTGATGGAAATGTTGACGGATTATAATGCACAATACGCAACATTACTTGTGAAGAAGATTCATAATGTCAGTGTATGGGACATTTTTACAACCAACCTTTATGTATTGGAAAAGTTGGGGTATATTTACTGTTATTTCCGGTTTCGTTTTTAGTTAAATCAGAGAAATAAAAGACAAATGGCAAGTCCTGGATGCAACAAAACGGGTAGAAAACAAAAACAAAACGACGTTAATGACATTCTTCAAAGCTGGTAACAGCAGCGAGTCGTTGTGACAAGTATTCTGAATGAAAGTGTTTATTCTGTAAAGGTAACTCGGAAAACAATAACGGAATGGAAGGACAAGTATCTAGGAGATATAAACGACACAAATACGAATCAAGGATGCACAATGTGATCTGTTTTTGTTTACTATAATACAGGAAGATAACTGTGTAATTAACTAATTACTATGAACAAGACATTCAAGTAAATCATTTTGAGCTATAACACAGCCTTCCAGGAAGACACTTGTACATGATAACTAACATTAAGTAGATCATTTTGAACTACATATTGTGTCACACAGGGTGAACATGGCAAGTCCTGGACGCGACAAAACGGGTAGAAAACAAAAACAAAACGACGTTAATGACATTCTTCAAAGCTGGTAACAGCAGCGAGTCGTTGTGACAAGTATTCTGAATGAAAGTGTTTATTCTGTAAAGGTAACTCGGAAAACAATAACGGAATGGAAGGACAAGTATCTAGGAGATATAAACGACACAAATGCGAATCAAGGATGCACAATGTGATCTGTTTTTGTTTACTATAATACAGGAAGATAACTGTGTAATTAACTAATTACTATGAACAAGACATTCAAGTAAATCATTTTGAGCTATAACACAGTCTTCCAGGAAGACACTTGTACATGTATGATAACTAACATTAAGTAGATCATTTTGAACTACATATTGTGTCACACAGGGTGAACCTGTTGATAATTTTGATCAGGCAGATCATTTGTTTTGTTAAATGACCCAAGATGTAAAAGGTTTGTTAAATGACCCAAGATGTAAAATTTAAAAGTAAAACTGTAAGTTTACTAGCATTTGTCAACATTAAGAGGCATGAGTAAAAAGCATTGTGACAAAAGGAGACATTGCTCGTATGGAGCAATTTCTTCCTCTGCCTCCATGTTTTCAAAAAGCCGTCTGCTGCAGAGGCGTTAGAAAGTGTCTATTTGAGGGAAAGGGTGATTGAAATATTATAATTAGCTCCTCTGGCTGAAAGCTAGTTGAGCTTATGTCATGGCGAATTGTCCGTTGTGCATGCGTGCATGCGTTAACTTTTTGCTTCAAACGACTTCTCCTACTTAACCACTTGGCCAATTAAGATGAAACTTCCTAGGAAGCATCCTCTTAATGTCCTCTTCTAAATTCATTCAAATTTTTTGGATCCATGCAAAATTCTGGTTTCCATGGCAACCAAATTAAAAATGTAGGGAAAACTTAAAAAAGCTTCTCCTCCGAAAGTGTCAGGCCGATTTCCAAATAATTTGGTAGAAATATTCCTTGGGTGACCCTCTATCAGATTCCTTCAAGCCATGTTGATTGGTTGAAAAACATGGTCGCCAGGGGGGGGCGGGGCTATTTGCATTATATGGCTATAGTGAAAACTTAAAATATCTTTACCTCAAAAAGTGTTTGGCAAATTTTCAAATTATTTTGTAGAAATGTTCCTAGGGTGACCCTCTATCAGATCCTTCAAGCCATGTTGATTAGTCGAAAAACATGGCAGTCAGAGGGTGGGGCTTTTTTGCCGTATATGGCTATAGTGAAAACTTAAAAAATCTTCTCCTCCGAAAGTTTCAGACAAATTTTCAAATAATTTTGTAGAAATGTTCCTTGGGAGACCCTCTATCAAATCCTTCAAGCCATGTTGATTAGTCGAAAAACATGGCAGTCAGAGGGTGGGGCTATTTTGCCGTATATGGCTATAGTGAAAACTTAAAAAATCTTCTCCTCCGAAAGTGTCCGGCTGATTTTCAAATAATTTTGTAGATATGTTCCTTGGGTGACCCTCTATCAGATTTCTTCAAGCCAAGTTGATTGGTCGAAAACTATGGCTGTCAGGGGGCGGGGCTATTTTGCCTTATATGGCTATAGTGAAAACTTAAAAAATCTTTTCCTCCGAAAGTTTCCGGCCGATTTTCAAATAATTTTGTAGAAATGTTCCTAGGATGGTCCTCTATCAGATTCCTTCAACAATGTTGATTGGTCAAAAACATGGGCCATCAGGGGGCGGGGCTGTTTGAAGATTTAATTTTTGCCTAATGGCCGTGGAGCGATACTGGCCCTCTTGGGCCTCTTGTTTTTTAAATCTGATCAAAGCTTTCTCTGTCTAGATTCCAGAGAGTACTGGTACATGTTCATATGTTCATAAGAAGAATTAATTTCACAATCAAATTATTGATCACAAAAGGAAAAAGCACATTATGAGATTTAACTTCTGACATAATTAAAGTTTAAAGATTTTCTATTGCATAATTATTGTCTACAGCCTATATACATTCAAAGGTCAGTTTACTATTTTTTTCTATGTATATTCAAGTTGATATGTACTCATCATGCAACAGAATTTACATGTACAAATTATGTCCCCAATTTTTCAATTGTTGAACATAGTAATGGGAAGAAAAGTTTGAAATTTTTAACACAACTGTACATTTTGACCTGTTGATTTTTTTGCAAACTTCAAGGATTGGAAGAAATATTTGAACGGAAACAATATCACAGGCTCTTTTTAAAAAACTTTACCCAAATTTAACCAATCTACAGCAGACAACTTTGAAAATATCTTTGCAAGCTCACTTTGGTACAGCATGTTTCCTATTTTATTACTCAGTTTACCGTAGCTCAGTCAGTAGAGACACAGGCTGTTAATCCAGGGGTTGTGAGTTCGAACAACAGCTTGGCCTACATTCCTTCCGACATTTGACATGACTACCACCAATGGGCTTTCAGACTATGTGGAAAAGCAGCCAGTTGCTTGGAAAGTATGTTGTGTGAAGTACTGGTATGAGAAAGCCAAGAAACATATGAGTAGTTGAACTGGCTGCCGTGATATGACTGAAAGATTGATGAAAATGGTGTTAAACCCCAATTAATCAATCAAACTATTTTGTTCATCTAATACCCTTCTTCTCATTGTATACTAAATAGGCTGAGTGTAGCCTATGTTTTGGGGTAAAAAGTATCAATTTTGATGTTTTTTGGTTGTATTAGAGAATTGGACATTGTTGGTTAAGTTACAGGTCAATTTGACAGAAAATCCACAGGTGAAATTTGTCTATCCTTGTAAGCCTGTGTGGCATGCTTAGGCTGATCCGGATCGATACTTTACGCAGAGTCCACAATGTTGGTTTGCTCGCAGGACTGCTCAAATTATAGGAAAATCTAGTTAACACTCTGGAAGCCACATGCTTTACTTGAGCATGTTGAAACTTTCTCAGAATATTTGCTTGTATGATATCTAGCCTAAGTTCGAATATGTGTCAGATCCAGTAAAGAACTAGGTCACTTAGCCAAACACTATAGACACTGCATTTTTGTATTGAGCATTTTGAAACTTTGTCAGAAAGTTTGTCTTGATGATAGGCCAATTTCAAATATTGGTTATTTTGGATAAAACATTAGGGCACTAAGCCAAGTTGGAGGAAAATCTTGTTAACCCTTTCCCTCATATTATAGAGGCGTACTGCAGCAGATGGCTTTTTGAAAACATAGAGACAAAAGAAGAAATTGCTCAAAACGAGCAATTTCTCCTTTTGCCACAATGTTTTCCACTTTTAGTCATAGGTTATCCATTCAATTATAGAGGTTTTGTATCATTTGATAAAATATGTTCAAAGTAGTCTGCTGCAGAATTGTCGTATGAGGGAAAGGGTTAAGACTCAGGAAGCGGCACTTTTAGCTTGGGCATGCTGAAACTTTGTCAGAATGATTGTTTTTATTATATTTATTTTGAATATGGGTAATGTTTGTTAAAAACTTAGGTCACTATGCCAAGTTGTAGGACAATCTTGATTTAACACTTAAGAGACCACAATTTTGACTTAAGCGGCTTGAAACTTTGTCAGACAGTTTTTCTTGATGATATACAGGCCAATTTAGACATTGGTCATGTTGAGTCAAAAATTAGGTCCCTTGATCAAATTTAAGAAAAATCTTGTTAATGATCTGGAAGCCATGTTTTTAACTCTAGCATGATGAAACTTTACCAGAATGTTTATCTTGATGATATTTAGGCTAACTTCGAATATGGTCTGGCTAAAAACTAGGTCACTAGGCCAATATTGAGAACTATTTTGTAAACACTCTAGTCACCACATTTCTCTCAAATGTTCCTTGCGTGACTCTTTACTAAGAGTTTTAATATTAAGTTGGTTCTTTAGATACTTTAGATAATAAATAGCTTTGCTACAGGTACTATTTTACCCTTTCTACACTACAGACACATGTTGTCTAATCTTCAACAGATGGATGGTATGAGAAATTTTGACAGTTTTCTCAATGTTTTATTCACTTTTAGTTTCATCAATACAGATTTACCAGTATCTTTAGTTAAACATTTTCAAATCATCTGCTGTAGAGTTTATCCATGTGATAAATTACCTATCACAAATGTGTTTGTTTATCTAACTGTATCTACTGTCTACAGTTCAAGAGTTTAATTATAGATCACTGGAAATAAGGTTAACCCTGTCTTAAATAAATGTTTGAACTGTATGCATTTCTGCTTTTTTGATTACATTTTTTTAAATTATGTGACTTGTGTTGTAACTTTCCAAAAAATGGAACAGTTGACCATCTTTTCCCCCCTCAATGGGTACCGTCCCACAGCACTTTCAGTGCTTTGATTATAGTTGGTTTTATTCCGTCGTCTTCAACCATTATTAACTCAACTCGGCAGAGACAAGGGAACCTTCTCGCAATGTAGCAGCGATCGAAGCTGATATAAAAATATAATTACTCCGCCATATCTGCTTTGAGACTATCAAAGGGGGAAGCCCTGAAAGAACCGATGCTACTCGACCCGATGTATCTAAGATTAGTAAGTAATGACGTCCAAATAATGAACATATCATCCTCAAGTATATTTAAATTAGGTGGTCGAGTGTTTAATGCGATAGATTCGTCGAGTATTTTTGATAATGTAAGATTTTCGTGACCATAACGGTAAACGAAATATACGACATCTGTTGCAACACATCTGATAAAAACCAAATGAAACAATTCTATCCTTTAACGTCCACCCAAAGATAATTTTAAATTCATTTCGGAGCGTCAAAATACGATATTTTCATAGGGGTCAAGATGTATAGAACAACTAAGATGTAGTAAGAAACATAACTTAAACTTGGGACCGTGCACATTGGTCGCAAAAGCATGTCTAAGTCGAACATAACGACATATCTGTGGCTACTCATCTGATGAAAAACACTAAATGAAACAACCCCACCAATCAACTTCCACACACTCTTAATTTTATATTAAGCAACGGTTCACACTACGATATTTTCATAGGGTTAATATGAATCTATGAACAACTAAAGTGAGCAAGAAACATAACTCGAGCCTATGTATATATACTATACATATCTTTGTTGAGTCCCTTGTTAAAACAATTGAGATGGTGCAATAACTTGAAATGGATTCAAACTTTCAAAGCATTACAATGCTCATGTACAAACTGTTAGTAACGAATGACTGTGCATAATACAACCCATGCTCATATATGATGCATGTACATGTATACGAAAAATATGATATGAAAAGGTTGGAAACACACAAAATACTTACAAGAAGCATATGACCCTTTCAAAATTGAATAATTTTTTAACAAATTCAAATTCGCACTTATTTTCATAGTAAGTAGACGAGGTGGCCGAGTGGTTAAGGCGATGGACTGCTAATCCATTGGGCTCTGCCCGCGTGGTTTCGAATCCCATCCTCGTCGAGTATTTTTGATAATATAAGCAAATTTACCTTGTAATCTAAATTATGCTACAACTATTCATAGTTATTCGTAAGAGTGCGTATATCTATAGTGGATAACGTATGCGGGTTTGGGGCGTCAGTGCGACGATTTTGAACATGAAACACATTCGAAGTGGGTCTTTTATTCGGTGAAATTTTGTGGTATTTGGTTTGTGCTTGTATTCAGCATATGCCGTACAAAGTCTTGATGAATCGTTCTGGACCCGTACTTCTATTCAGCATAAATCGTAGCAAGTCTTCCAGCAACGTTATTGAATCGTGCTGGCTTAGTGTTTACTCTCTGCATATCTCGTAGAGAGTCGTTCTTTATTGTATTTGTGGCGATTGGTTTGACAATCGCCACAATCCTAACATAAACAACAACAACGACATAAATTGCATAGTCAGTTTTGAACAGCCCGTTGACTTGTTATGCAATGCTGTAAACGAATTAACCTATATCCGTTAAACCGCCAAATATATAGTTCTATCAGTGATGCAGAGACACGGTTAATAATAATCATGTCAGTGCTATTTTGGTACCGGATTGATACTGAGATTTGAGATTTATCGAGATAATATTTACATAGAGTTAAAATATGTAAATATTATCTTTCTTCATGTTTGGGCAGATAATAAATATCATTGTGCGTTCTATCTGCTCATTGGAATTGCAATACAAATCATTGCCATTCCTTTCTGGCATGTATAAATCTATGCCGTCGAAGGCTCTGAATTATCGTTTCTGTTGTTCGTTTATTCCGTCATCAGCACATTGTGGTCTTCAACCATTATTAATTCAACTCGGGAGAGGCTAGAGAACCTTCTCGCCATGTAGCAGCGATTAAAGCTGACATAGAACAGAAGTACTCCGCCATATCTGCTTTGAGACGATCAAAGGGGAAAGCCCTGAAAGAACCGATGCTACACGACCCGATGTATCTAAGATTAGTAATTAATGACTTCAAAATAATGAAAATAACATTATCAGGTATATTGAAAGTATGACGACAATGTGGTCGAGTGTTTAATGCCATAGATTCGTCGAATATTTATGATAATGTAAACGATCTACCTTATTCTTTATGTTCAATAAGGAATTTAGAAGTGATTGCACTTTTGGATTTTGTACGAATGCTTGACTATCAAATATTTTTCAGCAATCAGTCATGCGTTTATATATGAAACATGATGTATATGTATACATGGAAACTGTGGGTAACAGCTGGCTGACCGTTGATATCAGTGAATAGATTTAATTTGGCAATTATTAATATACGCTACTTTTTGTTCTAAATTTAGATTGTCGAGACATCATAACGGCAAACGAAATATACGACATCTGTAACAACTCCACCCTCCATCTTCCATCCTAAGATACTATTACATTAATTTCGGAGCTTTACAATACGATATTTTTTATAGGGGCCAAGATGGTTTATTTTGGTAATAAAACATGTAGTATCGAAATTATACGCCGAGTCCGAGAACTTTACGACTGACCCTCGTACATTGATTCATTGATTGATTGGGGTTTAACGCCGTTTTTAACAATTTCTCAGTTATATCACGGCGGCCAGTTCACTTACTCATGCATTTCCTGGTTTTCTCACACCAGTACTCCACACAACAATCTTCCCAAGCAACTGGCTGCTACCGGCTCGGCACAATGTTTTTTATAGGGATCAAAATGTATAACACAACTAAGATGTAGTAAGAAACATAACTTAACATTGGGATCGTGCAATGCCCTGCATCATAGCCATTGCACTGCTCATGTAAAAGCTGTTAAGAGATGACTGTGCATATCATAAACTGAGATCATATATTTAAACATGTGTGCGAAATATCTTATATCAAAAAAATATTCTGGGTTAACTAGCAGACGAGGTGGCCGAGTGGTTAAGGCGATGGACTGCTAATCCATTGGGCTCTGCCCGCGTGGGTTCGAATCCCATCCTCGTCGAGTATTTTTGATAATATAAGCACATTTACGCTGTAATATATATGTCGAATTGTTCAGTGAATGTACTTACATCTAAATTATTCGTAAGAATGCATATATCTATAGCGAATATATTCTTAACAGGCGTATGGACGATTTTGAACATGAAACACTTTTGAAGTGTTTTTTTTTTATTCGGTGAAATTTCGTGTTGAAATGTTATTGGGTTCGTGCTTGTATTCAGCATATGCCGTAGAAAGTCGTTTCGAATTCTTGCTGAATCGTTCTGGATCCGTTCGTCTTTTCAGCATAAATTGTAGCAAGTCTTCCAGCAATGTTATTGAATCGTGCTGGCTTAGTGTTTAATCTCTGCATATCTCGTAGGGAGTCGCCCTGCATTGTTTTGTTGTAATCGTATTGCGTTCGTGCTTGTATTCAGCATATCTTAAAGACGCATTGGAATTGCAATACAAGTTCTTGCGATTCCTGTCTGGCATGTATAAATCTAGGTCGTCGAAGGCACTGAATAATCGTTTTTTATAGTTGGTTTTATTCCGTCGTCTTCAACCATTATTAACTCAACTCGGCAGAGACAAGGGAACCTTCTCGCAATGTAGCAGCGATCGAAGCTGATATAAAAATATAATTACTCCGCCATATCTGCTTTGAGACTATCAAAGGGGGAAGCCCTGAAAGAACCGATGCTACTCGACCCGATGTATCTAAGATTAGTAAGTAATGACGTCCAAATAATGAACATATCATCCTCAAGTATATTTAAATTAGGTGGTCGAGTATTTAATGCGATAGATTCGTCGAGTATTTTTGATAATGTAAGATTTTCGAGACCATAACGGTAAACGAAATATACGACATCTGTTGCAACACATCTGATAAAAACCAAATGAAACAATTCTATCCTTTAACGTCCACCCAAAGATAATTTTAAATTCATTTCGGAGCGTCAAAATACGATATTTTCATAGGGGTCAAGATGTATAGAACAACTAAGAAGTAGTAAGAAACATAACTTAAACTTGGGACCGTGCACATTGGTCGCAAAAGCATGTCTAAGTCGAACATAACGACATATCTGTGGCTACTCATCTGATGAAAAACACTAAATGAAACAACCCCACCAATCAACTTCCACACACTCTTAATTTTATATTAAGCAACCGTTCACACTACGATATTTTCATAGGGTCAATATGAATCTATGAACAACTAAAGTGAGCAAGAAACATAACTCGAGCCTATGTATATATACTATACATATCTTTGTTGAGTCCCTTGTTAAAACAATTGAGATGGTGCAATAACTTGAAATGGATTCAAACTTTAAAAGCATTACAATGCTCATGTACAAACTGTTAGTAACGAATGACTGTGCATAATACAACCCATGCTCATATATGATGCATGTACATGTATACGAAAAATATGATATGAAAAGGGTGGAAACACACAAAATACTTACAAGAAGCATATGACCCTTTCAAAATTGAATATTTTTTTAACAAATTCAGATTCGCACTTATTTTCATAGTAAGTAGACGAGGTGGCCGAGTGGTTAAGGCGATGGACTGCTAATCCATTGGGCTCTGCCCGCGTGGTTTCGAATCCCATCCTCGTCGAGTATATTTGATAATATAAGCAAATTTACCTTGTGATATATATGTCGAATTGTTCAGTTAATAATCTTGAATCTAAATTATGCTACAACTATTCATAGTTATTCGTAAGAGTGCGTATATCTATAGTGGACAAGAGAAAGTTGATGCAACGCATCAATGTCGCCGGATATCCATAGTGCAGTTATGCATAACACTAACATTATAGTAGTTGAATAAACAGTTATCAACTGAGGGGCATATTGGAACATCAGGGGTGGGGTCAAGTGAAAATGTATCATAACTTGCATTGTTTTGTCAACGAAGTGAATGATAATTGAAGCCTTTCATTGTTTATGATCAATCTCTATTCCAAAGTAGGTTGACCATACCCACAACCAACTAATTATTGATCATAAACAGTAATGGAAATGAGTAATCTTTCCAATCATTAGTCTTAGTATGTATACAGTGCTTTCATTAAGGAATAATTATAAGCTTTGTGAATTCCACATACACTTTTCAAGATGTTTGTCAGAATATTTGAATTTTATTATTTTTCAATAAAACCACAAAACAGACAATTTAGGATTTGCATGCAATAGCACGTCATTTTACCTTTCCTCTTTTAAAGTCAACAGTGGACACCTTTGCAGCAATCTACTTTTAAAACAATGAGATAAGGGTTAAATCGCTGAAGACATGAGTTTTCTCTTTTTCTCAAAATGATATTAGCTTAGCATCCTAATTATATCATGCTTTAACAAATGTTGAAATGTAGTCCAATATTTATAAATTAGATCACCTTCGAAATATAATATCAACGAAACAGTTAAATCTCATTGAAATTGTTGTATAATTTAAACTTAATTTCGAACATAAACAGAGCCCTACAACATTTTAATTTATTTTAATTCTTTCCTTCCTTTTTTATAATGAAAACAACAAACTACTCATGTTTTAAAAATTATATTATGATGAGCGCCCTTGTGTCAATGATGCATAACAATATGCAGATCGGAAGCAATATGCCTTTAGGGAATTAAATGACACATTTAAAATTGTCAAGGACGAAATAATTTTGTACGAAAGACCCGATTCTTTCTTATTCGCAGAGGTGTCGTTCTTGAAACTCTCTTTATAGGCAGAGAGTGTTCGTTCAAAGTCATTTTTCCATTAAAACACGTTTTATCTCGGTTTGTTCTTTTCTTCATTTGTTTCGAACCAAATAAACATTTTAAATCACCTATAATTTACTATTTGTAAGGGAGTGTAAAGAGCGGCTCTCTGCAAAGGAGATTGATCTACGCAGTTGGTATTCGCGAGTCACGCAGGTGCGCGTAAGTAAACAAATAAGACTGCGACGTAAAGGTTTATAGTTATCGACTTTTGATTACATGTAGTATATAGTGTAAAAATAAAGTATACCAGTCTAGCTAATAGGGACTGTTTTGTCTTCGTAAATAAAACAAAAAAACATAAATGCGAGTCAAAATAAAGAAACTGAAAATACCTAAAACATCGGAATATTTATTTCATTTTAGATGTGTCATTACTTAGTGTTTTTAAACAAAAACAATTGTAATATGTTCAAGACATCTAAATGTGTTTCTTTCTAATAATAATCCCCCCTCCCATGTGATTTCAGAAAACCTATTAAAAATAGAAGTCGCGGGCTTCTGCCCGGCGACTAATAACGTATGCGGGTTTGGGGCGTCAGTGCGACGATTTTGAACATGAAACACATTCGAAGTGGGTCTTTTATTCGGTGAAATGTTGTGGTATTTGGTTTGTGCTTGTATTCAGCATATACCGTACAAAGTCTTGCTGAATCGTTCTGGACCCGTACTTCTATTTAGCATAAATCGTAGCAAGTCTTCCAGCAACGTTATTGAATCGTGCTGGCTTAGTGTTTACTCTCTGCATATCTCGTAGAGAGTCGTTCTTTATTGTATTTGTGGCGATTGGTTTGACAATCGCCACAATCCTAACATAAACAACAACAACGACATAAATTGCATAGTCAGTTTTGAACAGCCCGTTGACTTGTTATGCAATGCTGTAAACGAATTAACCTATATCCGTTAAACCGCCAAATATATAGTTCTATCAGTGATGCAGAGACACGGTTAATAATAATCATGTCAGTGCTATTTTGGTACCGGATTGATACTGAGATTTGAGATTTATCGAGATAATATTTACATAGAGTTAAAATATGTAAATATTATCTTTCTTCATGTTTGGGCAGATAATAAATATCATTGTGCGTTCTATCTGCTCATTGGAATTGCAATACAAATCATTGCCATTCCTGTCTGGCATGTATAAATCTATGCCGTCGAAGGCTCTGAATTATCGTTTCTGTTCGTTTATTCCGTCATCAGCACATTGTGGTCTTCAACCATTATTAATTCAACTCGGGAGAGGCTAGAGAACCTTCTCGCCATGTAGCAGCGATTAAAGCTGACATAGAACAGAAGTACTCCGCCATATCTGCTTTGAGACGATCAAAGGGGAAAGCCCTGAAAGAACCGATGCTACACGACCCGATGTATCTAAGATTAGTAATTAATGACTTCAAAATAATGAAAATAACATTATCAGGTATATTGAAAGTATGACGACAATGTGGTCGAGTGTTTAATGCCATAGATTCGTCGAATATTTATGATAATGTAAACGATCTACCTTATTCTTTATGTTCAATAAGGAATTTAGAAGTGATTGCACTTTTGGATTTTGTACGAATGCTTGACTATCAAATATTTTTCAGCAATCAGTCATGCGTTTATATATGAAACATGATGTATATGTATACATGGAAACTGTGGGTAACAGCTGGCTGACCGTTGATATCAGTGAATAGATTTAATTTGGCAATTATTAATATACGCTACTTTTTGTTCTAAATTTAGATTGTCGAGACATCATAACGGCAAACGAAATATACGACATCTGTAACAACTCCACCCTCCATCTTCCATCCTAAGATACTATTACATTAATTTCGGAGCTTTACAATACGATATTTTTTATAGGGGCCAAGATGGTTTATTTTGGTAATAAAACATGTAGTATCGAAATTATACGCCGAGTCCGAGAACTTTACGACTGACCCTCGTACATTGATTCATTGATTGATTGGGGTTTAACGCCGTTTTTAACAATTTCTCAGTTATATCACGGCGGCCAGTTCACTTACTCATGCATTTCCTGGTTTTCTCACACCAGTACTCCACACAACAATCTTCCCAAGCAACTGGCTGCTACCGGCTCGGCACAATGTTTTTTATAGGGATCAAAATGTATAACACAACTAAGATGTAGTAAGAAACATAACTTAACATTGGGATCGTGCAATGCCCTACATCATAGCCATTGCACTGCTCATGTAAAAGCTGTTGGCAAGAGATGACTGTGTATATCATAAACTGAGATCATATATTTAAACATGTGTGCGAAATATCTTATATCAAAAAAATATTCTGGGGTAACTAGAAGACGAGGTGGCCGAGTGGTTAAGGCGATGGCAAGAGATGACTATGCACTCATATATTTAAACATGTATGCGAAATATCTTATATCAAAAAAAGCATTAAATCGCACGTCTGTTTGAAATTATAAGACGAGGTGGCCGAGTGGTTAAGGCGATGGACTGCTAATCCATTGGGCTCTGCCCGCGTGGGTTCGAATCCCATCCTCGTCGAGTATTTTTGATAATATAAGCACATTTACGCTGTAATATATATGTCGAATTGTTCAGTGAATGTACTTATATCTAAATTATTCGTAAGAATGCATATATCTATAGCGAATATATTCTTAACAGGCGTATGGACGATTTTGAACATGAAACACTTTTGAAGTGTTTTGTTTTTATTCGGTGAAATTTCGTGTTGAAATGTTATTGGGTTCGTGCTTGTATTCAGCATATGCCGTAGAAAGTCGTTTCGAATTCTTGCTGAATCGTTCTGGATCCGTTCGTCTTTTCAGCATAAATTGTAGCAAGTCTTCCAGCAATGTTATTGAATCGTGCTGGCTGAGTGTTTAATCTCTGCATATCTCGTAGAGAGTCGTCCTGCATTGTATTGTTGTAATCGTATTGCGTTCGTGCTTGTATTCAGCATATCTTAAAGACGCATTGGAATTGCAATACAAGTTCTTGCGATTCCTGTCTGGCATGTATAAATCTAGGTCGTCGAAGGCACTGAATAATCGTTTTTTATAGTTGGTTTTATTCCGTCGTATTCAAACATTATTAACTCAACTCGACAGAGACAAGGGAACCTTCTCGCAATGTAGCAGCGATCGAAGCTGATATAAAAATATAATTACTCCGCCATATCTGCTTTGAGACTATCAAAGGGGGAAGCCCTGAAAGAACCGATGCTACTCGACCCGATGTATCTAAGATTAGTAAGTAATGACGTCCAAATAATGAAAATATCATCCTCAAGTATATTTAAATTAGGTGGTCGAGTGTTTAAGGCGATAGATTCGTCGAGTATTTTTGATAATGTAAGATTTTCGAGACCATAACGGTAAACGAAATATACGACATCTGTTGCAACACATCTGATAAAAACCAAATGAAACAATTCTGTCCTTTAACGTCCACCCAAAGATAATTTTAAATTCATTTCGGAGCGTCAAAATACGATATTTTCATAGGGGTCAAGATGTATAGAACAACTAAGATGTAGTAAGAAATGAAAAAAACCCACCCATCAACTTCCACACACTCTTAATTTTATATTAAGCAACGGTTCACACTACGATATTTTCATAGGGTCAATATGAATCTATGAACAACTAAAGTGAGCAAGAAACATAACTCGAGCCTATGTATATATACTATACATATCTTTGTTGAGTCCCTTGTTAAAACAATTGAGATGGTGCAATAACTTGAAATGGATTCAAAGCATTACAATGCTCATGTACAAACTGTTAGTAACGAATGACTGTGCATAATACAACTCATGCTCATATATGATGCATGTACATGTATACGAAAAATATGATATGAAAAGGGTGGAAACACACAAAATACTTACAAGAAGCATATGACCCTTTCAAAATTGAATAATTTTTTAACAAATTCAGATTCGCACTTATTTTCATAGTAAGTAGACGAGGTGGCCGAGTGGTTAAGGCGATGGACTGCTAATCCATTGGGCTCTGCCCGCGTGGGTTCGAATCCCATCCTCGTCGAGTATTTTTGATAATATAAGCAAATTTACCTTGTGATATATATGTCGAATTGTTCAGTGAATGTACTTGAATCTAAATTATGCTACAACTATTCATAGTTATTCGTAAGAGTGCGTATATCTATAGTGGATAACGTATGCGGGTTTGGGGCGTCAGTGCGACGATTTTGAACATGAAACACATTCGAAGTGGGTCTTTTATTCGGTGGTATTTGGTTTGTGCTTGTATTCAGCATATGCCGTACAAAGTCTTGCTGACTCGTTCTGGACCCGTACTTCTATTCAGCATAAATCGTAGCAAGTCTTCCGGCAACGTTATTGAATCGTGCTGGCTTAGTGTTTACTCTCTGCATATCTCGTAGAGAGTCGTTCTTTATTGTATTTGTGGCGATTGGTTTGACAATCGCCACAATCCTAACATAAACAACAACAACGACATAAATTGCATAGTCAGTTTTGAACAGCCCGTTGACTTGTTATGCAATGCTGCAAACGAATTAACCTATATCCGTTAAACCGCCAAATATATAGTTCCATCAGTGATGAAGAGACACGGTTAATAATAATCATGTCAGTGCTATTTTGGTACCGGATTGATACTGAGATTTGAGATTTATCGAGATAATATTTACATAGAGTTCAAATATGTAAATATTATCTTTCTTCATGTTTGGGCAGATACTAAATATCATTGTGCGTTCTATCTGCTCATTGGAATTGCAATACAAATTCTTGCCATTCCTGTCTGCTGTCTGGCATGTATAAATCTATGCCGTCGAAGGCTCTGAATTATCGTTTCTGTTGTTCGTTTATTCCGTCATCAGCACATTGTGGTCTTCAACCATTATTAATTCAACTCGGGAGAGGCTAGAGAACCTTCTCGCCATGTAGCAGTGATTAAAGCTGACATAAAACAGAAGTACTCCGCCATATCTGCTTTGAGACGATCAAAGGGGAAAGCCCTGAAAGAACCGATGCTACACGACCCGATGTATCTAAGATTAGTAATTAATGACTTCAAAATAATGAAAATAACATTATCAGGTATATTGAAAGTATGAAGACAATGTGGTCGAGTGTTTAATGCCATAGATTCGTCGAGTATTTATGATAATGTAAACGATCTACCTTATTCTTTATGTTCAATGAGGAATTTAGAAGTGATTGCACTTTTGGATTTTGTACGAATGCTTGACTATCAAATATTCTTCAGCAATCAGTCATGCGTTTATATATGAAACATGATGTATATGTATACATGCATGGAAACAGTGGGTAACAGCTGGCTGACCGTTGATATCAGTGAATAGATTTAATTTGGCAATTATTAATATACGCTACGTTTTGTTCTAAATTTAGATTGTCGAGACATCATAACGGCGAACGAAATATACGACATCTGTAACAACTCCACCCTCCATCTTCCATCCTAAGATACTATTACATTAATTTCGGAGCTTTACAATACGATATTTTTTTACAGGGGCCAAGATGTATAGAACAACTATGATGTAGTAAGAAACATAACTTAACATTGGGATCGTGCAATGCTCTACTCTATAGCATAGCTATTGCAATGCTCATGTAAAGATTGTTGGCAAGAGATGACTGTGCATATCAGAAACTGAGCTCATATTTTAAAGAATGTATGCGAAATATCTTATATCAAAAACCATTAAATTGCACGTCTGTTTATAACTAGAAGACGAGGTGGCCGAGTGGTTAAAGCGATGGACTGCTAATCCATTGGGCTCTGCCCGCGTGGGTTCGAATCCCATCATCGTCGAGTATTTTTGATAATATAAGCATATTTACCCTGTGATATATATGTCGAATTGTTCAGTGAATGTACTTACATCTAAATTATTTGTAAGAATGCATATATCTATAGTAGCGAATATATTCTTAACAGGCGTATGGACATTTTGAACATGAAATACTTTTGAAGTGGGGTTTTTATTCGGTGAAATTTCGTGTTGAATGTTATTTGGTTCGTGCTTGTATTCAGCATATGCCGTAGAAAGTCGTTTCGAATTCTTGCTGAATCGTTCTGGATCCGTTCGTCTTTTCAGCATAAATCGTAGCAAGTCTTCCAGCAATGTTATTGAATCGTGCTGGCTGAGTGTTTAATCTCTGCATATCTCGTAGAGAGTCGTCCTGCATTGTATTGTTGTAATCGTATTGCGTTCGTGCTTGTATTCAGCATATCTTAAAGACGCATTGGAATTGCAATACAAGTTCTTGCGATTCCTGTCTGGCATGTATAAATCTAGGTCGTCGAAGGCACTGAATAATCGTTTTTTGTAGTTGGTTTTATTCCGTCGTCTTCAACCATTATTAACTCAACTCGGCAGAGACAAGGGAACCTTCTCGCAATGTATCAGCGATCGAAGCTGATATAAAAACAGAATTACTCCGCCATATCTGCTTTGAGACTATCAAAGGGGGAAGCCCTGAAAGAACCAATGCTACTCGACCCGATGTATCTAAGATTAGTAAGTAATGACGTCCAAATAATGAAAATATCATCCTCAAGTATATTTAAATTAGGTGGTCGAGTGTTTAAGGCGATAGATTCGTCGAGTATTTTTGATAATGTAAGATTTTCGAGACCATAACGGTAAACGAAATATACGACATATGTTGCAACACATCTGATAAAAACCAAATGAAACAATTCTGTCCTTTAACGTCCACCCAAAGATAATTTTAAATTCATTTCGGAGCGTCAAAATACGATATTTTCATAGGGGTCAAGATGTATAGAACAACTAAGATGTAGTAAGAAACATAACTTAAACTTGGGACCGTGCACATTGGTCGCAAAAGCATGTCTAAGTCGAACATAACGGCATATCTGTTGCTACTCATCTGATGAAAAACACTAAATGAAAAAAAAAACACCAATCAATTTCCACACACTCTTAATTTTATATTAAGCAACGTTTCACACTACGATATTTTCATAGGGTCAATATGAATCTATGAACAACTAAAGTGAGCAAGAAACATAACTCGAGCCTATGTATATCTTTGTTGAGTCCCTTGTTAAAACAATTGAGATGGTGCAATAACTTGAAATGGATTCAAAGCATTACAATGCTCATGTACAAACTGTTAGTAACGAATGACTGTGTATAATACAACCCATGCTCATATATGATGCATGTACATGTATACGAAAAATATGATATGAAAAGGGTGGAAACACACAAAATACTTACAAGAAGCATATGACCCTTTCAAAATTGAATAATTTTTTAACAAATTCAGATTCGCACTTATTTTCATAGTAAGTAGACGAGGTGGCCGAGTGGGTAAGGCGATGGACTGCTAATCCATTGGGCTCTGCCCGCGTGGGTTCGAATCCCATCCTCGTCGAGTATTTTTGATAATATAAGCAAATTTACCTTGTGATATATATTCCGAAAGTGTTCAGTGAATGTACTTAAATGTATATTATTCATAATTATTCGTAAAAGTGCGTTTATATAAAGCGGATATATTCTCCACAAACGTATGGGGGTTTGGGGCGTCAGTGCGATGATTTTGAACAATTAAACACATTCGAAGTGCGGTTTTATTCTGTGAAATTTCGTGATGAATGGTATTTGGTTCGTGGTTGTATTCAGCATATGCCGTTGAAAGTCGTCCTGAATTCTTGCTGAATCGTTCTGGATCCGTATTTCTATTCAGCATAAATCGTAAGAAGTCTTCCAATAATGTTATTGAATCGTGCTGGCTGATTGTTTCTCTGTAAATCTCGTAGAGAGTCGTCCTGCATTGTTTTGTTGTAATCGTATTGCGTTCATGCTTGAATTCAGTATATCTTAAAGACGCATTGGAATTGCAATACAACTTCTTACAATTCCTGTCTGGCATGTATTTATCTAGCCCGTCGAAGGTACTGAATAATCGTTTCTGTTGTTGGTTTTATTCCGTCATCAGCACACTGTGGTCTTCAACCATTATTAATTCAACTCGGCAGAGACGAAGGAACCTTCTTGCCATGTAGCAGCGATTGAAGCTGACATAAAACAAAAGTACTCCACCATATCTTCTTTGAGACGATCAAAGAGGAAAGCCCTGAAAGAACCGATGCTACTCGACCCGATGTATCTTATATAAAAATGTAATGACTTCGAAAAAATGAAAATATCACCCTCAATTATATTGAAAGTATTAAGACAAGGTGGCCGAGTGTTTAATGCGATAGACTCGTCGAGCCTTTTTGATAATGTAAACTGCCTAACTAATGCTATATGTTGAATAAGGAAATTAGCAGTGATTTCACTTTCAGATTATGTCCGAATGCTAGACTATCAAATAGTCTTAATCTGTCATGCGTTTATATAAGAAACATGATGTATATGTATACATGGAAACCGTTGGCAACAGCTGGCTGACCGTTGATATTAGTAAACAGATTTAACTTGGCAATTATTAATATTTGCGACGTTTTGTTCTAAATTTAGATTTTTGAGACATAATAACGGCAAACAAACTATATGACATCTGTTGCAACTCATCTGATAAAGAACAAATGAAACAACTCCACCCTCCAACTTCTACACTAAGATGATTGTAAATTAATTTCAGCGCGTTGAAATACGATATTTTCATGGGAGTCAAGATGTATAAAACAACTAAGATGTAGTAATAAACATAACTTTAACTTGGGACCGTGCAATGCCCTGAAATGGAATCATAGCTTTTCAAGACTAATGTTAGAACTGTTGGCAACAGATGGCTGTGCATATCAGAAGCTGAGCTCATATTTGTATACATGTATACGAACTATCTGATATGAAAAATGTTGAAAAACTGATTAAATCGCACGTCTCATCGAGGTAAGAAAACGAGGTGGCCGAGTGGTTAAGGCGATGGACTGCTAATCCATTCGGCTCTGCCCGCGTGGGTTCGAATACCTTCCTCGTCGAGCATTTTGATGATGTTAGCTGTTTTATCTTGTGGTATATGTTGAATTGTGCATTATGCATTGATTGTACATTAACTCTTTCAGCGCCAAAGGCAATATTGAGCTTTTTGCAAACAATACAGATTCAGGTGAGGCAGCTCGTAACGAGCTGTCTCACCTGAAATCTGCATTGTTTGGCTGTAAGTTATCAAGATATTCCAAAAATCCTTTAACATGAAAATAGTTTCGTCCGAGTTTGCACATGGAAGAGTCTACTTTAAACAATTCGGCGCTGAAAGGGTTAACCGTACGTTTACTTCAAATATAGTTAATATACATAATCAGTCAGGATGGATTGCGCGTTGATTCGAATGCCATCATAGTCGAGAATGTAAGAGGCTTTACGTTCTGATATAGGTTTTGGTTTTGAATTGTGCAGGGATTGTACTTTATCCTAAATTGTGCTTAAAATAATCATTATCATTTTTGGGTTTGGAGCGTCAGTATTTTTGTTCGGGCTTGTAAACAGCATTTCTTAGTGCTTGATTTTGGCATATCTCGGAGTGAGACAACCTGTTCATTGTTGAATTGTTCTTGATTCGTGCTGCTATTCAGCTCTACAAAAGCATATGAGCATTTCAAACATTTAGAATTATGGAAATTCAACCCTCAAGTATATTGAAAGTATGATGACATGGTTGTCGAGTGATTTGAATCCCATCTTGGTCGAGCGCTTTTGACAATATAAACGGTTTCCCAAATGATATATGTTAAATTGGGAATTAAGCAATGATCGCAATTTCAGATTATGTACGAATGCAGAACTACCAAATAGTAATTGTCAGTCATGTGTTATATATGAAACATAATGCAATTCTCGCGTGAGTTTGAATACCATCATCATTGAGAACATTTGCTTATAAAAGCGGCTTTACCATGTGACATATGTTTTGAATTGTGAGGGACGTAAATGTACGTTATTCTAAATAATGCTTCAAATATTCATTTATCAGTCAAGATAGTTTTCGTAAACCGTATGGGGTTTTGGGCGTAGTTGCGATGATTTTGAACATATCATTCGAAGTGGGTTTTTTATTCGATCGTATACTTGGTTCGTGCTAGTAACCTCAATTTCCACGCACTGGTTTAGTGCTTCATAATGGCATATATTGCAGCGAGTCGTCCTACACTCTATTGTTTCGTACTTGATTCGTACTTCTATTAAGCGTACATTGTTTGTTGAATCGTACTGGGCGATGCTTATATTCAGCAAATCGTACAATGTCCGTGCTTCTACGAAACATACATTTTCGGAAGTCGTCTCGCATTTTTAGTTTGGTTCATTTGTCAAGTAATTTAACCAGCCGATTGTAATCGAAACGATTATAACTGATGTTGTGGATAGGCCATGCTTGGTTCTTTATTGCCTATTACGATATACAAGGTAAACAACTCAAGTAAAACCTTTCAAGGGATAGTTTACATAAATAGTTGATCTACTGTTGAAGGAAAGTTCCATGTACTGTTACAATTATACACGCACCCAAACACTTAATAATGTATCATTCATTCAGAAGAGTAAAGCGATATCGACTTTCTTCTATGCAAAGTTTTACGTCGTATGTAAACACCATACAAACATTATTGTGTAAAGTGTCCAGGTTATAGCCAATTGGTATTGATACTTTTGCTCATTTTCTATTTTTCTCATTTTAGAATGTTTATGCTTCAAACCCTAAACAAATTCAATATACAACTAAAAGCAGTTTTTTTTTGTGTGCATTCAGTAAGTGTGTACACGAAACAAAATTAACAGAATGTTGACCATTTTCATTTCTCGTAACCCTTAACACACTCTTATCCATGTTTTCTTTGTACTTTTAACATCTTTGAATTTATTTAATCTTTGGTGGTGTTTTCATGTGAACCCGAGATTCAGTACCCTAAATTATTTGGATGTTGAATGGTACTGGACCGTGCTGATATTTAGCATATCTCGTAGCGAGTCGTCTTGCATCTGGTTGAATCGTACTATGTTATCGCATCTATTCAGCATAAAACGTAAGGAGTCATCCTTCATATTTGTCACACTGTTTAGTGTTTATGATTGTATTCAACATACCTGTTTATCGTAGCGACTTATACTGTATTTGTGTTGAATCGTAGTGGAGTCATGCTTGATTTCAGTATATATCGAAGAGTGTATTCCTGTATACTTGTTGAATCGTACTGGCTAACTCTTTGATTTTAGTACTGCATCTTGAAAATCGCAATTGAATTGCAGTGAAAACCATTGTGACACCCTTTCTGGTATGTATATTTAAAACCCGTCGTCTTCAACATTATTTAACATAATTCAGCAGAGACGACTGAACCTTCACCCCATGTAAATGCGATGGAAACTGACATAATGACATGAATCAGAGATACGTCGCCATATATGCTTTGAGACAATCAACGAATGGTTCCAGAAAAAAGGGTAATTTGACGTCCAGCTGATGCTTACACTACTTGACCCCTCAAGCGTTCTTCATAAAAGAGAGCAGAAGATGACATATGCTTCGGGAGTTGTTGAAAGCTTTTGAAAATGTACCACACACGCGACTATCTGTTAAGCTATGTCTCTACAGCATCGATGGGTATCCAATCTCATTCTTGTTAGATGTCATGCATATTTCCCTATCCCTGTAACTTACTAAGTCCTTTTAGGCACTTGTTATGCTATTACTCTTATTCAGCAACCACCTCCATGTGAAAGACTACTACTCTTTGCAGATGATAGTCTAATCTACGAGACTGACAAATCCACACCCATTAGATTAAAACAGCCATACAGGACGACATTGACTACCTGCAGAAGTCGTCGCAGGACTGATATATGTCATTTAACTCCTCTAAGTATGTCAGTATCCGATTCACAAGAAAACGCTACCCCATAAAGTCTAACTTCACCATCCATGGCTACGACCTAGCCATTGTTAGTTACGACAGACACATATCTCGGAGTTTCCCGAAAATCTTTCATAGAAAAGACAAAACAAAGGAGGTCAACACCAATATTCGTTTCTATTAATTTAAAACAGTTTGCTTTATAATGTATGCAGTAAGTGTTAAAAGAATACAGACCAACAGAGTATTGACCCTTATCAGTTGTCGAAATCCTTCTCACACCCCTATACATTCTTTCGTTGTATCGTTGCGATACTTTCAAAATACTCCTTGAATTGATTTAATCTTTTGTGTTAATATGGCAACCAGACTTTCAGTACATATGAGTACTTTGATTAAAGTCTTTGGTATGACTTGATTGGGGATCGATCCATGACCTCCTGCCCCCGAGGTGGAAGCCCTAACCTATACACCTTGGAAACGATGTGTGATTTATTGTAATATTTTACCTTGTATATTTTTCCAGGTAGAATAATAAGCCAGTAAGCTGATTTGTGCACATTGTCAGATCCATAAAATAATCATATACACGCTACAAGCTACATTTCTCTACTAAAACGTTTCAACTTCAAGTATAGGTAAAATCCCACCTTTACACGTTAATGTTCAGATTGCATTCCTAAGCTAATTGTAAAATAGCCTTAGTTAAAACGGTTTTCGTTGTTTGACAATGGCAAACCGAAAACAACGTGAGGCAGCCATTACTACCACTATCCATGGAGACGATATGAGGTTTATCTCTATTAAATCTCGATTCGACAAACAACTTTTGTTAAAATATATTTCGTTGTTTGACAGTGGTGACCCGAAACAACCCGTTAGTCAGTCCCTTTACATTTTATCATTTAAAAAACCCGCTTGGTCGAGGCTCTCCGAAACTACGAATTCGTCATTGCTTTCCCTCTTTTGCATATTCTATTCTACAAAAGCACTTTCAATGATATAATTGATATAAAAGTATTGTCCCTCTAACAGTTATCAACCATTGGCATGGTGCAGACTATAGATCACGTACTCGTGAGACGACGTTGGAAAACATTATGGGAAGAGAAGAAATTTATCAAAAGGAGCAATTTCTCATCTTCCAAAACAAAAATTCAACTCTGTATCAAGATAAAGTTTTGTTTCCTCAGTTGATGTTCAAAACCGTCGATATCATATCAGGAGAATGGTTTATTGATCAATAGTTAGAAGTTCAAAAAGTACTAGGGGTTGTCCAAAGCTTACATGGACTGAGTCAAATAATCAAAAACTGGCGATAACATTCTAGAAAAGCACATAGATCGGCGTCAAAATGCTCGTATACCTGCGCCGGTAACAGATGTTTTCTGTCGCAATTGTTGTAACATGTGATCCTTCAGAAATTGTTCGTTCTTCGAGTCAGGGTGTTGACGCCAATGAAAATATATTATATATTAACGTTAAATGGTGGCAAACAAAGCTAGACTATCATTACGTTAGTCGGCGCTGTTTTTCGATATACCTCGTTAATCCAAACGAATTCGCATACTTAATAAACAGTTGTTAGAAGCCAGGTATTGGTTGATTTCTAGTGGAAGTCACTCCTTCTTGCCGGCTTAGACTATCCTATTTTCTGGACATAAATAGCCTGCTCATTTATTTAAATGGTTAACGTTGAAAGTCTCATTATTCCTCGTTGAAATACATACAGCGAAGACATGCGTATCACTAGTGGCGTGTTATGGCTGTTCTATTTTCTAATTGGCAGAGCTCTGGCAAACTCATGCGGTGGTTATTTCCAGCATTTATTAACAAACGGTCGCATTTTGGACGGAAGCTCGTTTTGGGAGAGTAAAATGAATGACGCCATTGAATGTGCACGTTCGTGTGTCATGAGGAAGAAATGTAAATCGTTTAACTTTAACAAGAAAACGAGGGTGTGTGAGCTGAATGCCGAACTTGGAACACAATCGAAACTGGATAAAAACGTTGTGTCTTCAGACATCTCCTTATGGTCAAGCCAGGTATGTTCTATCTAACAATTTCTCACATATAAACAAAATCTGCAGCAGACTAATTTGAAAATATGTAGGCAAATATTTAAAAAATCTCTACTATAAAATGAATGAAGAATTTTCCCACACAATTTTCCCACACAGTAGAAAACATTGTAGACAAGAAAGAAACTGATTATGATGAGCAATTTCTCCGTTTGATATCATGCTTTCACAATTGTCTTCTGCAAATGTGTCAACATACGCGGCTTATTTGCGGCGCCTCAAGAAATAAAGACCTAGCGTATTTACGACAAACGTAGACAGATATCTACCTTCATATCCGTACAATCACATCCACAATTTGTATGACATTTTTGGCAATCAGGGCAGGCCATATCAAAATGTGCGAATGCGCACACTAAATAAGATATACAGTGGTCATAATGACCTAATTTGTAAATATCAACAAGCAATTCTTACTACAGCGAATGAAGAACATACTGAATTCAATTATATTTTTACATAAGGAAGATGTTCTTGTTTATTGAGAAAGTTACAACAAACTTAACTCGGTTATCTAAGTCATTTCGAAGACCATGTCTACAAGGCGTGTGCTCGGTGCATCAGTTATTGGATACTTTCTAACAGCGAGGTTGAAGGAGCTTGGTGATTTTAAAATGCTGATACTTGACCAAGTGAGAGGTAGTATGCTAAATTATTAATTGCACTGAATTGCGGCCATCAAGCCAGTCTTCTTAATTATATTGAGAACTCGTTCGTAACATACGTTGAACACTTATCCCGTTTTGCGCAACTTTGATCATATTTTCCTGCCATTTTATGCACAACATTCGTGCAATCTACTCTTGGTCGACATTGTTCGCGAATCGATTATCAGTATTTATTTAAATCTGGCCTATGAGCCGCCCGCGAGAAAACCAACAGTGTGGACTCTGCGTACAGTATCGACCCGGATCAGCATAAGCATGCCGCGCAGGCTTACCCGGATAAACACTTTCCGCCTCCTGTGGAATAGTTAAACATGAGTCAGCTCGAAACCAGCTGTCTCACCTGACATCAGCATTGTTAGCTTTTTGATATACATTTTAAATAACAGGTGGTTCTATTTTATTTCTAACCAGGGATCAAATGCATCAAGTAAAGTGACCCTAGGAAAGAAAATTAACAAAATGTTATCCTATTACTATCGATTCTCAACGCTTTTATAAACAATTCTTTAAAGACATCTGATTTAAATAGATAATTTATCTTATATATTGAATTTCTGTTAACAATGTCTAAGCCTGTCCTTGATATTTGGTTAAGAATCGCTCGCAGCGTATTGGTACAGTTTCAACAACCGCCATTAATGTTTGTAATTTACATAAGAATTCTATGCCAAGTTTCAGCTACCATCTACATCCTGTTTAATGCTAATTGTTGTCGTGATTAGAAACTGTTTCGTACAAATTGCATACATTTGTATAGCCTACATACAGCATTTAGAGCTATATCGTTCATATGATATCAGCACACTCTGTGTTAAGCCATTGTATAAATTGCGTATTCAACTAGTGTAATAACAATGCTACGTAATGTCATAAAGAAAAACATTGAAAATGACCGCGCTATATAGCGACGTTATATATATTTTGCGCTATTATTAACTCGTTTAAAAAAATGTCGTATTGAATGACCACTTATGTAATATCCTCTATGAACAAAGCGCTTAACCGATTGGTGTGGTGAACATAATAAAATTGACGAGTCACAGGCAGGTTTCAGACGCCATCATTATACAGTGGACAATCTCTTTAACTTGCAAGTCGCCATACACTAATATCTCTGCAAAAGAAAGGGTTGTATACTTCATGTATTTTTATATCGACCTTTTTTAATGACTTATGATGGTCTAAAAAAACAAGAGAAACTTTGTCTTCGAGCACCAAAGGCATCAAACATAGTTTGGATATATTAATCATGCAGTCGCTTTTAAACTGTTTGATTCTGTAGTGCAGCCGCATGTATGTTACTGCTCCGAAATATGAGGATATAGGTATTGTGAAACTATTGAACGTGTACATGTAAAGTTTTGTAATCGTGTTGCCTGTTTAAATTTAGACGTTTCCAATAAGATGGCACTGAATGATTGCCACTTACAACCTCTTAATGTGTTTTATATGACACATTGTGTTAAATATTGGATTAAACGGACCAGGGTACAACCGCACAGATACTCCAAACAGTGTGATGTAGCGAACTATTTATGATGCTGTGAAAACAACGTGTGCAAGTGGTGAAACACAGTTATTATTTGGACAACGTTTCGGCTATTCCTGGTTAGGGGATGGTGTTGGTAACATGAAGTCATTCCTCTTGATGTTTAAAACTCGATTGCATGACTGTTCATTTCAACTTTAAGATGAATGCATTAACACCCTTTAAGACACTTCCCTTTAAACCTGTTTTTAAAACAGCGATAAATTATGAACTATACATATCAATGAACATGCTTTATTCGTTGAAAAGGGCGTTTGCAAGTTTTCGTTGCTCAATCCATGACTTAATTGAGAGACGAATCTAAATCTATGAATACTGATAGAGATTTCAGATTCTGTCCGTTTTGTTTAAAACACAATACTAACACTATAGAAGAGGAGTGCCATTTTCTTTTATTATGTCCATTGTATGAAAACTTAAGGTCAGATTAAATTAATTGAATAGTTTATGTGCTGATAAAATATACGTGTCCACAGTTCTTCTATATATAAGAATATGACATGTTTTATTATTTCAAAGTTTATTGTGAATGCAATTATGAAGCGGAAAGACTATTGGAAATATTTGTGAAATGTAAACATGTATAAGAACACTTATATTTCAAATAAATATATGCATTCATTGAAGAAAATATGATTATTTTATTTGTAAAAACTTTCTACATGATATAATTATTATATGATATTACATATACATTCTATCATAACTATACATCACCTTAACTAGGCTATGTTATTGGTTCTCTCTTTTAGAGACCCTTAAAGTCGGTCTTCGTTTCTGTCCGTTTGTTTGTTTGTTTGTGGCAAGCGTAGCGCCAAAACTATTCAACGGATTTCGACCAAACTTGGTAGGGGTGAAGGGTCTAGGCTCTAGTTGTTCCTTTTGTAGTATGGTCGCCATAGAAACCACCGTTGCTATGGAAACGGGCGAAAATATTGTTTTCCTTTTGTTTATTCTTTTGTTCCCCCGGATAGATTTGAGCTGCCGCGTCAAATGAAAATCACCCATATAAAAAAAATGATATCATCCTTACCAATTTGCACGCGCATTTTGACACATATGCAGCAGACTTCTTTTGATAGCGTTGTGACAAAAGGAGATATAACTACATTGTGTTTGAAATTGGATTAATAAAGTTTGAATAAAAAGGATTTTAAAGGGTATGAATCTTTTTTTCTTTTGTTTAACAACTTTGAAATAGAAAAAAATGTAAGGAAAGGATGCATCACTGATAACTGATTACGCTGATAACAAGCAGCTTCTCTTTTTCTCACAATGTTTTCCAACCCGGTCTGCTACATCTGCATTTGAAGCTATAAATACGTGGTTTGAGAATTAATTATTTTTCTTTTAAATAAGTTTGAAAAGAAGAGAAAAATGTAAGGAAAGGAGCATTGTCGATAGGACCAGTTTACCTTGTTCAAAGGCTGTTTTTTTTGGTTCTCTCTTCTAGAGACCCTTAAAGTCCGTCTTCGTTTCTGTCCGTTTGTTTGTGGCAAGCGTAGCGCCAAAACTATTCAACGGATTTCGACCAAACTTGGTAGGGATGAAGGGGTCTAGGCTCTAGTTGTGCCTTTTGTAGTATGGTCGCCATAGCAACCACCGTTGCTATGGAAACGGGCGAATTTAGAAACCACTCGGTGTGCGTTGTGTATCCCATGAGTTGCTACATCGAATGATCGTCCCGATATTTGAGTTGCCGTAAGGGGTACCATTTCCGCGGAAAACACAGACAGAGAGAGAGAACCATCGTCGCAGTATGCTTGTTTGTAGTTTTGTCTGGAGGCCTTGTACTACAATGAATCGATGTTATGTTATGTTATGCTAGGATAAATGTCACAGTAGCACTGAGAACTTACCGAGAAAAGGTCGTGGTAATACTAATAAATTGTTGAAAGTGGTGTTAAAGACCATACAAACAAACACAATTTTCATCATGTAATTTGTTTTATGAAAATATATATGGTGCTTAACGAAATTTATAAACGTCTCTTACATTCATATAAGCAAAATAAACCCAGAATTTGTTCAAAGCTTTTCCCTATATATCTCTGTTTAAAACAGGTGACCCCCGATGCGGGGCCAATCCAAGGATTTACGACCTTTTAGTCAAACATGGGGTGATTGGTGACAATCTCACAAAACACCCTTTAAGTATATATAACAATGATTGTTTTCCCAATGATATAATTTATCAGATTTTTTGGTGCATCTATTCCTTTGTTTTCATCCACGAGGATTTTTTTTTAAATGGATGACTTAACTGCTTTCGTTCATGAATTTAATTTTAAAAAATTAGCTGATATTCCCGTCAAAAGGAAGATGGTGCAAATCTTAACAATTCTTTCCAAATACTGCAACCTTATGAGACGTCATTTGTAGAATTTTCACAGAGCAAGTTCGTCCGTTTAAATAAAAAAGTAATATGCATGAGATTATTTAATCAACACTTCACCTTTCCCTATAGTTCCTTGGATAGCAAATTATATATAATATATAAATTAGACGTACTGGTTGTCAGTTTTAGGGCGCTAGACGTCAAAACCATAACAAATTTCATGGCTAAGATTTAGAGTACTGGTGACGTTGTCGACGGACGCAGACGTACTCTGTATACACGTGACATCCATACGTCATGATAGAGCTACGGAAAGACTGCATATGGCACAGTTGCAAAACAGTCATTAGAACAATTAGCGGTCACACTTGATATCAATGGGCTCTTTTGTGACGTTTGATTTCCAGACAACCCGAGTATGATGGTCGAAAATTAATGCAGATTCGATTGTTATTATTGTTACGTTTTCAAGAAAACAAGTTTTGATGGTTTTTTGTACATTTTTCATTAAAATATTCCAAACATTGACTAAGTTAGCTATACAGTTCAAAGTGTGGATATACAATATATCAATTTAAATATTGTCAATTTGTAAAAACGATCACCAACCTGGTAAGAACATTTAAATGGATTTTCGATCAATATCAGTTTGTTCATTATTTTTGACAAAGAAACTCGTTATCGAATCTGTCTAGGTTTATGAAACCAGTCAATATTTCAATTAAACAGAATAATTAGTTTTTGAATTATGAAGCAGTTTAAGCTGAAACTAAATGTTTTTTAAACTATATGTTTTGTACATCTCATCACCATAACTTCATGGTTTAATTTGCAACAACGTGTATGCAGCAGTCGTCTTTAAAAACACCATAGGCAAAATTTCAGAAAATCTCTTTAAATGAAGGTATAATTATTGAATAAAAGCGAAAACCTAACGGCAAAAGAAGATATTGCTCATGAGCAATTTCTCCTTTTGTCATAAAGTTGTTGTCTGTTGAGGCATTCAAATGCGTCTGACGAGGGAAAATGTTAATCAGATACCATGTGTATGAGAGAAGATTATTATTGTTCTGGAACTGATGTCGCTTCGACGTACGTGAGTGCTTGAATAGCATGAAAGAGTATAAGAAATACCATTTCGATATGGATAATTTGTTCTGGCTTAGTTAAACAGCATTAGAAATTTGAAAATATTGAGGGAAAAGGAGAAATTGATCGTTTCGAACAATTGCTCCTTCTGCAACAAGGAATTTAAAAGTCGTTCAAATAGTTTCAAATGTCGTCTGTAACATTGACGTTTTCTGTTTATTTTTGTTCCAGATTGATCCAGACTGTTACGGCCGACCGTGTACCGAGGACGAGGTTTGTCTCTCCGGAAAACTGACTGATGGAACAGCCTGTTCGTACACGTGTTTTAAACTAAGTAAGTATCACGACACACTACTCTCTTGAAGAATTTCAAAAACTGATTGATCAAGGACATCTGAATACAACACTCGGACCACTACACTGGACAATAGGTAGCTAAGATACCCCTCTGGACTGTTCTTGTAATCCAATTTCGCTATGGACACTTATCTACGAACATTCTCGAAAACCGTTGAAAATGTTAGAAGTAATTTCGACCGATAGAAACATACATAAATATGTTTCTTTTAAGTTAAGGTTCTACCCCATTGAGACGATGTCCGTCTTGTTCTGTCGAGTCACCGCCAATGCTATGGAGAATATGTCAAATATCTGAAACATATATTTCCAACTAATTTAATCTTTTACAGCACAATTACGTTCACGAAAGAACCGTGCATGTATCGAAATGTCGTTGAAAACGTTAGAAGTAATGTCAATTCTGCATCGATAGAAACATATATTTGTTAATTTTAAGTTTAAGTTCTAACCTACTTAACCTTTTCCCTCATACAACAATTCTGCAGCAGACGACTTTGAACATATTTTGTCAAAAAATGGAAAATCTCTATAATTGAATGGATAACCTATGACAAAAGTGGAAAACATTGTGGCAAAAGGAGAAATTGCTCGTTTGGAGCAATTTCTTCTTTTGCTACTATGTTTTCAAAAAGCCGTCTGCTGCAAAGGCATCAGAAAACGGCTATATGAGGGAAAGGGTTAAACGATCTTCTTCCATTTTTGTCGTGTGACCGCCCATGCTTTGGAGAATATGCCTAATCTATGAAACAAATATTTCCCACTTAATTGAAATGTATCATTGTAACATAAAATATCTACGTGAAATACGTTCATGTTTCAGAATGTGGATGAAATGGTTAGAAGTAATCAATGAAAGTTGTATTGCCCATGAAATATTAGACCTAAAAGGTTAAAGAAGGATATTTAAAATATACTCATAATAATTGATACGCTCCTGTACATTATTTTGATGTGTGAGGAGAACCGTTAAGTTATATTTGTTACACGATGGTGCATTTTGATGTGTGAGGAGAACCGTTAAGTTATATTTGTTACACGATGGTGCATTTTGATGTGTGAGGAGAACCGTTAAGTTATATTTTTTACACGATGGTGCATTTTGACGAATCTGCAGCAGACGGGTTTTAAAAACATTATGGCAAAAGGAGAAATCGCTCATTATGAGCAATCTTTCCCTTTTCCGTAATGTTTTCATTTATAAATATTAAACAATTATAGTGAATTTCCACATTGTTGCAGACTTGCATCTGGACCTACAGTGTTCACAAAAGCCAACTTGTACCTTTTCCCAAGGGCGGGCGCAATTAGAAACAGCGTTTTGGTCGGCATGTATATATTAGACTTTTGTATCGGACATTTCAAGACAGATAACAAACAAATGCGAATATGAATATTTCATTGCAAAATCTATAACCGTTTAAAACGGTATTAATCTTAATCGAAATCAACTCTCCTTTATCCCAAACTATTACCTCAAGTCGTCTGCTATTAAGGCGTCAAATGCCGCACGCATCAGGGCGAGTGTTAGTAAACTACATTCTTTATTTTTATAGCACGTAAATGTCCACCACCAGAAGGGACAATGTCCAGTCAACCTCGGACAATTGGTTCTATCTTCACACATACGTGCCCTCGTGGTCTTGTGGGTAGTGATAGCGCCCTCTGTCTGCCATCAGGAAAATGGAACAAACCAATCGACACCACTTGTACACGTAAGCGATCATAAACATTGACATTCGTCTGCTTCAAAAACATCAGAAAATTGTTGACAACAAATTGATCATGGGTGGATTGTATAAAGTTTAATTTTTAAATTATCTTTTCTTAAAAAATGCAATATTAAACTGACGCTGAAGGCAGACAAACTAGAAAATCATTTCTCTCTCCAACCGTTAAGTTACCTGTGTCATTCAAATGAAAGTCACCTCTCTATATAATGCTAATGAATGTTCATTTATAATTGGGAAAAAAGCTGACGTTGTCTATACATATCCGATAGAATCAAGTGTTACATACACTAGTAAAGTCAAGTGCGCGTCAAACTTTAAATAATGGAAAACATGTATTCTTGCAAAATGTGGTGCTTGCTTCACAACCATTACATAATCATTATAAGAGCCAGTGTCCGTCACACTTTAAATAACGGAAAACCTTTAGTCTTGCCAAATATGAAGGCAGAAACAACTAGTAAATCCCTTCCCTCTCCAACCGTCAAGTTACCTGTGTCATTCAAATGCAAGTCACCTCTCTATGATATTAGGGACGTAAATAAGTGAACGATTACATTTTATTACCTTAAAAAAGACAGAAACGTTTTGTATCTTCAATGTGCTCGAAAAATCAATATATTTAGGCAATTACTGAAAAAAATGCAACTAGTGGGAAATTATGCCTTCCTGTTAGAGTTCCATTTTGTTACAAATAAAATTACATACTAGCATGTCATCTTTTAAATTGAGATACAAGTATTCACCAATACCAATTTAAAGTTAGACTTTTACAAAAATTACATGAAAAGTAGGAAAACTAGGAATTATTATAAGTACAACCCAAAATACTTTAATATAACTAGACGCAAATAATATTCAATCATTTTTTTAAATCGATATTTATGGTCAAAGAATGTACTTTATAATTTTTGCTTGAAAACGTTTCTTTTCGAAAGAGTAAGAAATAAATGAATCCGAGAGTATGAACTATTTTAATTCGATTTCATCCATTCGTCATAATAGACGAGGTCAATACTATTTCAAAATAAAACTAAATATACTGCTGGTGTATATATTCTTATCTATGTATAAATCAGAGACCTAAGATATTATATCAGGTCTCTAGTATCACCTAAATATATATTATATTTTGCTTTATTAGCCCTATACGGATCGAACTGTCACGACGACAAAGACTGTACCCCGATAACCGGAATCTGTATTGATCACGTGTGTAGCTGTAGGAACGGAAGTGAATACGACGGTAAAGAAATGTCATGTGTGGAAAGTACAATTGAAGGTTATTTGTAATACAATTAATTATACCATTAGTCTAGTACCCGGCATTCCATTATACATTAGTACGTCTGGCATGAATCAACTATGGCGACTGAAGTCGTCATCTCCACTTATAAATCACTATCGCATATAAAGTAAATTAGAAAATGAACAATCAATACATAAACAAGAGTTGCTGCAAGATGCAGCAATTCGATGTTAGCGCGGGAATCAGCATTTTATAGCTAAAAAAATACTGTTTGATTTGAAAAACACGAAACCCGCTTTTAAATATATGATATAAATATATGATAACAATAGTTTTTTAGTTAAATACGAAAAACGAAAACAAAAATACCTTTTTCCCAACGTGTTGACCTCGATCTCCCAAAATTATTGTAAACATTTGTCTGCGCATGCGGATCATTCCCCCCCCCCCCCCCCCCCCCTTTAATATATTCTTAAGTCGCAAAATTTAGCACAATAACTTCGCATGACTTCGGGTCGAAGTCAAGAGAAAAGAGGGAGAAGTGTAATGGGAACGGGTATAACTATCACTTCTACAGCCTTGCTCTGGAAGTCGGCTTTTATAGCGACGTTGGTAGAGTGGTTTACCTTTTCGTAAAGTTAAGCAACGTTCATCGCCAGTACACGTTAAACTATTATTTTAATTATAAAAAAACTACTCGCATACAAACTCGAACGAGAACCAATCTAGTGACGAACTGCTACGGAAATATCCGAGAGCTGCCGGTAAAATACGGCGCATGCGCGATCAAGACGATTACCACGGCGCATGCGCAAGCCCATTGCACCAGTGACAGTTTTTTCTCAACCAATATATGCACTGGTGCTGAGGCACCCGCGCAATATTAAAGCACATTATAATTGGAGTTGGAAAGGTTACAATTTGTTGTCTTTTTCTTGTTACACCATACTTAATGGGCTTCGCCATTATTGGTTGGCCTGACCCTTTAATGTTATTCAAGGGGAGATAACTCCAGACTATAAACCGATCCGCGTCTTGCAATTTGTCTAATTTCATCTGTGAGCCGTGAAGACTCATGTGAGCCTGGTCATGCACACAAACTAACCAGAGTCTGCACCGTCCGTCTATATGCTATAGAGACCTTAATGCATTTTTTTTAAGATTATGTTTTGTTATTTTATTTATAACATGTTATTGATACATTTAAATCTTAAACTGTTATCATATCATATACTCAATCTATGAAAAACGAGTCAAATCAAAACAATACATATAACTCTATACAATCTGGACATTATCAAACGTCCGAAAAGTTGTTGGCCGAGCTTAGTTTCGAACTCAAAACCGCTTGATTGACAGGTCGTGTCACTACCGATTGCGCTACATAATATAAAACTGTTGCTCTGGGGATGTGAAGCTGGCAATGGTGCTCTAAATGACGTCAGGAAAAAGACGCCATAATTAAACGTCATCATGTAACGTCGTTTGGTTCTAAAACATGAAAAGAGATAATATTGCCAAATGCATAAACATGTCAGGACAAAAGAATCTTTAGTTTCTTAGATATTCAATCAGTCTCACGTTTTGTTAGATGACCCTCTTATGTACTTGTAAGCATTACATTCAATACCAAAGACATCACTATTGTAAGTCTTGCTGTATATCGTATAGCCTGCAGATGGCATTTAAACTCCTTTGCAGTAGAGAATTGTAGTTTTAACCTCGAACGTTTCACATTGAACGACATAATTACATTCCAGTTAAACGACTTTAACAAAAAAAATCACATTGAACTACTCAATTACATACCAAGTAAATGACTTTAAAAAGAGATAATGGTATTTGTTTTATTTCAGCTTGTGAGAAAGGTTGGTTTCATGCTGGGGTGAAATGCTACTTGTTTGGTGAACAATTAATGGCATTCCTCGATGCAACGGTTAGTTATGCTCAATATTATTACTTACTTACAACACCCGTCCGAAATCGTAGTTGATCGATAAAATCCACACAAACCGAACAATACCGATCTCTAACGACTTTATACGGAAATCGGAGAGCTCTTTACGGGTGCTCTAAATTACATCACACATTCCGGAAATTGACTTGAATGGGTGAAATTTAGCCAAGATTAAGCTATGACAAGTGTAGATAAGATAGTTAAACCCTTCGTTTTAATATTGATTGAAAACAAATCCGTGATTGTTTAACGAATAAAGAAGGCAAATATAGATATATTCCAAAGACCTGTGTTATTAGGTCTTTGTATATCCCAAGAGAATATCGTACATGTTTATATTGTGAATCTCTTGAAGAAGACCAAGATTACCATGTTGTTATGCCTTGTCCTTGATACAGCGATATACGATGCAGTCACTTCGGCATAGCTGTTTAACATCACTTTCGATATTTCGCGTAATGGCTTTCTCTACCTGGCGCTCAGGATTGTGGGCTTAACATTACGACTGACTCGCTAGTGTAAACAAAAAAGGGATAAGTATGGCGTTGTTTATGAGCGCCAATGAAGATCCTGATCTGTCAGCACACCAGTGTACGCTGAACTACATCTGCATTGTTCGCAATAGAATATTTCAAGAAAATTCTGTTAAGCAGTATCCGTTTCGCACGGACGCGTAGACAGGTCTTAATCCATTCGTGTAATAATTACGCTTAGGTTTGTTTTCATGGAGCACCGTTCATTAGGCGTTGTATCTTGTGTATATATCACTTTTAATTAGCCTGTATCCTGCAAACTGATATTTCTTAACAGACATTTTGTAAGAATGAAGGCGGTCACCTTGTTCATATTGATTCAGAGGAAGAAAATCTCCATTTGGGAAGAATATTGACGAACCTGTCCACTGGTAGAGAGTGTGAGTATGACGTAACTTAGCCTCGATATGAAAATGAGTTGAATCTGACAATTATGAGTTTTGTTGAGTCTCTGTTAGGGGGGCCTCATAAAGGGATGTGGTATTTAAACCATTTTTCACGTTTGTAGACGTATTTTGACGCATCTGCAGCAGACTATTTTTAAAATCATTTTAGCAAAAGGAGAAATTGTTCAAAACTAGCAATTTCTCCTATTGCCACAATGTTTTCAAATGTTTTCTATAATTTTTGTTTCATTTATAGAAGACAGCCTGCAACCTGTATATATGTTTTCGGGAAACGTTTCCTGAGTATAGGAACATATCAATAACTAATTTGCGTTAAAAGACTATTTCCCGTTTCTAGAAAAACTCTTTTAGAAAGAAACTAAATAAGCCACTAGGATCTAACAAAAATAAACAACCATGGTTTGATGATGATTGTTCGATACACAGAGGTGAATTTTATAAAAGTCTTAAAAAATATCGTAATTACAGTACATGACAACAGGCACGATATGACGTCATCTAGATCAAAATTCGGAGTAAGAAAGGTCAATTCGATAACAAAAAACCCAGAAGAGTTACAGAGTCTTCGTTTTAAGAATGCTAAAGAATACTAGAAATTATTATAGTCATCAAAAATAAATCAGGAAAAAACAAATATTCACACTAAAAGCTTTGAGCAATATTTCAAATCCATTAATAATCCGGAATCTGTTTTTTTCCAACCAGATGAAGAAGTTTTAGAATTTAATGAACAAGTTTTAAACAGTGAATTGCAAGTAATGTTTGAGGAACTAGAAGATGACATTTCACATGAAGAAATAAAAAAAGCCTGTGAACAATTAAAAAACGATAGATCTGGCGGTTCGGATTATGTCATAAATGAATTGTTCAAATACGGTTATGCATATTTGGCAAATTACTTGCATACAGTTTTTAATACAATATTTAAACAGGGTTACTTCCCTTGTAAGTGGAGTGATGGTTATATTGCTCCATTACATAAAAAGGGGGATGTCAACAACGTAGATAACTATAGAGGTATAACATTGTTAAGTGCTTTGGGCAAATTGTTGACCAGAATTCTAAATAATAGGCTCAATAACTGGGCAGAAGAATATTTCGTATACGTAGAAGCACAAGCGGGTTTTAGAAAAAAATATGGGAACAATAGATAATATTTTTGTCCTGCATGGGTTAATAAGTCATTTTTTGAATGAAAATAAAAAACTGTATGTGTGCTTCATCGACTTTACAAAGGCGTTCGATTATCTCGTACGTGAACATATTTTTTATAAATTAATCAAGTATGGAATCCGAGGCAAAATTCTCAATGTTATCAAGTCGTTATATAGTATTATAAAATCCAAGGTAAAATTTAATAATAACCTCAGCGGAAGCTTTGAATGCTTAATGGGCGTAGTCCAGGGAGACTGTATGTCACCTTTTATCAATGACCTTGAAGAACACTTGATTACGAAAGGTTTTAAAGGCATAGATACCGGAATGCTTAAACTATTTCTATTATTATATGCTGATGATATTGTCTTATTTTCGGATAATGAGGAAGGGCTACAAAACGGACTAAACCTTGTATACGATTACTGTCAAAAATGGAAAATGGTTGTAAATGTAAATAAAACTAAAATTATGATTTTTAGAAAGGGAGAAAATTTAAGAAGAAATGTATCATTCTTATACAATGAAAATGAAATACAAATTGTCACCAACTTTACGTATCTAGGAATAGTTTTCTCTACAGGCGGATCATTTATTGGCACATTTGATGCATTAAGTGGACAAGCGTTAAAGGGTATTTTCCAGCTGAGATCATATATATCCAAGTTTACATTTTTATCTATAAAACAGAAGTTAGACTTATTTGATAAATAAAGATTACCCATACTTAATTACGGGGCAGAAATATGGGGCTACTTAAATGCAAATAAGCTAGAATCTGTTCACTTAAGATTTCTGAAACAACTACTAGGGGTAAGAAACCAAACACAAAACGATTTTATCTATGGTGAATCTGGAAGGTGTCCTCTAAGAGTTGAAAGGTTATTACAAATGCTGAAATATTGGTTCAAAGTTATACAGTCAAGCGAAAGAATATATATTAAACAAACTTATAACATGATGTTAAATGACTTAATAGAATGCCCAAATAAGCAAAACTGGGCTTCTCAAATCAAATATATCTTAGAATCACATGGCTTTAATGATGTATGGCTCTTTCAAGGAGTGGGAAATACGAAACAATTTATTCATATATTTACACAAAGAGCAAACGATAATTATATTCAATCTTGGAACAACCAATTACAAAACTCACCTAGAGCGACAACATATAGATCAATAGCTAGTTTCAACTTCAAGCAATATCTAAACACAGTGGTGAATACCAAATACAGAATTGCTCTTACAAGATTAAGAGTATCTAGCCACAGACTTGAAATAGAAATGGGTAGATGGCACAAACCTAACAAAATAATCAGATCTGAGAGAAAATGTCAAAATTGCAATGTCTTAGAAGATGAGTTCCATTTCATTTTGGAATGTCCTGTTTACCTTGAAATAAGATCACAACTTTTAAGTAAATATTACTTGAAAAGATCAAATATGCACAAATTTACAGAATTACTCATGTCAGATAACAAAAAAATCGTCAATAATCTTGCCAAATTCACATACTACAGTTTCATTAAAAGAGAAAATACCTATTACGATAGGTAATATAAGTACTAATAATAATATATCTATACCTTTATCTCTGTTTGGAATTTTTATAGCACATTTAGACTTCATTAATAACCATCTCGTTCTCTTGCTGGTTTATTATAATAATCAACATACTTTGTAGTTCGTACTTATATGTGTATGTAATAACCTAACATATTGTAACAGTATTGTATATACACGCATACACATGCTGTATACTATATATCGAAGGGAGAGGCTGATCAGGAAATTAACCTTTACATGGCCGAGCCTTAACAGTGGACCCTCATGCTACTCATGTTGGGATATTCCATGTACACTATTGATGTAAGGCGATGCAAGCTCAGAAACGACAGGTCGTCACGAGCGGTCCCATCTAAATAAATACTGCTTTGTTCAAAACCCTCTGTTTTCAGCAGGAAGCAGTGTGAGGGTTATGGATGGCCATTTTCTCTGGTTTATTCTGTTATTCGGCCGGAAATTGTTAAATTGTTAAATTGTCAAATGCATTCATACATGTATGCTGATGGATTATACATATTTTTTGTATAATAAAAAAAATAAAAAAAAATATATATCTAGTTATGAAAACATCGTAATGGCTGGGCCGGAAATTGTTAAATTGTTAAATTGTCAAATGCATTCATACATGTATGCTGATGGATTATACATCTTTTTTGTATAATAAAATATATATATATATATATATCTAGTTATGAAAACATCGTAATGGCTCATTATGAGCAATTTCTTCTTTGTATTCACAACGTTTTAAAATGTTGCTAATACATTCTGATTATTTTTGGCTAAAAACTATTTGTTTTAATGGGTTGACAGATCTATCCGTATCGTTACATGCTGTTGATTCGTGTGTGTTTTTGGTTTTATTTATTGTATTGGTTTTCTTTATTTTTCACTAAAGACTTGATCGACTTGTATCAGTTCGGCGAGAACGGACAAGAAAGATGGTATACAACTAATGACAGTCTCACTTTCTCAGGTAAATATTTAAATGGATACATTTTAAAATTTCCAACATGGAGACGAATTTGATGTATGAACAGCAGACGATAATCAAATACATTGTTGATAAAAGAAAATAGCTTATGGTTAGCAATTTCTCCTTTTGAAACAATGTTTTAACACTATTTAATGACTATTCTTCCATTTAAAAAAAAGTTCTTAATGTTACCTAGATGTTTTCAATACCGTCTGGTGCAGATTTGGTGTATGTTGGAAATGGTACAGGTACATAATACATATAATCATCATTTTAAATAGTTTCCTATGAAACACATTTTTCTGCATTCGAAAGAAATGGACCTATGTGATTTAAAGACAGTTCGGGTTGTTTCGCCCGTGTTCAAATGGACCTCGGTGGTGAATTGGTAGAGAGTCAACCTCGGTGCGGGAGGTCGAGGGTTCGATCCCGGCCGAGTCATGCCAATACTTTAAAAATGGAAGAAATAGCCTTTCCTTCTTGTTTCTCATGATTGTGGGTTAGTATAATTACATAATCCCTGGTGTCAGAATAAATGGACTAGTACTACTGGTAACTTACCAAGGAAACGCATTGATATTGCTGAATTTATTTTGAAACCGGCATATAACCAAACAAACAAACAGACACATCAAACAGATTTTGGTTCATACGGTAATGTCTGATCTTCGTCTAGACTGTTAGGATGAGCAGACAGATCTATATTTGACTTTAAGTATGCGATGACATATCTAGGTTTAACTATAAGAAAGCGCTGATAGATCTAGGTTTGACTATAAGTATGCGCTGATAGATCTAGGTTTGACTATAAGTATTCGATGACATGTCTAGGTTTGACTATAAGAATGCGATGACATATCTAGGTTTGACTATAAGAATGCGCTGACATATCTAGGTTTGACTATAAGAATGCGCGGACATATCTAGGTTTGACTATAATAATGCGCTGACATATCTAGGTTTGACTATCAGCATGAGCAAACAGATCTAGGTTCGACTATAAGTATGCGCTGACATATCTAGGTTTGACTATAAGAAAGCGCTGACATATCTAGGTCTGACTATAAAAATGCGCTGAGACATCTAGGTTTGACAGTAAGCATGAGCAAACATATCTAGGTTTGACTGTAAGCATGAGCAAACAGATCTAGGTTTGACTATAAGTATGTGCTATATCTAGGTTCGACTGTAAGTATGTGCTGACATATCTAGGTTTGACTATACGATGCGCTGAGACATCTAGGTTTGACTGTAAGCATGAGCAAACAGATCTAGGTTTGACTATAAGTATGTGTTGACATATCTAGGTTTGACTATAAGTATGTATTGACATATCTAGGTTTGACTATATGTATGTGCTAACATATCTAGGTTTGATTATACGAATGCGCTGAGACATCTAGGTTTGACTGTAAGCATGAGCAAACATATCTAGGTTTGACTTTAAGAATGCGATGACATATCTAGGTTTGACTATGAGAATGAAGAGGTTGATCTTGGTTAGACTGTAATAATGCAATGACATATCTAGGTTTAACTATAAGGATGAACAGGTGGATCTTGGTTTGACTGTAGTGATGCGATGACAAGTCTACGTTTGACTATAAGGATGAACAGGTTGATCTTGGTTTGACTATAAGGATGAAGAAGTATATTTTGGTTTGACTTTACTTATGCAATGACAGGTCTAGGTTTGAATATAAGGATGTACAGGCAACAGACAGATTTATTGTAATGATGTGATGACAGGTCTAGGTTTATTTATAAGGATGAACAGGTAGATCTTTGTTTGACTGTAATGATGCGATGACAGGTCTAGGTTTATATATAAGGATGAACAAGTAGATCTTTGTTTGACTGTAATGATGCGATGACAGGTCTAGGTTTATTTATAAGGATGAACAGGTAGATCTTTGTTTGACTGTAAGGATGCGATGACAGGTCTAGGTTTATTTATAAGGATGAAGAGGTAGATCTTTGTTTGACTGTAATGATGCGATGACAGGTCTAGGTTTATTTATAAGGATGAACAGGTAAATCTTTGTTTGACTGTAAGGATGCACTGACAGGTCTAGGTTTATTTTAAGGATGAGCAGGTAGATTTTTGTTTGACTGTAATGATGGGATGACAGATCTAGGTTTAACTTTAAGGATGAAAATGCAGATCTTGGTTTGACTGTAAGGATGTGATGACATATCTAGGTTTAACTATAAGGATGCGATGACAGATCTAGGTTTAATTATAAGGATGCGATGACAGATCTTGGTTTAACTATAAGGATGCGATGACAGATCTAGGTTTAACTATAAGGATGAAAATGCAGATCTTGGTTTGACTGTAAGGATGCGATGACATATCTAGGTTAAACTATAAGGATGCGATGACATATCTAGGTTTAACTATAAGGATGCGATGACATATCTAGGTTTAATTATAAAGAAGAACAGCTTGATCTTTGTTTGACTGTAAGGATGCGATGACAGATCTAGGTTTAATTATAAGGATGAACAGGCAGATCTTGGTTTGACTGTAATGATGCGATGACAGATCTAGGTTTAATTATAAGGATGAGCAAGTGATTCTTGGTTTGACTTTAAGGATGCGATGACAGATCTAGGTTTAACTATAAGAATGAACAGGTTGATCTTGGTTAGACTGTAATGATGCGATGACAGATCTATGTTTAACTATAAAGAGGAACAGGTGGATCTAGGTTTGACTAAAAGGATGAAGAAGCAGATATTGGTTTGACTGTAATGATGCGATGAGAGATCTAGGTTTGACTTTAAGGATAAAAAAAGCAGATCTTGGTTTGACTGTAAGGATGCAATGACAGATCTAGGTTTGACTATAAAGATGAACAGGCATATCTTGGTTTGACTCTAATGATGCGATGACAGATCTTGGTTTGACTATATGAATGAACAGGTGGATCTTGGTTTGACTGTAATGATGCAATGACAGATCTTGGTTTGACTATAAGGATGAACAGGTTGATCTTGGTTTGACTGTAGTGATGCGATGACAAGTCTACGTTTGATTATAAGGATGAACAGGTTGATCTTGGTTTTACTGTAATTATGCAATGCCAGATCTAGGTTTGACTGTAATTATGCAATACCAGATCTTGGTTTGACTGTAATTATGCAATGCCAAGTCTAAGTTCAACTATAAGGATGAACAGGTGGATGGATCCTTGTTTGCCTGTAATGATGCGATGACAGGTCTAGGTTTAACTATAAGGATGAACAGGCCGATCTTGGTTTGACTGTAAGGATGCAATGACAGGTCTGCGTTTGACTATAAGGATGAAGAGGCAGATCTTGGTTTGACTGTAAGGATGCGATGACAGATCTAGGTTAATTATAAGGAAGAACAGCTGGATCTTGGTTTGACTGTAAGGATACGATGACAGATCTATGTTTAACTATAAAAGGATGAACAGTTGGATCTTGGTTTGACTGTAAGGATGCAATGACATTTCTAGGTTTGACTATAAGGAAGCACTGACATATCTAGGTTTTGCTGTAAGGAAGCACTGACGGATCTGGGTTTGACTGTAAGGACGCACTGAAATATCTAGGTTTTGCTGTAAGGAAGCACAGACAGATCTAGGTTTTGCTGTAAGAAGGCACTGACAGATCTAGGTTTGACTCTAAGGATGCACTGACATATCTGGGTTTTGCTTAAAGAAGGCACTGACATATATAGGTTTGACTGGAAGGAGGCACAGACAGATCTAGGTTTGACTGTTAGGACTTACGAACAGACTGATATAAGTTTGACTGTAAGGACGCACTGACATATCTAGGTTTGACTGTAAGGAAGCACTCATATATCTAGGTTTTGCTGTAAGAAGGCACTGACGTATCTAGGTTTGACTGGAAGGAGGCACAGACAGATCTAGGTTTTGCTGTAAGACGGCACTGACATATCTAGGTTTGACTGGAAGGAGGCACAGACAGATCTAGGTTTGACTGTAAGGACGAACAGACCGATATAGGTTTGACTGTAAGGAAGCACTGATATATCTATGTTTTGCTGTAAGAAGGCACTGACATATCTCGGTTTGACTGGAAGGAGGCACAGACAGATCTAGATTTTGCTGTAAGAAGGCACTGACAGATCTAGGATTGACTGTAAGGATGCACTGACATATCTAGGTTTGACTCTAAGGATGCACTGACATATCTGGGTTTTGCTTAAAGAAGGCACTGACATATATAGGTTTGACTGGAAGGAGGCACAGACAGATCTAGGTTTGACTGTTAGGACTTACGAACAGACTGATATAAGTTTGACTGTAAGGACGCACTGACATATCTAGGTTTGACTGTAAGGAAGCACTCATATATCTAGGTTTTGCTGTAAGAAGGCACTGACAGATCTAGGATTGACTGTAAGGATGCACTGACATATCTAGGTTTGACTCTAAGGATGCACTGACATATCTGGGTTTTGCTTAAAGAAGGCACTGACATATCTAGGTTTGACTGGAAGGAGGCACAGACAGATCTAGGTTTGACTGTAAGGACGAACAGACCGATATAGGTTTGACTGTAAGGAAGCACTGATATATCTAGGTTTTGCTGTAAGAAGGCACTGACATATCTCGGTTTGACTGGAAGGTGGCACAGACAGATCTAGATTTTGCTGTAAGAAGGCACTGACAGATCTAGGTTTGACTGTTAGGACGAATAGACCGATATAAGTTTGACTGTAAGGACGGACTGACATATCTAGGTTTGACTGAAAGGAAGCACTGACATATCTAGGTTTTGCTGTAAAAAGGCACTGACATATCTAGGTGTTGCTGTAAGAAGGCACTGACTTATCTAGGTGTTGCTGTAAGAAGGCACTGACAGATCTAGGTTTGAATGTAAGGAGGCACAGACATATCAAGGTTTTGCTGTAAGAAGGCACAGACAGATCTAGGTTTTGCTGTAAAAAGGCACTGACAGATCGAGGTTTGACTGTAAGAAGGCACTGACATATCTAGGTTAGACTGTAAGAAGGCACTGACATATCTAAATTTTGACTGTAAGGAAACACTGACATATCTAGGTTTTGCTGTAAGAAGGCACTGACAAATCTAAGTTTGACTGTAAGGAGGCACAGACAGATCTATGTCTGACTGTAGAAAGCACTGCCAGATCTAAGTTTGACTGTAAGCAGGCACAGACAGATCTAGGTCTGACTGTAAGAAGGCACTGCCAGATCTAAGTTTGACTGTAAGCAGGCACAGACATATCTAAGTTTGACTGTAAGGAGGCACAGACAGATCTAGGTCTGACTGTAGAAAGCACTGCCAGATCTAAGTTTGACTGTAAGGAGGCACAGACAGATATAGGTCTGACTGTAAGAAGGCACTGACAGATCTAAGTTTGACTGTAAGGAGGCACATACAGATCTATGTCTGACTGTAAGAAGGCACTGACAGATCTAAGATTGACTGTAAGGAGGCACAGACAGATCTAGGTCTGACTGTAGAAAGCACGGACAGATCTAGGTTTGACTGTAAGAAAGCACTGACAGATCTAGGTTTGACTGTAAGAAGGCACGGACATATCTAGGTTTGACTGTAAGGAGGCACTGACATATCTAAATTTTGACTGTACGGAAACACTGACATATCTAAGTTTTGCTGTAAGAAGGCACTGACAGATCTAGGTTTGACTGTAAGGAGGCACAGACATATCAATGTTTTGCTGTAAGAAGGCACTAACAGATCTAGGTTTGACTGTAAGAAGGAACTGACAGATCTAGGTTTGACAGTAAGAAGGCACCGATATATCTAGGTTTGACTATAAGGATTCACTGACATATCTAGGTTTGACTATAAGGATGCACTGACAGATCTAGGTTTGACTGTAAGAAGGCACGGACATATCTAGGTTTGACTGTAAGGAGGCACTGACATATCTAAATTTTGACTGTACGGAAACTCTGACATATCTAAGATTTGCTGTAAGAAGGCACTGACAGATCTAGGTTTGACTGTAAGGAGGCACAGACATATCAATGTTTTGCTGTAAGAAGGCACTAACAGATCTAGGTTTGACTGTAAGAAGGAGCTGACAGATCTAGGTTTGACAGTAAGAAGGCACTGATATATCTAGGTTTGACTATAAGGATTCACTGACATATCTAGGTTTGACTATAAGGATGCACTGACATATCTCGGTTTGACTGTAAGAAAGCACTGACATATCTAGGTTTTGCTGTAAGAAGGCACTAACAAATCTAGGTTTGACTCTAAGGAGACACAGACAGATCTAGGTCTGACTGTAGAAAGCACTGACATATCTAAGTTTGACTGTAAGGAGGCACAGCCAGATATATATCTGACTGTAGAAAGCACTGCCAGATCTAAGTTTGACTGTAAGGAGGCACAGACATATCTAGGTCTGACTGTAAGAAGGCACTGACAGATCTAAGTTTGACGGTAAGGAGGCACAGACAGATCTAGGTCTGACTGTAGAAAGCACTAACAGATCTAAGTTTAACTGTAAGGAGGCACAGACAGATCTAGGTTTGGCTATACGGATGAACAGACCGATATAGGTCTGACTGTTAGAACGAGCAGACATATCTAAGTTTGACTGTAAGGAAGAGCAGACATATCTAAGTTTGACTGTAAGGATGAGCAGACATATCTTGGTTTGACTGTACGGATGAGAAGGATATGTAGGTTTGACTATACGTATGCGCTGACATATCTAGGTTTGACTTTAAGGATAAGCAGACATATGTAGGTTTGACTGTAAGGACGAACAGACATATCTAGGTTTGACTGTAAGGAGGCGCTGACAGATCTAGGTTTGACTATAAGGATAATCAGGTGGATCTAGGTTTTACTGTAATGATGGTTTGACTATAAGGATGGGCATGCAGATCTAGGTTTGGTTATACGAATGCAATGACAATTCTATGTTTGACTGTAAGGATGAGCATGCAGATCTAGGTTTGCTTATAAGAATGCAATGACAATTCTATGTTTGACTATAAGGATGGGCATGCAGATCTAGGTTTGGTTATAAGAATGCAATGACAATTCTATGTTTGACTAGCAGATATATCTACGTTTGTCTTATGATGCGATGACAGGTCTAGGTTTAACTATAAGAATGAAAAGGCAGATCTTGGTTTGACTGTAAGGATGCAATGACATATATAGGTTTGACTATAAGGATGAACAGGTGGATCTTGGTTTGACTGTTATTATGCGATGACATATCTAGGTTTGACTGTAAAGATGCAATGCCAGGTCTAGGTTTTACTATAAGGATGAAGAGGCAGATCATGGTTTGACTGTAATGATGCGATGACAGATCTAGGTTTGACTATAAGGATGCACAGGTGGATATTGGTTTGACTGTAAGGATGCGATGATATATCTACGTTTGACTATAAGGATGAACAGGCAGATCTTTGTTTGACTGAAATGATGCTATAATATATATCTACGTTTGACTATAAGGTTGAACAGGCAGATCTTGGTTTGACTGTAATGATGCGATGACATATCTAGGTTTGACTATAAGGATGAATAGACAGATCTTGGTTTGTCTCTAAGGATGGGCAGATAGATCTAGGGTTAACTAATGATGCTCTGACAAATCTAGGTTTTCCTTTAATGATGCGCTAATAGATCTAGGTTTGACAATCAGGATGAGCAGACAGTTGTATGTTTTAGCTGTAATAATGCGATGACAGGTCTAAGTTTGGATATAAGGATGAGCAGGCAGATCTAAGTTTGAACTGTAATTATGTGTGATATGTATAACGATTAGGATGAACAGGCCGATGTAGGTTTGAATATTAGGATGAACAGACAGATCTAGGTTTGGCTATCAGGATGTACAGGCAGATCTTGGTTTGACTGTTATGATGCGATGACAGATCTAGGTTTGACTATAAGGATGAACAGGTGGATCTTGGTTTGACTGTAATGATGCGATGATATATCTACGTTTAACTATACGGATGAGCAGGCAGATCTAAGTTTGAACTGTAATTATGCGTGATCTGTCTATGTTTAACGATTAGGATGAAAAGGCCGATGTAGGTTTGAATATTAGGATGAACAGACAGATCTAGGTTTGACTATAAGGATGAGCAGGCAGATCTAGGTTTAAACTGTAATTATGCGTGATATGTCTATGTATAACGATTAGGATAATCAGGCCGATGTAGGTTTGAATATTAGGATGAACAGACAGATCTAGGTTTGGCTATCAGGATGAACAGACAGCTATAGGTTTGGCTATCAGGATAAACAGACAGCTATAGGTTTGGCTATCAGGATAAACAGACAGATCTAGGTTTGACTATCAGGATAAACAGACATCTATAGGTTTGGCTATCAGGATAAACAGACAGCTATAGGTTTGACTATCAGGATAAACAGACAGCTATAGGTTTGACTATCAGGATAAACAGACAGCTATAAGTATGGCTATCAGGATGCACATACTGCTCTCTTTTATAACGGCAAGGGTTCGTAGACAGATAATGATTTTAAATTTAGAATTGACAGACAAATGTGAGACATATCGAGTTTTGAACTGTAAAGATGAGCAGACAAATCTATATTTTCGAAATTTGGACTGTGAGGAAACGCGAAATATCGGGAGGTTGAACTATAAGGGCGATCGTTTTGAATATAAGCATGCCCAGTCTGGTCAAGGCTTGGACTGTTTGGAAAACGTAGATAGATCTTGGTTTAGACTGTGAGGATGTGCAGACTTATCTAAGTTTAGACTTCAATGATAGGCAAACAGATCTAGTTTACCTTAGAATGCGCAGACATATTTAGGTTTGGACATTAAGAACGCATAAATAGATCTTGGTTATGACTATAAGGATGCGCAGACTGATCTAAGTATAGACACTAAGGATGCGTAGGTTGATCTATGTTTGAACTATACCGTTGTGAAGACGAATCTGGACGTAGACTACAAGATTAGAATTGACAGACGTATCTGATATCGCTGTAGGACGGATTGGCCGATTTTAGTTTGCGCTGTATGCAAGTGGCTTGTATGTTTAGGTTTGGACTGTACGTATTGGTGAGCGGATATCGATCGTGTTATAAGAATGGATGGACATATATTTATTTGAGGTATTAGAGTAAGAGGCCGTGTGTCTTTGTGTGGTCTATATAAATATAAATGGATGTAGGCCTGGACTGTTATTGCGCGGCGATCCAAGAAAACCAACGTTAAAATATCTGTTTTAATTGAAGTGCGCACCAATGCTACATGATCAAATATGTTTGTCAAAAATATCCACAAAGCTTTGACGAACAATGCAGATCACGATTAGAATAAGCAGATGAGCGTGGTTATCTAGCTCTACACTGGTCGCAATTGCCACAAGTGTGGGTTTTCTAAAGAATTTCTCAATTGTACAAGAACCGTTTCTTTTACAGATTGGGGAGACAATGAACCGAATGATACGGGTTTAACGTTACCATTCACCACTTCAGAGCGATGCACAGCAATGTATCAGTATAAACCACATCCATGGATGGACATCATGTGCGAAAACGTGAGAGCGGCACCTATATGCCAAAAGGAAGCCAGAAACAAGTGATGATATTGGCTGGCGAAAATGCGGTCTTTTTGTAATATTCGAACAGGGAAAACAGGGAGGACCTCCTGTGCATACGCATATGTTCGCGATAGCCTATATTATTTTCCTTTTAAATGTTATCCCGTTCCTACTTGCAGACTAATTTTGACGCGTCTGCAGCAGATATAATTGTTACGACATGACACATTCACTTAATTTAGTCTAAATTTATTTTATATTACTTATATTATTTATAACTTTTTGGAGTATGTGACAATGAGAATAAAACAACACGGACTAAAATGTATTAAATGTTATCCCGTTCCTACTTGCAGACTAATGTTGACGCATCTGCAGCAGACATATTTTTAACACTTTACACATTCACTTAATTTAGTCTAAATTTATTTTATATTACTTATATTATTTATAACTTTTTGGAGTATGTGACAATGAGAATAAAACAACACGGACTAAAATGTATTAAATGTTATCCCGTTCCTACTTGCAGACTAATGTTGACGCATCTGCAGCAGACATATTTTTAACACTTTACACATTCACTTAATTTAGTCTTAATTTATTTTATATTACTTATATTATTTATAACTTTTTGGAGTATGTGACAATGAGAATAAAACAACACGGACTAAAATGTATTAAATGTTATCCCGTTCCTACTTGCAGACTAATGTTGACGCATCTGCAGCAGACATATTTTTAACACTTTACACATTCACTTAATTTAGTCTTAATTTATTTATATTACTTACATTATTTATAACTTTGTGGAGTATGTGACAATGAGAATAAAACAACACGGACTAAAATGTATTAAATGTTATCCCGTTCCTACTTGCAGACTAATGTTGACGCATCTGCAGCAGACATATTTTTAACACTTTACACATTCACTTAATTTAGTCTAAATTTATTTTATATTACTTATATTATTTATAACTTTGTGGAGTATGTGACAATGAGAATAAAACAACACGGACTAAAATGGTATACAGGAAAGTGCAAGTTTGTCTTGAACTACAACATTTGATATGTTCGTTTAAAGATTCCACAGCGGAGATTTATAATCAAGCACGTTTGTTGTTTGGTTTTATTCACCCCTCTGATTTAGCGTCTTCTATATAAAACATGGGTATATGTCAAAACCCCAAACATAAAAAACCCGATGGTCCAAAGTCCAATGATTTAAAATGCAGTGTAGTCAATGATCGAATTCACAGTATAGACAATACCAATACGATGGAAATTACAGAGTAGTCAAGCACCAACTGAGTGTTATTGCAGGGTAGTTAAAACCCCATTGATTTGTAATTAATAAAAGGGTATTATATTTGTCTTCAAAATAAGAGCAAAGTCAGCCGTGAAGTAGGTCCATTAAATTATTAAATTGACCCTTCTTATAACCGTACTTTAACACGAAGCGGTTTTTGTCATCAAGTATGTAATCCAGCATATTCTAAACCGTTTTCTTATGTACAAAAGTACTTTGTCACTGCTTGATGCATTATGCATATATAACATATCATTAGGTAATCAAAGCACTGAAAGTGCTGCCGGCCTGGGGCTGCAGGAAGGTTGGAGAAGAAGGAAAAATGTGAAAGGAAATAATAATTGCAGCTTATGTTTACGTATTTATTGTTAAGAAGTTGAAAGATCATATCAAATATAGTAAATACTATGAAAGTGGCGATTGGAAAACATGAGATCCCTATTGGCCCTATATCGCTCACCTGAGTACAAGAGCTCACAAGTATACACATTTAAGACACGAAGAATCAAAAAAATATTTGACAGCAGGTTTAGGCAGAATCTTTTTTGAAGCTTCTGCCTTATTATATTGAGAAATATGTCAATGTTAAATCAACTTCCATTAAGTAGTTATGGTGTGTCTTACAAATTGCACCCACTCGAGCAAACTCTTTGGAGGTTCAGAGAGGTTCAGTCAAGGAACATTTCAGAGAAATTATTTTGAAATCAGGCTGTGCCAGAAGTTTCTGACAATACGAATTTAATAGTTATTCTTTTTTGTCGCAATGGCATCACGTTGTGCTCTGAATGGAGTTATGTGAACAACTGTAAAAGTGGGGCCATGCTAGGAACATCCTTGCCAAGTTTTATCAACTTGCAGCCAGTGATTTTTGAGGAGAGCTACGGACAGTGAGTGAGTCCAATATATCATCTTGAGCATTTGGCTCAGGTGATCGAAAAGAACTTAGGTTACCGGACCACAAAAACACTAGTATATTGAATACATAATTTCTTGTTTAAGGATGACCACAGATGTGGACGAAACTGATTAGTGTAATTTAGCTCAGTATTTGATAAACAAGAAAACATGTATACAATTGGATCCAGCAACTAACATAATGAACACATTAAAAGACAAATACTATTACTTACAACTAGTTATAAGGTGATACAGGTGAATAAATGAAAAATAAGAAGTTTCTCAAAGAACAATATGCTGCACTCCATAAGCATGTGTTACTCCTACACATTGAAAGCATTAATTCATCATGTATCAGTTATGGATTGATTGAGTGAAATGTGGTGTTTGGATCCGAGGATACCGCAATGCTATAGTAATGTATGTCATGATAAATAAAATGATTTATGGCATTGCGATGAATCATAATTTAATATATTAAATACCATTTTTTTGTCATCGTGGGGTGCCAAAAGTCGTGTAAGACAACGATGTCTTCTGTAAGGTCACTTCAGGCATTTTTGATTACAAATGACTCAATTTAAACTGAATTGAACAATCTCCGTAATTACTGGAACATTGACCTCTCGGCACATTAATTTCTAAGCAGTTTAACTTATATTGCAGTACTCACGCCTTTAGTTTTTTACTGTTGTTCCAACAACATTATTATGATGTTTTTGGGGTAATCTAAACCTTTTAAATGCAGTTTTGTTGAATCTATTGATGGACTAATTTTTTCCGCGCAGTCTCGGCCTAAAATGTAGCCAACTACGAAATGGTTTATCTACTATGACCAGGGGCCACCAATCACTAACAAAAACTCTCGACGAGGATGGGATTCGAACCCACGCGGGCAGAGCCCAATGGATTAGCAGTCCATCGCCTTAACCACTCGGCCACCTCGTCATCTGTTAATTACTATTTTACATTCCTATCAATATGACGCGGAATTAATTGTTATTACTTACTTCATTGTTTCAACTGTTTGATTATAAAATGATTAGATAAACCCTCAATTTCGGTAAATAAAATGTATCAAAAGGATGAAAAAGAATGTGCTTCGAAAGGTTCCCAGGCTATTCAAGGCTACAAAACGACAGATCAGTCTATAGCAGTTTACCACGAAGAAGTTCAACCAGTTAGGGCAGAGACATATATATATAAATATATACATATTTCTATTTAGGTCTCTGGTACTGGTAAGAATTCTTCTATCTCAGTGGATTATTATCATTATATTATTCCAAGCTTATAACTTATATGAACAAGTACACTGTTCGCCAAACCAAAACACTCTTCTACGGCAACACTCTATAAAACAAACCACGTCGAGGATTTAGTGTGACTAACCTGTTGAATTACGTAGTTGGACTTTTTCCCGACGACCGGAAGCCAACTCGCTAATTCACTTCTTTTTTTTGGGCGTGTCTATGCCCTCACACTCGGACTTACTACCATTTGGCGAGCATAGTTCTGTTCAAAGTGTGACACATTTAATATGGGACATATTTACTCTGTGTGTGCCAATTATTGACAGGATACCCTTGGGCCTGATTATAGTCTCAGGTAGTATCGAAACTGCGAACGGGAAGAAATATAAATAAATATTTCATACTCTCGGGTTCATTTATTTTTTAATTATTTCGTATTCATGTTTATGATTGCAGCTGGTTATAGAGCAATGTATATCGCTCATATTGATTGGTTTAAAACCGACATTGTGACTTAAAGATATTGTGTTTATTTTACGATAAGGGCAATTGGTTACGGTACTACTTTTGGAATCCCCTTCTAAAAATATATCAATTGGTTAGTTTTAACTACACTACAATTATATCAATGCTGTTGCTCACCAAAATAATACAAACTGTATGACAAAGGTAATAACATTTGAAACGTATATGCATGATTTTCATGCCGATCAAGGGACACAGTGAATGCCGTAGTGAACGAAATAGTCTCCAGTGATTTCCACTGTGTGTAGTGACGTCTTATACTGTGTATGTACTGTATGTGTCATGGATCTAGAAGGATTTTCAACTCGCGAATTTATCAATCTCATCGTTGTTTTTAAGTAAATCAAAAACGAGCGATACACATCACTTTTAAACCAACATTCTATACTAGACAAAACTTCCAACGCCCATATGTACATAAGTATCAATATTTCATTTAATATTATACCAAATACAATGCAATTTGACAAGAGTATTAACTATCCTGTAACAGAATGAAAAACAAAAACTTAACAAAATACTACAGTAGATTACAATAAAATGCATTAATTGATTGAAGGGTGCATTTTTAAAGTTCGCAGGATGAGTCAGTAGCGGGTGTGACCACCAGCAGCATTCACCACAGCTAAACATCTTCTTCGCATTGATGCAATCAAGCGACGCAGACAGTTAATGGGAATGCAATTATCCAGGAGTGGCGTAACATTCCCGAAGAAGATGTTTAGCTGTGGTGAATGCTTCCCACTGCAAATTTCCAAATATAATGAACATTAAGCTTAAAAACGCCAGCGTATTTGTCGGTTGGCAAATATTGATGTGGTGGATCACGAGAAAAAATCATTTATGAACTGGGACCAGGTCGTTTAAGACGTTTTTCTGCGGAAATTATAGACCGAATCGAGCGAGGGGGTAAAATGCCGTTGCACACCTTGTCATTATTATTACACTATATGGACGTATAGAGGGGCTATTTATAGTAACACGTGTGATCATTTTTATCAAAGCGTATAGACAATATAGAGAATTTGTTTGTGTATTTTAACGAGGTATTGTGTGATTTTCCGCATTTTTTGCTGTAATAGAAATTCGGACGCCTGTGGTCAGAAATGCTTAATAGAAAACGTTTACCGTCAAATAATTCCATCATTTCCCGCAGAGACATGGTTAACACTAATAATGTCAGTGCTATTTCGGTACAAGATTGATACTAAGATTTAAGAACTATCGAACTAACATGTAATTGAGTTAAAAAATGTAAATAGCCTTCTTCGTGTCTGGAGACAGAGAATATCATTGCGCGAGACATACGCCCATTGAGGAGTGATGTAGTAAGCAGGTGCCCGTTAGGTCACCCGACGTTTGGTTGGCAAAACAACATCCATTGTAACGAGCGTGATATAAAGGGAGGTAATTCAGAAATCATTACATTATTCTTAGATCCTATGTTGAATATATAGTTCAAATACATTTATTTAACACTTTTCGAAGTAAAATCCTACTACAAAAGTATATTTTGTAATGCTGCGTTTACACAAGGCCACGACGTCTACGATGTCCACGATTTAAAAAAAATCGTGGAGCTCGACGATTTACTATATCTGTTTTTCTTTTTCTACGCTTTGCTACGCTTTTCTGCGCTCTCAGTAAGTTTTGTTACGATCTGTAACGTTTTGTTACGAAGCCTACACGACTCTGGTCAAGATATGCCACGATTTTCATCACGTTCTCTCAAACAGTAAAGTAACCAGGAAGTAGACATCAAGAGTGATCAATTAAAGCTGAACGCTTGTTTCTCAATCGACGTTAAATAAATAAGTATGGAAGTGGGCGGGTTAAACTAAAAAAGAAAAAAGTGCAGAGTCTGGCTGCACAGGTCCTCCATGTTTTTCACTGTTCGAATATTGCAACAAGACGGCCTTTTTAGCCGGACATGGATCCTTTGTTTATTGTTCACAGGTTTCTGGCTGCCCTTTGGCACAAAGGTGTCGATATCGCACCTTCACACATGATATCAATCCAATAATGCGTTGTATCTGATGTAATTGCTGTGCATCGCTCTTGGACCATTGGTAACCCCAAACCCGCATCATTCGGTTCACCTTTTCCCCATTCTGTAAAGAAATAGCTATGCTGCAGAAAATCGGAATTTACGTAGATACACATCAGCCTGTCAAACCACGCAGTCGAATAAGGGATTTCATTTTTCGTCAATTAGTTAGAAACGGTTTAAGGAGACATCTGACGAACTGTTTTGATCGTGTAGCATTAATGCGTTTACTTAGAACAGATACATTAACGTTTGTTTTCTTGGAGCGCGGGCCTCTATCCATTCAGATTTCATATAGCCCAAACAAAAAGTCGTCTGTTTCTGCGATAGCTCAGATTCATATACGTCTAACTATTCTTTCAACCCGACCGAGATCGGCTCGTCAAACCGTACAACTCAAACCTAAACATACAGGTCACTTTCATACAGCACACACTACAAAAGGATCTACCTGTGCATGTTTAGTGTCTATACTTAGATCTGTTTGCGCATCTTAAGAGTTCAAACCTAGATCTGTTTGCGCATCATAGGAGTTAAAACCTAGATTTGTTTGCGCATCATAAGAGCTCAAATCTAGATATGTTTGCGCATCATAAGAGTTCAAACCTAGATCTGTTTGCGCATCATAAGAGTTCAAACCTAGATCTGTTTGCGCGTATTAAGAGTTCGAAGCTAGATATGTTTGCGCATCATAATAGTTCAAACCTAGATCTGTTTGCGCATCATAAAAGTTCAAATCTAGATCTGTTTGCGCATCTTAAGAGTTCACCAGCGATGTCTTAACTTAGATCTGTTTACGCATCTTAAGAATTCAACAGTGATGTCTTAACTTAGATCTGTCTGCCAATCCTTACAGTTTAAACCAAATTATGTCTACGCATTTTCAAAGTCCAAGCTTTGATCAGTCTTTATATTTCAAACCCCTGATATCTTATTGTACTAAGAGTTCAAAATTAGATTAATCTGCTTATAGTCATAGTCCAAATTAAGATCAGCCTGTCCATCATTTTAGTCCAAACCTATATATGAGCCGTCCCGCGAGAAAACCAACATTGTTGAATCTTCGTAAAGTATCGATCCGGATCAGCCTAAGCATGCCACGCAGGCTTACCCGGATAGACAATTTTCGTCTCCTGTGGATTTTCTGTTTCCGGAATTATTACTCTATACCTCTATCCCCCTGAGACGGAATGTGTCGGTCCGGATCAGTCTGCGCGGACTGCGCAGGCAGATCTGGGTCGATACATTACGCAGAGGCCATACTATTGGTATTCTCGCGGGACGGCTCATATGTCTGCGCATTTTAAAATCAAGATCTAGATGTGTCTGCACATCCTTACAGTCCAAACTTAGATCGTTTTACGCATTCTTGAAGTCCAAACCTAGAACTCTATGTACACCATTAAAGTCCAAACCTAGAACTCTATGTACACCATTAAAGTCCAAACCTAGAACTCTATGTACACCATTAAAGTTCAAACCTAGAACTCTATGTACACCATTAAAGTCCAAACCTAGAACTCTATGTACACCATTACAGTTTAAACCTAGAACGTACACCATTTAAGTCCAAACCTAGAACTCTATGTACACCATTAAAGTCCAAAACTAGAACTCTATGTACACCATTAAAATCCAAACCTAGAACTCTATGTACACCATTAAAGTTCAAACCTAGAACTCTATGTATACCATTAAAGTCAAAACCTAGAACTCTATGTACACCATTAAAGTTCAAACCTAGAACTCTATGTACACCATTAAAGTTCAAACCTAGAACTTTATGTACACCATTAAAGCCCAAACCTAGAACTCTATGTACACCATTAAAGTCCAAACCTAGAACTCTATGTACACCATTAAAGTCCAAACCTAGAACTCTATGTACACCATTAAAGTTCAAACCTAGAACTATATGTACACCATTAAAGTTCAAACCTAGAACTCTATGTACACCATTAAAGTCCATACCTAGAACTATATGTACATCATAACTATCAAAACAACTGCGTCTGCTTTCAGTCAAAGATATGACTTTATAGTCTAAATACATTTCCGTTTGATGTGTTTGTTTGTGTGGTGATTCAACTTTCAACAACGTTTAATTATGTCACATTGTTTCATGGGTTAAATGCCTACTTCTGGTCCAAATGAGGGAAAGCCATTACTATGTTTAAGCCTTTGGAATGAATCGGCAGGCGATCGAACCCGTGACTCCCGCACCTGAGGCAGGCGCTCTATCACTAAGGCACCGAGACGCATAGGCCGAACAAACAAAAATGCCTTGAAATCTCATTATACCTTTTCTTTGAATCCAGACATATTTTTACCATATTTGATATAGAAAGTTATAATTGTATGTAGTATGTACCTTTACCATTCCAAACACACACCAAATCTGCAGCATACCACTTTGTATACAACTAGGAAAAAATATGGAACTTTTCAATAAATAAAAGTATAGTCATTAAAAAGAGCTGAACACATTGAGACATAAGGATACATTGCTAACTATAATATTGTTTTCCTTTTGCAACACTGTGTTTAACAATCGTCTAATATAGATACCTAAACATTCGTTTGCACGTTGGAAGAGTTAAACAATGGATCCATTCAAATAGGTACCTGAGAAAGTGAAGAGTTAAAAAATGGATCCATTCAAATAGGTACCTGAGAAAGTGAGACTGTCATTAGTTGTATACCATCTTTCTTGTCCATTCTCGCCAAACTGGTACAAGTCGATCATGTCTAGAATGTAACAGAAAGAAAACTAATACAGTTGATAAACAATAAGCACAAAAATCTTCGATAAATCTCAAAACCCTTTCCCACAAAATTTCCCACATACACACAAATCTACAGCAGACGCCTTTGAAAATATCTTGGCAAAATATGGACAATCTCTATAAAAGAATGAATAATCAATTATTTGTTTTTCACTATTGAGAAAAGTTTGAAACGTTGTAACAAAAGAAGCAATTGATCCTAAGAATTAGCTATAATGCTTTAACAACTAGAAAGACGTGTCTGCATATTGGAAGGCATGTTTAAGGCATAATATATAGATCTACATGTATTTCGTTTTTGATTTGTCTAGCGTCCAAAGCACTCATGAAAGAGTTTTCTAAATAGGAAACAGTTTTTAAAAGCAAATTATAGTTTTTCCGAAAACGTCTAAATAGGTAGTTAGCATTTTGTCATAATGGTTCTCTAGACTCCTCTAGAATATTTAACCCATTACTTCACATGACTTTTCAAAGGTCGTTTGCTTTACAATAATCAGACGAACAATTTCAACAATCTCGAAAACTGAAAGATTTACATTGATAAAGAGTTGAAAATATTGCAATAAAAGGTGAAATTGCTCGTTTTGAGCAATTTCACCATTTATTGCAATGTTTTCAAAAGTCATGTCTAATGGCAGGTGTCAAATGTCGTCTGTGTGAAGTAATGGGTTAAACGACGAGGTGGCGAACGGGGAAGACCCTTGTAAAGGCTGTGTGCACGTGGGGGAATAGCAGATTTAACCCTATCCCACTTACAACACATATGCAGCAAACTACTCTGCATTTAGAAAGGCAGAACTATGGGAAATCTCTATAAATATAACCAAGTATTATAGAATAGAGTTGAAACAATTGTGGCAATAGGAGAAATTGCTCATTTTGAACAAATTCTCCTTTCGTCAAAATGATTTCAAAAATGATCTAGTGCAGATGCCTCAAAATCCGTCTACAAATAGGAATAGGTTTAACTAAGACATTCCTGTATGTGGGCCACTAACAGAGACACAACATGTATACCTCCTACTCACAATTTATATCAGTCGACACGGAATCCATTATTCTTTTCAAATGCTGAAAATCTTCTTTTGTATCAATCTGAGCTAGGTTGCCGCCTTCATTCTTACAAAATTCCTAATAAAAATATGCCAGGTAACAGTTCAGAGATTATTTAAAACTCAAGATACAACGCCTAGTGAACGGTGATCCATGAAAACCAAACTAAGCGTGATAAAAAGAAATGTCTGTGCGTCCGTGCTAAGTTGAGACTGCTTTACAGAAGTTTCTTAAAATAGTATATGGCATATAGTGTAGAGACAGATAGGGTGCGCAGGCTGATCTGGTTATACACTTGTCGTAAGTGCCTTACGATTGGTTCCAATGGTTGCGCCGCTCACATAGTATATGAAATTGGAACAACCATAACAAAAATAAACAGAGATACCAATTCAAAGAATTAATATGGCATGATTTGCGGATCGAAGACCAAATTTGTAAGTTAATTGTTACAAATTCATTGGTACATGCCATTTTTGTGTACTATGACACAAGAAAAACAATATACATGTATAGGGAGATTTAGGCAGTACGTCAGAAACGCTTAATGCAAAACCTTTACCGCCAATAGTTCCATCATTTCTGCAGAGACATGGTTAACCATAATAATGTCAGTGCTATTTTGGTACAAGATTGATACTAAGAATTTAGAACTATCGAACTAAGATGTAATTGAGTTAAAAAATGTAAACACTAGCCTTCTTCGTGTCTGTAGACGGAGAATATTATTGCGCGAGGCATACGCTCATTGGGGAGTGACGTAGTAAGCAGGTGCCCGTCAGGTCACCCGACGTTTAGTTGGCAACGGATTGATACTAAGATTTGAGATGTGTCGAGCTTACGATCTACATTGAGTTAAAATATGTAAATATTAGCATTCTTTATGTTTAAGCAGATAATACATATCATTGCACGTTTTATCAGTCATGCAAAGTATGACGCATGAGTCTGGAAATTCCAAAATGTCCTATAAATAGCTTGCCAGACTTATTCTCTAAAGACCCGACCGTCGGGCAAATAATTTTGATATAAAGGGAGGAAATTTATAAATTATTACATTATTCTTAAATTCTATGTTCAATATAGTTCAAATACATTTATTTAACACTTTTTTGAAGTAAAATCCTTCTATAAAGTTATATCTAGTAACCGAGTTGGAGATCAATCGAAAATATCTTGATTCAATCGGAAGTAATATATAATTGCTGAGATGTTTTCTTAAAATAGTTTATATAATTGAAATTAACTGAAAATAATACATGCTTTTCACTAGATCTTGCTTCTTGTAAGATCATGACATTAGATGCACGGCTCATACATTTAAGAAGAAGAAGCAGTCATCATCTGCTTGGCCAAGATTTTGCCGAAATTCTCATACTTTTAAACCTTCTAATACAAGTAATAAACCGGCTTTTCGTCTGTATGTGGGGAAGGTTATAGAATGAGAAGATCCACTTAACATGTTCCTTTCTTACTTGAGCAGACCTGTTTTTAAAGACCATCCATGGGCAGAGAACAATCAGGTGATCTTAAACCTTTTCCCATATACAAAACATCTGCAGCAGATGCTTTTCGAAATATCCAGGAAAAAACACGGAAAAATGTAGGTAATTACTAAAAAGAATTGAAAACCTTGTGGCAAAAGAAGAAATTGCTCGTTTTGTAAAGTTGTCTGCTGCAGAGTCGTCAGAAAGCGTCTGTATTTGAGAAAGGTCAGGGTCATTTGTGCAGCAAATGAGTAATTGGGAAATAAAAAGTTGGTTGCTATAGACAGGGTATTGACTTTAGCACAGGTGTGACTGTATATGAGACTTTCAAGTCAGCTTTCTCCAGTTATGCCAGAGCTATATCCACTTAGTTAGTGAAATTTAGTTTGATATGATTTGTCTGATCTCTAACTGGAGCACTCCTTACCCAATCCAGGCGTGGCGTGTGGTGCAATTCGTACACTATTCTGACAAAGGATTTCAACCTGCTTAATTCGAAAATGTGGTCTCTAAAATGTACAAATATTTTATTTTAATATAGCCTAGCGACTTGGTGATGAACATGTGATAACCCAAAACAAATAGCTTACATAAAACCAAGACAAACATTCTAATAAAGTTCCATCATTCTTGAGCTAAAACGTAGGTCTATCGAGTTCCAACTAGATTTTTCTTAAATTTGGTATGGCTTTATTTTGTACACATCAGGACCCATTTTAAACCGTAACTTAAATTTCACAAAGACAAACATTCTGGAAAACTAACATTATTCTACTGTCAAATGATGGAGCTTTTTACTCAAATTTACCCGCATTAGAGTGCACTTTTATTGAAAACCGCAAGGCCTACACCAACATACTGCTCGGTTACTTAGCAGGATTTTCTACACGATCGCCACTACACCACTACTGTGCCTTCGGCGCTTTGGTTCTTACTGTAATTTATGTCAGTTTAAGAAGACATTTACTGTAGACCGAATGGAAATTAACGTCGTTTATAGATAATGTTTACGATATTATACTTCTATACCAGCACTGAGACTTGATAAATTATGTTTTTCAAATTAACATATTTGCTGCATCTCCATTTAATTAAAAATAAATATCTGTGTTCCTTGGAGTCTAAAATCCGCCGTCTGGACGCATTACTACTACAACTACGAGGCGGTAGATGCTTCTGGAAGAAACGACGACCAATCGAAATAGTTCATTTCATTTTCCACTCAATTAATTTCAACAGCGCACTACATTTTTTTTAAACTAGGTCAAACATGAAGTTAAATAGCTACACCGACATAAATGATATCAAGGACAAATCATAACCAAATGGTTATCAACTTATCATCTTCTTCATGAGAATCACAACATAAACATGTATGATATTCTCTTGGAATATATCTTAGCCAATTAAAGAGAAAACCGGTGATAGTCAAAATGAATATGAAATCAATTAATTATCGTTCAAAGTTTGACGTCATTTGTGTGTGTCGGTGTGATATTTATTTTGTTTATAAAAGTCATATCCATTGGCGAATTAAATGATACAAGCAGGTTAATCTCCCCAATGTATTGAACGAATTTCTAAATAATCCAAGAGAAGAATACTACACACATCAGCGTCTAGGATTAGTTCATATTGTTTATAACTATTAAAAAAGGTGTTCCTCTTGATTTATGAATTTCCTCTTTCAATGATCGATGCAGATTTACTAGTGTATACTTTTGAGTTGAAAACACATCTCTGAGGTTGATTTGAAACAGTTAACAAATACACGTTTTCTCGCATTATCTTGTCTTATCGTATCGTCTTGATATATTCTATGTGTTATGAATCCGTGCATCTCTGACATAAATTGTGACCCTGTCGTCTTTTGACACATGCGGTGTTCGAGATATGTGAGATTAGTGTACCTTCCCATGTAATTACATATGTAATGCTATTTTAACGTTGTTATAGTGTAATACAAGGCTGTATGAATACAGTTCATCTGCAAAAAGTAAACTGAAACTATGTAACATTCATAAGGTGTTGATACCTAGTCACAGAAAAACAAAGTTGTATGAAATAAAACTGTGTGAATCGGTCGAAATGGTGGATAGATACGCAATACTCCGTTTTGTGTCAGTTCTGATTCAAATAGAGGTGTACAACTGACCGGTTATCTTCGAAACCCATCCTTAAGCATCTGCAAGCAGTGGACAAACCAAAGACCTAATCATTATTAGGTCTTTGGATAAACAGATAAGCTTGCACATTCGTACTATTAAAACTGCATCTTAGTGTATAGGTAACGGAACACCCATACAGGGCTCCACGATTTCCGTATAAAGTCGCTAGAGATCGTTTTTGGATAGTTTGTTGGTTTATTTACCGATCACTTGCGATTTCGGACGGAAATACACGAGTCCATTAGTGGTGTTCTACCTTAAGTGTAAGTACGTAATAAGACTAAGCATAACTTACCGTTGCAGTGGAGAATGACATAACTTGTTCACCAAAGAGGTAACATTTCTCATCAGCAGGATACCAACCTTTGTCACAAACTGAAATAAAAAAAAACATCATCATGTTTAATACCATTTACCTGGTATGTAATTGAGTCGTTCAATGTTAAAACGTTCGAAGTTAAAAGTTGCAACTAACATCCTCTACTGCAAAGGCGTTTAAATGTCGTATGTATGTTAATCAATATACAACAACACCTAACATAGTAACATAGTAATATTGACTTAAACCTAATGGGGTCTTCTTTGTACACAGCTCTTATCGTTTTATAGTCTGGAGTTACTTCCCCTACATTTACATTATAGGGTCAGGTATACACCAATAATGGTGGCGCCCTTTGGGTATGGTATAGCAAGCAAAAGGCTATAAAGATAACCTTTTGTGGACTAACCGGTTTTACATTTAAAACTCCAAAAATAGTGCTCTTTGATTCCAATTTCTTATTTCCTCGTTTACTATACATGGCGGTATATAAGGGGAGGGGACCAATTGAGTCGCCATTGTTGATTCATGCCAGGCGTACTAATTTATAATGGAATGCCGGGTACCAGACTAATAGTATAATTGATTGTATTACAAATCACACCTCCAGTTGTACTTTCCACACAAGACATTTCTTTACCGTCGTATTCACGTCCGTTCCTACAGCTACATACGTGATCAATGCAAATTCCGGTTATCGGGTTACAGTCTGTGTCGCCACGACAGTTCGATCCGTATAGGGCTAATAAAGGAAAATATAAAACAGGTATAGCTTAAGGTGCTACTAGAGACCTAATATCACATTGTAGGTATCTGGTGCTACACATTTACAAAAGAAACCACATAAAAATCTCGATTTATAGATGGATAAATATATATATACCAGCAGTATATCAAGTTTTATTTTGAAATAGTATTAATGTCGTCTATTATGACGAGTGGGTGAAATCGAATTAAAATATTGTATACTATCAGCTTCATTTATTTCTTACTCTTTCGAAAAGAAACGTTTGCAAGCAACAATTATAAAGTACGTTCTTTGACGATAAATATCGATTTAAAAAAATGATTGATTATTATATGCGTCTAGTTATATTATAGTATTTTGGGTTGTACTTATAATAATTCCTAGTTTTCCTACTTTTGATGGAATTATCGTAAACGTTTAACTTTAAATTGGTACTGATGAATACTTGTATCTCGATTTAAAAGATGACATGCTAGTATGTAATGTTATTTGTAACAAAATGGAGCTCTAACAGGAAGGCATAATTTCCCACTAGTTGCATTTTTTTTCAGTAATTGCCTAAATATATTGATTTTTAAGTTACTGTCTTTTTTCAAGGTAATAACATGTAATGTGATCTAAATCCACAAGGTTCGTTAGACGTTTCTTGAAACTTTCTGTGACGAATAACAGTTTTAACTACGCGCATGTGCTGGTTTATCTGAGTCTAAATTGATCGTAAAGTGTATATGGTTAGTTATCCTAGCGTACGGATCATGACATTCAAGATCGACTTCCGAGGTGCCACACTTTTAGATATACATATTTTTTAAATAGCGGCCATATAACTAATACTGATTGAGAAATACGTCCGATAGAGTATTTTTTGAATTCGATATTTATGAACATATAAGTGCTGTACAAAATAGTTAAAAAATACATGACATTTTGGGCATGAAATAAGTTATGTGAATTTATTATTTGTATCCGTACGATGTAAAGTGATCTGATTTGACGGGAATTTAGGACACCGGTGTATGTATTTTGACGATAGAGGCTATATTTGACTTCGGGTTATTTGATTCCACGAGAAGCTAAATGTTGACTGATTCAATCAAAATATACATAGAAATAGAACTGTTACACACTCTTATTTATTTTTTAAAAGTGTATTTTTTCTATTCTCATTATCCCCGTTAACTCTGTGTACGAAGGAAACGGGCGTAAAACAGGCACAAGTTTTTGAGTTTTCAAAGTTTGACGGGCACTAGGATTTTGCATTATTAAAAGTTTGAAGGGCACGTACTGGATCTTATAATTATATGTAACGGTTGTAAAGTAGGTGTCGAATATAGAACATTTCAACCCTTGTCGTATAGCTAAAACGCTAGAATAGGTTCAAAGGTTCAATATTTATTAGAATTACAATCGAACTTACTTTACGTGCATTGCTGCCAATTAAATGTCAATTATTGTCAAAAAGCGGAGATATGCTTACTCGCAATCAAATACTAATTAATGTCATTTATCGGAGATATGCGATTAAAATGTTTCCGACATATCTAGTTTAAATTAGATGGAGATATTGCAACATATTTGGCAAGACTAAATGCTTTCTGTGTTTAAAGTGTGACGGGCACTGGCTCTTATAATGAGTATGTAATGGTTGTGAAGCATGCACCACATTTTGCAAGAATACATGTTTTCCATTATTTAAAGTTTGACGTGCACTGACTATACTATTTTATGAAACACTTGATTCTATCGAATATGCATAGGCAACGTCAGCTTTTTTTCAATTATACTTGAATATTCTTTAGCATATTATAGGGAGGTGACTTTCATTTGAATGACACAGGTAACTTGACGGTTGGAGAGAGAAATGATTTACTAGTTTTTTCTGCCTTCAACGTCAGTTTAATATTGCATTTTTTTAAGAAAAGGTAATTTAAAACACTAAAGTATAATAAAATCCACCCAAGATCATGTTATTGTCAACAAGTCTCTGGTGTTTTTGAAGCAGACGACTCTTAAAAACAGCCAATAATGTCAATGTTATGATCGCTTACGTGTACAAGTGGTGTCGATTGGTTTGTTCCATTTTCCTGATGGCAGACAGAGGGCGCTATCACTACCCACAAGACCACGAGGGCACGTATGTGTGAAGATAGAACCAATTGTCCGATGTTGACTGGACAATGTCCCTTCTGGTGGTGGACATTTACGTGCTATAAAAATAAAGAATGTAGTTTACTAACACTCGCCCTGATGCGTGCGGCATTTGACGCCTTAATAGCAGACGACTTGAGGTAATAGTTTGGGATAAGGGAGAGTTGATTTCGATTAAGATGAATACCGTTTTAAACGGTTATAGATTTTGCAATGAAATATTCATATTCGCATTTGTTTGTTATCTGTTTTGAAATGTCCGATACAAAAGTCTAATATATACATGCCGACCAAAACGCTGTTTCTAATTGCGATTCCCTGTAATGGAGCCCGCCCATGGGAATAGATACAAGGTGGCGTTTGTGAACAGTGTAGATCAAGATTAGTCTGTGCATCTGCAAATCTGCAACAATGTGGAAATTCATCATAATTTTTAATATAAATGAAAACATTACGGAAAAGGGAAAGATTGCTCATAATGAGCGATTTCTCCTTTTGCCATAATGTTTTTAAAACCCGTCTGCTGCAGATTCATCAAAATGCACCATCGTGTAAAAAATATAACTTAACGGTTCTCCTCACACATCAAAATAATGTACAGGAGCGTATCAATTATTATGAGTATATTTTAAATATCCTTCTTTAACCTTTTAGGTCGCCGTGATATAACTGAAATTTTGTTGAAAGCGGCGTAAAACACCAATAAATAAACAAATAAATAATTAACCTTTTAGGTCTAATATTTCATGGGCAATACAACTGTCATTGATTACCTCTAACCATTGCAACGACATTCTGATACATGTACGCATTTCACGTATATCTTTTATGTTTCATGGTGGAGTGCCCTTGGGCAAGGCACATTTTCTAGCCTAGTACTGGTTTGTTTACCAAGGGATCATGAATAATTAAAATTAATTGCGCGCTAAATGACATTAGCTGTCGATGCGCCATAAAACAATATACATTCATTCATATGTTATGTTACTATGATACATTTCACCAAAGCATTAGCGGTCACACGACAGAAAAGGAAGAAGATCGTTTACGTAGGTAAGAACTTAAACTTAAAAGTAAAAAATACATGTTTCTATCGATGCAGAATTGACATTACTTCTAACGTTTTTAACGACCTTTCGATACATGTACGGTACTATAGTGAACGTAATTGTGTTTAAAAAAAAAAAAAAAAAATAGTGTGAAAGATTTGTTTCAGATATTTGCAATATTCACCATAGCATTGACGGTGACTCGACATAACAAGAAGAACAGCATCTCAATTGTTTAACTTTAACTTAAAAGAAACATATTTATGTTTCTATCGGTCGAAATTACTTTTTACATTTTCAACGGTTTTCGTGAATGTTCGTAGGTAAGTGTCCATAGCGAAACAGGATTACAAGAACATTCCAGAGCTACCTATTTTCCAGTGTAGCGGTCCGAGTGTCGCATTCAGGTGTCCGTGGCCAATCAAATTTTGAAATTCTTCAAGAGAGGACATTGAGTCGTGATACTTACTAAGTTTAAAGCACGTGTACGAACAGGCTGTTCCATCAGTCAGTTTTCCGGAGAGGCAAACCTCGTCCTCGGTACACGGTCGGCCGTAACAGTCTGGATCAATCTGGAACAAAAATAAACAGAAAACGTCAATGTTACAGACGGCATTTGAAACTATTTGAACGACTTTTAAAAAAACATCGTTGGAAAAGAAGAAATTGTTCAAAATAAGCAATGTCTCTTTTATCTGCAATATTTTTAATTTTTTATTATCGACTGACCTATCCGGACCAAAAGAGCAATGTCACACAAATCAAGTGCATTTCTGGTTCGCCGCTATTCTACTCAAGTACTTACATAAGCCGAAGAGTCATCAATGGAATTTAGATAAGTATGATTAGCAACTCCTCTCATACACATACACATGGTAATTGCCATTTGATTAACCCTTTCTCTGCCAAAGGCAATTAAAAGCTTTTGCAAACAATGCAGATTCAGGTGAGACAGCTCATAATCTGCATTGTTTGCCACTTAGAAATTACATTTTACCTAATTTCCTATTGGACGAAAACTGGATTGGTCCAAATGGAAGAGTCGACTTTGTGGAATTAGGCAATGAAAAAAGAGTTAACGCTTTCCCATAAGCATACGCATTTTGAAGAAACTGCAGTAGACGACTTTCGGAAAACATTTTGACAAAATGAGAAATTACTCATTAAAGAGATGGTCCGTACTTATGTCTGTATATTTTAAATGTCGTCTGCTGTAGATAAGTCGTATGTAGGAAAGGGTTGAAGATTTAAAATATTACAAAACAAGACATCACTTGTATTGTTATCAGTTAATAGTCCATAATAAACCCTTTTCGACATGCATACTCATATGGACGCCTCTGCAACTCGGACAACTTTTGAAAACGTGGTGATGAGCGAGGTCTCATTTTGCCTCAATGTTTTCAATTCTATTCAATCAAAACACCTTTTTTTTTTATAAATTGTCTATTAGCGATGTTTATCCAGGTCGTCTGCTGTAGATGTTTTAAATTTACGGAAGGTTTTAACCATTGCACCCGTCGAAAGGAAACCTCACACTTTGTTGTATATATATGAAGCTATCTGTATGCCATGCACAATACCTAAAAGCTTGTAGTTTCAGCTTAAGCTGCTTCATTATTTAAAAGCTAATTATTCTGTTTAATTTTAATATTGACTGGTTTAAAATGCCTAGGTAGATGATACAACGATACTGTCAGATATAATGAGACAAGTGATATTAACGAAAATCGTTTAAAATGTAGATCTTATAATCGTAGGTTTTATTTATATTCTTACCTTGATCATTAGGAGAGGAAACTATATACCTAGAAAATATCTTTATGTTCCTATCACGGGTGTACTAGTTTTAATAACCAGACACTATTGACCTGAATCCGACCTTTGTGTAAGCATGTATATAAGTATGATATATGTATATTCAGTTCATGAAGACAGCCTCAGTTGTGTAGTGAACGAGCGTCCGCCCCGGTGCGGGAGGCCGCGGGTCAGATCCCTCCTAGAGGCTCAGGAATGTGGGGTTAGCATTACGACTGACTCGCTGCTGTCGGGATAAGTGGACCAGGAGTACTGGGACTTACCCTGGAAATACCGCGATATAACTGAAAACGTGTTGAATAAGGTTGAGTAAGGTTGAATGTATTGTATTTTCCGCCGTTTTCAATAACTTTTCGGATGTCTCTCGGCGTTTCCTGGGTAAGTAACCAGTACTACTGATCAACTTTTCAGACACCGTCGAGTCTGTCCTAATGTTAACCCAACACTCCTGAGGAGGTAAGCCATTACTACCAATTTAAAGTATTTGGTATCACCCGACCGGGATCGAGCCCATGACCTCTTGCACCCGAGGCGGACGCCCTACCACTATACCATCGAGACCGAGGAAGGAAGCCATTGCTCCCAGTATTAAAGTAGAAAATCGTTGAAAAAGGCTTAACACATGATACAAACAAACTTTTCATCAAATTTGTGATTTGTTTTATGAAAATATATATAAAGATTTACATTAAACAAAATATTAAAACGCCTATCTGCTAGTTTCCTGATATTGTAAGAAAAGTTAAATATGTCGATAAGCAACATAAACGCTAGGCTTTACGACATTTTAGTCAAACATGTTGGGGTTTTCAGTGTGCAAACTTCATGAAGAAAAACTTTACGTATATATAAGAACGATTGTTTTACAAACAATAATATTATACATCAGATTTTATTGTAGATATATATAATATTCTGGCTTAAACCAGAATCTTCGTGAAATCGTTGTCACGGAGATTAAAACAATGCGTACAATGACAATTTATTTGATTTAATTAGCAGTATTAAACTGAGAACGATGTCCTTAACAGTATTTCATTAACATATGGATGAAATATGCATCATAGAGAACCCACGCCAATCATTTTGCACATGTTAAGTGCATGGTGAAGAACAAACAATAAGAAATGGGTCTGGCTTGACTGCTTCCGTTCATGAATTAATTGTGTTTAAAATTGGCTGAAATTCCCGTTTATGGAACAAAAGATGACATGTGACATGTGTAGATATGACACATAGCAAGGTCGTCATTTCATTTCTAAACCAATGTTTGAGACTATTCAAATTACAATTCACTCAATATAATATTAGGCTGTCAAGTTGCCTTATGTTGAAAGTAACATCGTAGATCTGTTTTCACTAAAGAATTGAGTGTAGGTATTTTCACATAAAGTCATTACGACCACTGTTTATTTTAATCAGTGTTTGCATTCGTACAGTTTGATTTTGCCCTGCACCGATTGCCAATAGGTCACGCAGGTTACGGAGACATTTTTAACAAAACCTTTCAACGTAAATGTGATTGTACGGATGTGTAGGTAGATCCCTGACTACGTTTGTCGTATATACGCTAGTGCTTCCATTGATTGGGGCGTCACTAATTAGCCGCGCATTTCGACACATTTAAAGAAGACGATATTGAAAGCATTGAAGCAAATGGAGACATTGCTCATAAAGAGCAATTTCTCCCTTATCTAAAATGCGTTAACAGTATGGTAAAATTAATCTTTCTTTTATGTAGATATTTTAATTATGTTTGCCTTTATGTTTTCAAAGTCTTCTGCTGCAGATTCTTTTTTTGCATGTGAGAAATTATTAAAAAAAACATACCTGGCTTGACCATAAGGAGATGTCGGAAGACGCAACGTTTTTATCCAGTTTCGATTGTGTTCCAAGTTCGGCATTCAGCTCACACACCCTTGTGTCCTTGTTAAAGTTAAACGATTTACATTTCTTCATCCTGACACACGAACGTGCACATTCAATGGCGTCATTCATTTTACTCTCCCAAAATGAGCTTCCGTCCAAAATGCGACCATTTGTTAATAAATGCTGGAAAAAACCTCCGCATGAGTTTGCCAGAGCTCTGCCAATTAGAAAATAGAACAGCCATATATCGCCACTGGTGGAACGCATGTCTTCACAGTATGTCTTTCAACGAGGAATGATGAGACAGTCTATGTCGGCAAGAAGGAGTGGCTTTGCCGCCAGAAATCAACCAATACCTGGCTTCTAACAACTGTCCAATAAAGTATGCGAATTCGTTTTGATTAAGGAGGGTTGTCGAAAAATAACGCAGACCTACGTAATGATAGTCTAGCTTTGTTTACCACAATTTAACGTTAACATATTTATAAACAGAAGGCTAAGTACGGAAGCGTCCTAGTGCCAAATCATAATGTTCTATAAAAAAGAATAACTCCTACGTAGGAGATAAAAAAGCCTAATTAGGAGGTTGTAACTCCTATGTAGGAGATAAAAAAGCCTAATAAGGAGTGTATAACTCCTACGTAGGAGATAAAAAAGCCTAATTAGGACTTTGTAACTCCTACGTAGGAGAACGAAAAGCCTAATTAGGAGTTTATAACTCCTACGTAGGACTTTATAACTCCTAATTAGGCTTTTTTATCTCCTACGTAGGAGATAAAAAAGCCTAATTAGGACTATGTAACTCCTACGTAGGAGATAAACAAGCCTAATTAGGAGTTTATAACTCCTACGTAGGACTTTATAACTCCTACGTAGGAGATAAAAAAGCCTAATTAGGACTTTGTAACTCCTACGTAGGAGATAGAAAAGCCTAATTAGGAGTTCATATCTCCTACGTAGGAGATAAAAAAAGCCTAATTAGGAGTTTATAACTCCTACGTAGGAGATAAAAAGCCTAATTAGGACTTCGTCACATGGGCTAAGTCTATGTGGAACAGCAGCCAGTTGCTTGGGAAAATTGTTGTGTGGAGTACTGGTGTGAGAAAACCAGGAAATGCATGAGTAGGTGAACTGGCAGCCGTGATATGACTGAGAAATTGTTAAAAACGGCGTTAAACCCCAATCAATCAATCGAATGATCTAGGGTCACAGGAGAGCCGTCTGAAAATGGGCATTTCACCAATAACCACTAGTGACTTATGGCCGCAGATAATCGTGCGAGATATAGGACTAGGAACAATGGTGATATGTCCAATATGTCTACCGGGTCTAGATCTTGTCATAAGCCAATTATCAATTGCCACGAAATATCCCTTGACTTAAAGGAGGCGTCTAAACATGGGCCTTCCGGCGGTATCCGTGAGTGATTTATGGCCGCATAGAACTGCCCATCAAATAGTCCTACGTAGGAGTTATAAACTCCTAATTATGCTTTTTTATCTCCTACGTAGGAGTTACATAGTCCTAGTTCTGGGCAGTTATAGGCAAAAGAGAAGGGAGCTAAACCAACGAAATAGGAATGAAACTAATCATTCCAACCAAGGAAACAAAGAAAATGAGAACATAGATCGACTAATAATACACGTTAGCGAGGATTTCCCAGGTAGAGTTATGAAAGTGAGAAACGATCTAAGAAGATTCCTTCGAAATGCAATAGAGGATGGTAAAAATGCTTACTTCAGATACGATAAGCTGGTAGTAAATAAAGAAGTGTTCAGATATGACGAAAGAACAGATAGTATTGTTAAGGTGGACAATAACAAATAGGAAGATGGCCGAAGCCGTAATACCACAATTTCAAGGAATGAACTACTGTCTTTAAATGTTGCTGTTTGGAATATTGAAGTGTTAGCTAAATATATAAATGATATATGCTTTTGGGAGTATGTAAAACAATTTGACATTTTTGGTTTCTGTGAAACATGGGGCCGTTGCTCCAATGAATTTGATAATGTCTTACAAGGATACACTGCTTTCACTAATGTGCGTCCCAAAAAAAGAAAACAAGGTCGATTTTCTGGTGGAGTAACGGTTTTTGTAAAAAGTTGCTACGTAGAAAATAGCTTAGTGAAAAGAGTTTTTTGTGACCTGAAAGAGTGTATTTTCCTTAAAGTTGATGGTTCGTTGGTTAAGTTAGAAAATGATATAATAATGTGTGTTTTATATGTCGCACCTGAAGGGTCTACGATATATGATAATAATACCGGTACAAATGGTATCGAAATATTTGAAGATAAATTATTAGAGGTTGTAACAAAATATCCAGATTCTAGTTTGTTAATTGCAGGAGATCTAAATGCACGATGTGGTGAACTACAGGACATATCTGAAAATGATAATGTTGAGTTCATCTTTGATGATGCTGTACTATATGAAAAGGATGACTTTAATTTGTATAGGGAATCTAAAGATAAAACAAATAATGCATTTGGTTTATCACTCATAGAATTATGTAAAAATTACGGTATACATATTATTAATGGTAGATCACAAAATGACTTACATGGAGAAATTACATGTACGGCAAACAATGGGTCTAGTATTGTAGATTATTTTATGGCTTCAAGTAAACTGTTCCCTCTTATTTCGTACTTTGAAATTGGTGATAGACCAGAGTCTGTGCACGTTCCATTACAGTGTAGAATAACATTACCTGTTAATTTGGAAGTAAAGTCTGTAAATGATGAGTATATTTCTGATAAAACTATTAGAAAATTCAAATGGAATGAAGAGAAAAGATAACTTTTTTCTTCAAGTTTTCATGATATGTTAGTTGATATTGAAAGTAATATATATGATATGATTGAATTGGATATAGATAATAGTGTTAAAATAATTGTTAACTTATATCACAAGGCCGCTAAATATATGGAAGCTCGCACTGGTCGTCGCAATGGGACAGTTCAACCGTCCTGGTGGGACGAAAAGTGAGAACTACTTAAAAAGGATAAACTCAAAGCATTACGTATTTACAGGAATACAGTACAGCTGAACACCTAACTACTTATAAAGAAACTAGGAATATGTTTAAAAATGTATGTAAAGAAAAGAAACGTGCCTCTCAAGCGCGCAATAGACAAAGTTTAATTGATTCGCGAGGTGATAATAATCGTTTTTGGAAAAATGTGAAAAGGTTGAGGTATAAACCAAGATGTAGGTATAATATTGATAGTAAGCCTTGGTTTGACCACTTTAAAATACTGTTACACAACGACAATATACACAATGATTTAGATGATGTGCAAATAGATGACTCCATAGACGTTGATGACGTGTTTAATGAAGCTTTCGATATCTCAGAGCTAGAGACAAGTATTAATAGCTTAAAATTAAACAAATCTAGTGGGCCCGATGGGATAATTTCAGAAATGATAAAGAACACTACACATGATATATCTCCAATACTCCTATCTCTTTACAATAATATTTTCAATAGTGGGGTGTACCCTACTGCTTGGTCAGAAAGCATATTATGTCCAATTTATAAATCGGGTTCAATGAATGATACCAACAACTTTAGAGGTTTATCATTAATTGATATTTTGAACACGATTCTTACTGGTATGATGAAAGCGCGGTTGTATAGTTGGTCTGAGGAACATAAACACATACATGAAGCACACTCGGGTTTCCGTAAAGGTTATTGTACAATCGATAATTTATTTACATTAATGGCCATGTCACAAAAATATCTAAGCAAAAAAGGTGGTAGATTTTATTGTATATTTGTCGATTTTTCAAAGGCATTTGATACCTTAAACCACTATGAACTTATATTGTGCTTCATGCGGAAAGGGGTTGGAGGAAAATTTCTAAAACTTCTTGTAGCTATGTATAAACATGTATGTACATGTGTCAAGGTTGATGATTTTAAATATACTAAAAATATATATTGCAACATAGGAACAAGGCAAGGATGTAAACTCAGTCCTATTTTGTTCACATTATTTATTGATAATCTTATTCAAGACCTAAATGGAGCTGGCATTAGTCGAATACAAATCTCAGAGACTGAAGTGGTCGCTGCAGTTATGTATGCAGATGACTTGGCAAATGTTAGTGATACTGTTACAGGCTTACAGTCATATATTAATATAATTTCTACATTCTGTGATAGAACTGGAATGAAAATCAATGTAAAAAAGACAAAAGTAATTGTTTTCAGAAATGGAGGTACACTTAGAAAAACAGAACGGTGGTATTATAACGATATCTTGCTATAAACAGTATCTATGTATAAATATATGGGCTTATATATCACGCCAAGATTAATCTGGTCATTCGCAAAAACATGTTTAGCATCACAAGCTAAAAAAGCAATTATATCAATGATCAAATTACAAAATAATGTTGGTTACTTTGAAATGAACGAATCATTTAAACTATTTGACACCATGGTCAAGCCAATCTTACTTTATGCATCTGAAATATGGGGATACGAATATTCAAAAACAATTGAAACAGTACATGAACAATTCTGTAGGAAATATTTTAAACTCCCAACTAATGTAGCTCGCATGTTTGTAAGAGGAGAATGCGGTAGATATCCATTATATGTCGATTATCACTGTAATTGCATTAGATATTGGTTAAAATTAGTTAAGATGAATTCAATAAGATATCCATATCAGTGTTATAATATGTTAAGGCAGTTGGATGAAGTTGGACGCATTACATGGGCCACACAAGTTAAAAATCTTCTATTCAAATATGGTTTTGGGTATGCATGGTTAAATAACGGCGTTGGTGATGATAAATTGTTTATCCATATGTTTAAACAAAGATTAATTGATTGCTCTAAACAGGAATGGAATGAGAGCGTGAACGAGTCTGGAAAGGGTCGTTTCTATAGACATATTATGCCCGAATTGAAAGCTGCAAAATACTTGTACTATAATTTGCCATTCAAGCTCAAAATTTCACTTTCAAGATTTAGATGCTCTGCTCATAACTTAATGGTAGAAACTGGTAGACATAACAACATACCATATGAACATAGACTATGTCCTATTTGTAATACTCAAATCGTAGAAGATGAATATCATTTTGTCATGATTTGCCCGTTATACAGTGACTTAAGAAAGCAATATATTATACAGCTAAATTACTCCAAACCCACATATCAATTATGCTATCAGCTTTTTAACGGCGATGAAGCGACAGTCTTAAAATTATCAAAGTTTATATACTTCGCAATCAAAATTAGATCGGACAACATTAAAAGGTTAAATGAGCAATTATAGTTTAAATTGTGTAAAATATATTTGTATACATATATTGTATAATATGTTCTTTGATATGCATTATGATGGTGTATATCGGATGATATCAAAAGTTGCATCTCATGGCAATATGTATCTGTATAGATATATTGTTAATATGATCTTCGATATGCATTATCATGGTGTAAATCGGATGGGATAATATGTTGTATCGCATGGCTTGCGATCGTCAACTCTTTTCACTGCTTATTGTTAACTCATTAATATACGAGTGTATGTATGTGTATATATGGTTTTATATCACATGAGATGTAATGGACACTGTTTAACAAATCCTTTTGTGTTATATAATGCATAATGTTTGTCGCATTTGTTAAATATTTTTGTATTATGGGCCGGAGGCCTAGATTGCTGAATAAAGAATTGAATTGAATTGAATTGAATTGAATTAGGCTTTTTTATCTCCTACGTAGGAGATAAAAAAGCCTAACTAGGAGTTATAAAGTCATACGTAGGAGTTATAAACTCCTAATTAGGCTTTTCTTTCTCCTACGTAGGAGTTACAAAGTCCTAATTAGGCTTTTTTTATCTCCTACGTAGGAGTTATAAAATCCTAATTAGGCTTTTTTATCTCCTACGTAGGAGTTATTCTTTTTTATAGAACATTTTGATTTGGCACTAGGACGCTTCCGTACTTAAGCCTACAACAATTACAACAGAATAAGAAACGTGATTTTTGACGTCGATCTTTGAGTATTTCTAGGATTGTATCGTCAGTTATTGAGTATTTGATTCAGTCCATGTTTGTTTTGGACAACCCCTCGTATTATTTGAACGTAGCCACTATTGATCAATAAACCATTTTCATGATACATTTATGATATTTTAAAAATCGACGACTTTGAAAATCAACACAGGGTCATGTCTCGAAAAGGTGTAAAAATAATTTTAATATGAAAATAGTTTGAGAAAAGTAGAAATTGCTCAATTTTTTTTCTTTTACCATAACAGTTTAAAAGTCGTTTATTGCGATGACGTCAAATATTGTCTGTCTTATGTTTGTCATTTGTCATTTGATAAGTAATGTTTATATACATGTGTTCATATTACATGAGTGCATACTATATAACTGTTAGTATCTGTAAATGAATATGAAAGTAAATCAAGGTATGTGAAGTTGGTACGAAGTTCGATATTCGGTAATCGATCTTCAATACCGACATGAATTTAGAGCTGAAACGAATATAGAGCACCAGATTCGTGAACTCTGTTACGCATTGAAATATACGTTACCGTCATTGTTTAGTATGACGATTATCGATATGAATATAGATCTGAATGTCTAGCCTGGTCGATATTCGGGAAAATGGTACTATCTTCTTTCTGACCATGTAGTAGAGCGAATACCGATTTGAATATCGATTTGAATTTAGTGCCAGGTCGATATTCGGGAAAATGGTGCTATTGTCTTTCTTACCATGTAGTAGAGCGGTTACCGATTTGAATATCGATTTGAATATAGAGCCAGGTCGATTTTCGGGAAAATAGTGCTATCTTTTTCTGACCATGTAGTAGAGCGAACACCGATTTGAATATCGAATTGAATATGGAGCCAAATCGATATTCGGGAAAATGGTTGTTTCCTCATTGTGATCGTATAAAGTCTCGAATATTGATTTAAATATCGATTTGAATATAGAGCCAGGTCGATATTCGGAAAAATGGTGCTATCTTCTTTCTGACCATGTAGTGGAGCGAATACCGATTTGAATATCGATTTGTATTTAATGCCAGGTCGATATTCGGGAAATGGTGCTATCTTTTTTCTGACCATGTAGTAGAGCGAATACCGATTTGAATATCGATTTGAATATGGAGCCAGGTCGATATTCGGGAAATTGGTTATTTCCTCATTGTGATCGTACAAAGGCTAGAATATAGATTTGAATATCGATATGAATATGGAGCCAGATCGATATTCGGGAAAATGGTGCTATTGTCTTCCAGATCATGTAGAAGGGCGAATACCGATTTGAATATCGATTTGAATTTAGTGCCAGGTCGATATTCGGGAAAATGGTGCTATTGTCTTTCTGATCATGTAGTAGAGCGAATACCGATTTGAATATCGATTTGAATATACAGCCAGGACAATATTCGGGAAAATGGTGCTATCTTTTTTCTGACCATGTAGTAGAACGAATGCCGATTCGAATATAGATTTGATTATGGAGCCAGGTCGATATTCGGGAAATTGGTTATTTCCTCATTGTGATCGTATAAAGGCTCGAATATCGATTTGAATATGGAGCCAGGTCGATATTCGAGAAATGGTGCTATCTTCTTTCTGATCATGTAGTAGAGCGAATACCGATTTGAATATAGAGCCAGGTCAATATTCGGGAAAATGGTGATATCATTTTTCTGACCATGTAGTAGAGTGAATACCGATTCGAATATGGATTTGAATAGGGAGCCAGATCGATATTCGGGAAAATGGTGCTATCTTCTTTCTGACCATGTAGTTGAGCGAATATCGATTTGAATATCGATTTGAATTTAGTGCCAGGTCGATATTCGGGAAAATAGTGCTATTGTCTTTCTGACCATGTAGTAGAGCGGTTACCGATTTGAATATCGATTTGAATATAGAGCCAGGACGATATTCGGGAAAATGGTGCTACCTTTTTTCTGACCATGTAGTAGAGCGAATGCCGATTCGAATATAGATTTGAATATAGAGCCAGGTCGATATTCGGTAAAATGGTGCTATTATCTTTCTGACCATGTAGTAGAGCGGTTACCGATTTGAATATCTTGAATGTCTTTGATACAATTTCCTGTTGGAATGGAGATTTGAAGTTGACGGTAGCATCCAATCTATATAAAACTGGACAATAGACGATATTTAGCAAAGCATATGTGCAATAATGTTTAAGAATAAATCAACAACTACAGTTCATATATTTAATGTAATGGTTCGACAGCTTATTCTTTATTTGTATGTTAAATGATATTAAAAATGGTTTTAATTAATCACAATACATAATAGTATATACACACGGCTAGAAGGTTTAAAGCGATAAAGACAGCACATTTAATTAGATTATCATGTTGTTAATCAACAACAAATACCTTAGTAATTAAAGCATGGAACTATGACTACAAATTTCACTCTCGAACAATAAGTCACAACGTTCCAGTAACATTAATCGACAAATTGCGAACTGACAATGTTACAAACTTCGGCTGGCTATTCGGGATCTTAGAGAAACTCACTCAAAGAAAAAAAGTGGGATATTGTCGTGATACATGTAGGGCTACTATTCTAGCGTTTCTTCAAAGGGGACATATATATTTCTTCTAAATATAAGCAGACAATGAAGACTGGTGAGAAAGTGCGTATGCTCATATTCACCTGAGTCTTCATTGTTCGTATCTGCCATTTAGTTAGGCTTTCCATTGCCTGACGCGAGTCGTATTTGTTAGGAAGAGTGTACCTCTGTGAAGACCAACATTAACGTAATAATTACTCGTGTGAGAAAAAATGCCCGTGCACCCATGTTAATGTTCCGAATGGATACTGAACTTTCCGGAAATATCTTGGAACCTTCTTAGACTAATTAGCGATCAGTACAGAGACAGATCAGAGTGTGCGGGTGAGCTGACTTATTTTGGATCTACACTTGTCGCAATTACACTACAGATGCTATTCGCAGAGCACTGCACATGGATTATAACAAGAGTTGTCCGTAAGACAACGCGCTCCACTATTCCACCGCTTATTAGTTACTGTGAAATGGACTCTAATGGAGTTACATGCAACACATTAACCATAGTTTCCTTAAAGGGTGATGATTTGCATTATAATCAGGATAGAGTTATCTGACTAGATTATTTACATAGGTGTGATGGTTAATAGGAGTTGTATATAGTTTCAATATAAAGCATCAAGTAGTTACTAAGAAAGGGGACTCTAATGAAATTGCACGCAAAGCTTTAACAAGAATTTTTAAGTAAAACAAAGGGCCATAACTTACATTAAATGCAGGAAAGAGTTCTCTAACTTTATTTTTTACATGGGTTTGATAGTTTTGAAGCATTGTAGAACGTTTCAATGCAAAACATTTAGTCGTTACTGGTGTAAGTTATGTACTACATGCAAACCCTTAAACAAGATGTGACGCCGAAGCCGACGCCAGGGTGAGTAGAACAGCTGTCATATTCTCCGAGGAGTCGAGCTGAACATCAAAGACCTTGCAAACACACATATATTAGTACCCTGTCGCTGCCATAATATTATATTTGTCCAAATTGGGTCGGTTTAAATCGGTTGATAAGATTGATAATGTTATCCTGAATGGACATGTTGGTGTCTTTGAGATAACTGTAGGCCAGGTAACCACCGAGACACGTGGCTGGTACACCGGCATACACACATCGTCTTATAATCTGTAATACAAATAGGCTATATGTTTTAATGTTGTTGCGTTGAAACACATTGAAAAAACATTGAAAATTGTTTGAGATTTACGAATTTTACGCAACATCTGTGCAATTTTGTATATGGTTTCAGGCCAGGAGCAGACATCGAATGTTAATCACATAAGCCTTATTACTTGTTACTGTACTATACATACTAGAGTTTCGTTTATCGACTGTGGATTTAATGGCATTCCATTTTGAAGTCATCTAAAGTTATCATCGAAAGTTATATTGCCATAAATCTAGTGGAACTGCACTTCCATTTTTGTACTGATGATTTACATAATAATAATAATAATAAGAAGAAGAAGAAGGAAGAAGAAGAAGAAGAAGAAGAAGAAGAAGAAGAAGAGAAGAAGAAGAAGAAGAAGAAGAAAGAAGAAGAAGAAGAAGAGAAGAAGAAGAAGAAGAAGAAGAAGAAGAAGGAAGAAGAAGAAGAAGAAGAAGAAGAGAAGAAGAAGAAGAAGAAGAAGAAGAAGAAGAAGACAGAAAGAAGAAGAAGAAGAAAGAAGAAGAAAAGAAGAAGAAGAAGAAGAAGAAGAAGAAGAAGAAGAAGAAGAAGAAGAAGAAGAAGACGAAGAAGAAGAAGAAGAAGAAAGTAAGAAAAGAAGAAGAAGAAGAAGAAGAAGAAGAAAGAAGAAGAAGAAGAAGAAGAAGAAGTAAGAAGAAGAAGAAGAAGAAGAAAAGAGAGAAGAAGAAGAAAGAAGAAGAAAGAAGAAGAAGAAGAAGAAGTAGAAAGAAGAAAGAAGAAGAAGAAGAGAAGAAGACAGAAGAAGAAGAAAGAAGAAGAAGAAGAAGAGAAGGAGAGAAGAAAGAAGAAGAAGAAAAGAAGAAGAAAAGAAGATAGAAGAAGAAGAAGAAGAAGAAGAAGAAGAAGAAGAAGAGAAGGAAGAAGAAGAATGATAGGAAAAGAAAAGAGAAGAAGAAGAGATCGTACAAGAGAAGGAGGAAGAACAAGAAAAAGAAAAAGAAGAATAAGATGATGCTGATGATGATGCTGACGATAATAACGATGATGTAAGTAAAAGAAGTATTTTTTTATTCGGATTGTTACTGACCTTGTCTTGCCATTCCTTAATTTCGATGCACTGATGGTACCGTGTTCTGGAGAACGATACCTAAATAATAAAAATAATTTACAAAGACTGCATCTTTAAAACCGTCCAGCAGGCCCTGATACTATAACATTCTTGATCACATACATTGATTCCAAGACATAGACTCTGTATTTAAAGCTCTGAAGTATAAATATCGATACCAACCGCATGCTCTTCCACAGAGACATTGGGGTTGAGGTGTCTGAGGAAAAAGGAACATCAGAACATTTTAAAATCATTCTGGAAAAGGAGAAATTAACTCAAAATTGGAATTTTCTCAATTCTCCTTCTCCCACAAACGTCGTCTGCTGCCGTATTCCGGCCCGAGTCTTCAATGTACCTATATCCACCAACATGTATGTTCCGGTCCGAGTCTTCAATGTACCCATATCCACCAAAATGTCTATTCCGGCCCGAGTCTTCAATGTACCCATATCCACCAAAATGTCAGTGACGTCGAGGCCACAGTATACCTTATACACGATCACAAGACACAACTAGGTTAGGATTATTTTATGTAATTTTTTTCCAGTGAAACCGAACCGGACCTTGACAGCTACCGCCGAACACTTTGACATTAGTGTGCAGCTAGGAAGAAATGTTCCGTGGAGCACTGGTGTGACACTGTCAGAAAACACATTGATCAGTGTACGGATCGCCGTGATATCGTGATCTCTTTAACTTATTTTTTACACTTTCCAATATACAAACAATTTGCAGCAGACGACTTAAAAATCATCTTGACAAAAAACGGGCCATATTTTTTGTAATTTATAGTATGATTATTGAAAAGAGTTGAGCAATGTCTCTTTTTGCCACAATGTTTTCAAAAAGGTCGTCTTCTGCATGGGCGCCAGAAAGCGTCTATATGCGGGTAAAGGGTTGGTTAACACAGGCGTTCGGTTTTACATGCATGAATACTTGTACCAAGAGCGTTCATTTAAACGGTCTGTTTGTTAGCTTACAATAGAAACTCACAAATCAAGTAACAGCTACTTTATATAACACGATAATTCAATTCAATTCAATTCAATTCAATCATTAAGTAATAAGTACATGATTCTCTTACAATAACATAAATGTAATGGAAAGACAAAAACGTCTTTAAATTAGGCATAATTAGGATAATATGTATTAGATTCATTTGCTAGCGTTAACTAACGTTACAGTTGGTTGAACACAATGGTGATGTTGTACTCACAGACGTGTAGAGAGGCATCCAAACTCCAGGAAAAGCCCAGTACAGGAAGTTGTCCACTTTCTTTCTGAGCAGGAAACCCCAGGAATTTACAGATTGTCGCATCTGGAAAACAATATTGACAATCTTTAATCTGTATCGTGTAGCGTTACAAAATGTTCGAATAAGCTGTACGTCGCGCAACTATTTACCCCGGTGGGATAAAAGCCGTAATGCGGTTTCGTGTAACACAATACGGCTGTTATTCAACAGTTTCCCCCATAAAGACCGCTTTCTGACGCCTCTGCAGCAGACGGATTTTTGAAAACATTGCGGACAAAAGAAGAAATTGATCAAAACGCGCAATTTCTCCTTTTGTCAACAGTTATTCAACTCTGTGTAAATTAAAAGTGAGTTTCAAAATATTTTCGGGTATGTTTTCAATGTTGTCTGCTGAAGTTGTTGGCAAGGGTTAAGTCAAATTTACGTGAGTTGTGGCATACACACATGTTCAGCAGCGCTTTCTCTTTAAGCCTTCATATAACAAACCTCAAGATGTCTTTATTGACGTTACCACCTTTCTATTATTACGCCCATGCATCAGGCAGCCATTGCTACCATTTTTGAAATATTTAGAATGATCGATCAAGCGACCTCCGGCATCGAGGCGGACGCTCTACTTTTACACCACCGAGGCGGACGTTTTACTTCTACACCACCGAGGGCGACGCTTTACGTCTACACCACCGAGGCGGGCGCTTCTACTTCTACACCACCGAGGCGGACGCTCTACTTCTACACCATCGAGGCGGACGCTCTACTTCTACATCACCGAGGCGACGGCTTTACTTCTACACCATCGAGGCGGACGCTTAACTTCTACATCACCGAGGCGGACGCTTTACTTCTACACCACCGAGGCGGACGTTTTACTTCTACACCATCGAGACGGACGCTCTACTTCTACATCACCGAGGCGGACGCTTTTACTTCTACACCATCGAGGCGGACGCTTTACTTCTACACCACCGAGGCGGACGCTTTACGTCTACACCACCGAGGCGGACGCTCTACTTCTAGACCACCGAGGCGGACCCTCTACTTCTACACCATCGAGGCGGACGCTTTACTTCTACACCACCGAGGCGGACGCTTTACGTCTACACCACCGAGGCGGACGCTCTACTTCTAGACCACACCGAGGCGGACCCTCTACTTCTACACACACCGATGCGGACGCTTTACTTCTACACCATCGAGGCGGACGCTTTACTTCTACACCACCGATGCGGACGCTTTAACTTCTACACCATCGAGGCGGACGCTTTACTTCTACACCACCGAGGCGGACTCTTTACGTCTCTACACCACCGAGAGCGGACGCTCTACTTCTACACCACCGAGGCGGACCCTCTACTTCTACCAACATCGATGCGGACGCTTTACTTCTACACCATCGAGGCGGACGCTTTACGTCTACATCACCGAGGCGGACGCTTTACTTCTACACCACCGAGGCGGACCCTCTCTACTTCTACAACACCGAGGCGGACGCTTTACTTCTACACCATCGAGGCGGACGCTTTACTTCTACAACCACCGAGGCGGACGCTTTACTTCTACACCATCGAGACGGACGCTCTACTTCTACACCATCAAGGCGGGCGCTCTAATTCTACATCACCGGAGGCGGACGCTCTACTTCTACATCACCGAGGCGGACGCTTTACGTCTACATCACCGAGGCGGACGCTTTACTTCTACATCACCGAGGCGGACGCTTTACTTCTACACCATCGAGGCGGACGCTTTACTTCTACACCACGAGGCGGACGCTCTACTTCTACACCACCGAGGAGGGACGCTTTACTTCAACACCATCGAGGCGAACGCTTTACTTCTACAACCACCGAGGCGGACGCTTTAACGTCTACACCACCGAGGCGGACGCTCTACTTCTACACCACCGAGGCGGACGCTCTACCTCTACACCATCGAGGCGGTAAGTAATACAGAAACGGAGACTCGAGATAAAGAATTTGTGGATGGTGCTCAATGATACCCAACATTAACGTAACTATTACACTGTGGAAGAAACACTTCTTATTCATGCTAAAGAATCGAAATGGAAA